>RYFJ01001045.1:0-426760 GCA_003991445.1 Oryza meyeriana var. granulata | reverse complement strand
CAAGTGTGGTGCCAACAAGAACCCTACCACCAGTAATTTTGGTTTAATTTATCTCCAAAAGAAAACACATCAAAAATAAGACTCAAGGCACTGAGAAATAAATGAAAACTGCAGAAAACTGGATCCACAACCCTACTTCGAACCACCAAAAATAAACCAGATCACTCCTAGCAACAAAAATTTGTCAGCAGGTAATGCACATCCTTCTCTTCGCCAGTAATTTTTACCAAGATGTTATCAATTCAATACGTGTCTCAAAAATTACTTTAACTCAGCCAATACAGTAACTTTCACGCTCAGACTGCTAATTGACACTTTTGCCAGATTCATCCTCAATCACATTCTCACAAATCTTACAGGACCTGATTTATATTGAAACTAATTTGCAGTAAAAAATTCACAGTACAATCTCCACGCAACCTAACATGAAAATAATAGCTCAAGCTCACTGACTCAGACTAGTGCACAGCAGAAAACGATTTTCGCCAACTTGCCATTTCTCCAGAGAAATCCACAAGTCCCACAACTCTGAATTTGACACAGAGCTAGCCAATACCACCTACTGCCCACAGTAATTTACCCAGATTATACCAACGTAACTTAGTAAACACTTGAGTAAGACTGCATCTGAGCAGCTAACAAGACACAGCTTCTAGAGGATTCCTCTCCCTACTTCACTGCCATGTGGGCCCCACAGACATCCTGGACCCGCTGGTCAGTCTCAGGCACCCTCTAGCTCGCCACATTTGCCGGAACGCTGCCACGCCACATTCCCACGCCGCGATGCCACCGTGCCACCAAAGAGTCCCACACACCGTGGAAACTTCACCTCTTACCCAGCTTACTTCGCCTCATCCTCTTCCTCTCTCACTCTATCTGTCCACGGTTAAACCGAGAGAAATCACCTCAGGGTTCGCCGGACGGCATCGTCTTCCCCGCGCCGGCAGCCCCGTCGATCCAAACCAACTCAACTCCGTGAGATCTGTCCTCCCTAACCGCGGAACTGATCACCATCTCCTTACACGATCCATTTTTGTATCACTTACCTAGGACCGCCGCGAAGTCGCAGCTGTCCTCGCCTTTATCCAGAAACGCCGCCGCAAGATCGTCCACTGTTCCGTGAATTCTGTGATCCCAGCCCGAGCCATGCGCCAAACCGTTGTCGCCTCACCTCTTAGGGAGTTAGCTAGCCAAAGGAATTGATTATGGATGCCGGAAGCTAGCGTTTGACCTCCATCTTCCCCAAGCCAGGCCGCGCCGCCCCCGTCGATTTCCTCGCTCTCCGGTGAGTTTCTCTCCGATTCCCGCTTCTCTAGCCACCCTAGGGGACCTCTAACACTATGGACATCCTCCCTGGAGCTTGCGGCAGCGAATAGCGCCGCCGTGGGAACCGAGAAGTTTCGCCACCGCCGAGCAGTCTTTGGCATTGCTGCTGTTGCGCAGATCCTTCGTGACCTCTTGTAAGCTCCCTGAGCCCTTTAGAAGCACCTTGCATGCACTAAGTTGCCCCAAGTGATCGCGTTCGTTTTGGATTGCCATCCCGAAGTAACTCCGCCGCCTTGCCGTCGAATTCGGCCACCGCCGTGACGGAGACCACACCGAAGGCTTTCGCTTGGTCTCCTCTGCATTTTCTCTTTGCCCCAACTGCAGCCGGACGCCGCCCATCACCGTCGCCGCCGAACGAGAAGCTTCGCCGGCTCATTCCTCTCTGTTTTCCTGGCCGCGTACGGTCCGAAGCCGACATCGGACGTCCGTTCTATTGTTTCAGCGCACGCCGCCCGCCCTGTCTTCTTTGACACGTGGCCCATCCTTTAAAAAATCCAGGAAACTAAAAGAGATGACTAAATGCTTTTCTATTACCTTGATAATGCGATTTAACTTTGGAAAATCATATTAAAATTCATTACACTCCAATTAAGTAAAACCAGGTTGGCTGGTTCGTAATTTTATTCTCTAAAATCTGGTAAAATAAAAAGTAGCACTTTCTTACAGAAAATCTGCCAAGAAATGTGCTACTTATAATAGTCTAATAAAGGAGTGATAATGGTGACTATCCTTAACTTTAAAGTTAAACATAAAAGATTTAACAGTTCATTCTCAGACTCTAAAAAACTGTGTTCTAAAACAATCTCTTTTAGTAATGTGGTCATTCATATGTTAAATGATATACTTTTACACCTATATTGTATGTGATACCTCGATTGCACGTTAAATCAACATATATCTAAGGTCCACGATAATCAATGATCAGATACAATTTTATACAAAATACTAAAGGACACTCTATTTATTTTAATCTGTTAAAAATTCTTCGATCATTATTCACAAATTGGCAAGGTGCAAAGATGAGGACCACACTGATGCATTAACCAGAAGAGTAGAACAGTGAAGAATCCAAGTACCTAGTGGTTGGTATAAATCTGCCACACACTATCAAGACAGACAGTTCAAACAATATAGACCTTAATGATACGAGTACTCGAACCACGGTCTCATTTTCGTTTATAGCGCGGTCTGGGACCGTTACCAAGCCAGTGCACAAAATACAGAGGCGCTGCACTACAATAGAACGGATAAAATAGAAATCTCACCTAATATTCACTTCGCTAGACAGTAGCAAGCTACTTAGGCTCATAGAAATATCGGACCTATTAGGAGCATTCCATATTTCGGCATTATTTGCTTATTTATACGGCGATAGTTACGTTCATTATATTATTGCCGTGATCTAGCGAGCGAAGGTCGGATATCGTCGTGAGACATGCACAGTATGAGGTGCTAGAGTTCGAAGTAGAAACTCAATGGCAGTAGAAGCAAGTATAGAGTGCTCACCTCCGATCCATGAAGGCAACAGTGATGCCATTCCATGTTTGGTGGTAATGGAGTAATGTTTGTGTGTCATCCTCCAAATTGGCCATGCTGGTCCTCTAGGGATGAGATTCTCAGACGGCAAAGGGCGGACTGGTTGAATTGTGTTAAAGGTAAGGTATAACCTATTAGTATGCATAGATCCTACGGCCTTAAATATTGTGTTCCTTGCTGTTTGTGATCCTGGCATAGGACTTGTGCATTTAAGTAACGCTTAAGTACTCTGTACTCATGGAGGTTGGTCACTTGATGATCAAGCAGATCCATTATTCAGACCTTAGTGCTTCTGCATGAGCCGCGATGGCTCGAAAGACGCTCAGACGTTTAAATATTACAAGTGCAGTCACTGTATACCCTCAACATTTATGGCATCAGGGAAGCATGGGTTTATGACTTCTCCGAAGCGGCAGCGCGAATTGGCTCAAGCCATCTGGATTATTTGTGAAACTAAAACCGAAGCAAAACCGTTTTTAAAACTTGGGGCAAGCACTAGTGGGTACCTACATATGTCGATAGTGTTAGCCGATAGGGGGAGTGTCTTTGCCTGGGTGCTTAAGGACCGAATGGATTTCTGAGTGATTCTTCACTCGTTAAAAACATGACAACCACGATAGTGCTAGATAACTTGCGTGCTAATGAGCCTTTACGTAAACACAGTTAGGCTTCAGTTCATTAGCGCTGCCATTGGAATGATCGCTCCGGCAAAGTGAGTAAGGGCAGTGCCCTCACGAATTCCAAGGAGAGTACCATAGTGTGAGAGCCCCTAGGGGGGCTAGAGAGCGAATCGGAGGAACTCACCGGAGAGGAGGAATCGACGGGGGCGGCGCGGCCGACTTGGGAGATGTTGATGAGGGCTTGCCTTCAGAGTAAAACTCGTAGCTTACCCTAACTGTGAACCATGAGGGACTGTGATCACCTCATGGATAGGCGTGCCACTAAGCTTGTCCCAATAACGTCTGTAGCCATCGTCAATGGGATTACCCCTTTGCTAACTAATCCATCCTGAGAAAGGTTCGGAGCCGCCACGCAGCTGGCAGATACTTACAGGGTTGGCGCGGCCCCCCCACGGCACTCGCTGGATGGATTCACCAGATCACCGAACAGGACATATTGTCGCCCTTGCGGTGTGGCGCAGTCTATCTACCCACTGCACTCGTAGCGCTGGTGCAAGGCTAGAAGATCATGTACCGACGGCGGTAATCTCAAAAGCTGGGTGTGACGCTCGCCTCAGCACGCCAGTTCAACTGAAGTGTAGTAGGAGACAAATGACGTGTGAGGAAGTAGCACCGCCGGGATAACGCGTGGAGGTGTACCGGCAAAACTAGAGTGTAGCCGTATAGGAGCGTGTCTAATCCACATTACATTGTGCTGCTACCAACGAGAGTTGTAGCCAACACTCTTGCAGGAGTCAAGAACTGAATCGGTTAGCGTGCGAGGCGGTACATGAGCCGGAGCCATGGCGGTTGTGCCCTCCTTGAGTATAGATTTATGTTTCTAACAAGCTTTATGAAATTCGGGATGGTTGTAATTTATGAGAAACTCTCTCTTACTTATTACAATACTTTATGTGTCTTGTGGCCGAGGGATTTGGCACCCAGCAGGACAAAACACTCCGGGATTAGTTATTTGATATTATGTTGATCACTTCACTCTTATTGAGGATTCGTCTCTGGTGCACCGTTGGAAACATGCTAGTGGTTCAGTGTAAAGAGGATATACAGAGCATTGCAAAAAGTGGGAGTTCCGAGTGAAGAGACCTAGGGAGATTTTAGAACTTTGATGGCGAAATACTGAAACCCACAAATAACACCGTTTCCTTTATTTAGCCAACCACTCTTGCGAGTATTAGTAGGAGTCGTTGGCACCGAGTTGCCGGGATCCGATATATTTCGATAAGTGTACTGCTCTTGCTTAGTAAGTCTTTCCGTTTATTAGGCCTTGTTGTAGGTTGAGTGCTACGGGTATTCGCTTGCGTTCTATCAGGATTGATCTCTAGTTAGGGTGATGTACGCCCTATCGGCACTGCCTGTCAACGGTGGCATGCGTAGGACAAGGAAGCTTCCGCCTGAATCACTCATAACCTGCCACTATGGTCGTGGCCCTATGCTCAACTGCTGATGTTAAGAAGAAATTAGTTTACTGTGACTTGATACAGACAAAACCCCTGGATAAATCTTGTCATGAGCCATTGGATGGCCTAGACAAAGTCAGAACCAGTCGTGGTTACTCCACTAGGCAATACTCCATGTGGAGCGATAGGTCTGGGCATGATAAGATTACTGAGACATTAAAGAACTTAGAGATGCTATGGGACGAATAATATGCAACCGCTGCACAACCCCATGTCCCTCAAGAAGCAGATGTATGCGGTGTTTGGTCGCCGCCTTTGTGTGGTTGACGGGTATTAATCTCAGCAAACAAAACAGCCCACCGTGTGAGACTGATGACGTTACCTTTATAATCTATTCTTCCGAGAATATCTTCCTTGGTGTTCTTTAGCTCTGGCGTTTGCGGTTGTGTTTAGAGCATTAGAACGTGGTGGATAATTGTGTACTGCTATGACAAGGCTGCTGATGATTGGTTGTGAGAGGCGCTATAACATATTAATTTTATGTCGCAGTCGTGTTTATTCTGACGTATTCGCGCTAACCAACTAGAATATTTCGTCTTGTGTGTCTGAACGAATATACTCTGCGTGTATAGTGTGCAGAATAAGTAATCGGTGCCCACGCATAATCTGGCAAAAGTGCAGGTTGATATCAGGCGCCTCTGCAGACATGCGCTATCAAAGTTATAGGGTAGCCCGCCTTAAATTGAGTCTTGTTATTGAGTTGTTCAAATGTCTAAAAGTAAGTTTTGAATACTTGTCTCTCAGATACCAATATACTATTTGTGAAAATAAATCTAGATCTATATGTCTCATCCTCTGAGAGGTAAACTACCCTTATCTATATTTTATCGTATATAATATTATGTAACCCACTAGTCTTTGTTCATATAGGACCGGAAACCTTGAAAAATGGTCGTCTCTCTGAATGTATATAAGTTAGAGATTAACGTCTATTAAACTTTTTCGCAAACCAAGTACCAAGTGCTTATAATAGGAAGTTAATTGAAAATTGCCATGTAACAAAAAGTACCCCCGAACTAGGATCGAAGTAGCTCCTAAAAACATCTGGGTTAGAAATGCCGGTATAGTAGTAGGTCGTTGAGAAAAAAGATGGATCAAATACATAAATAATATGGTTTGTTTTGATTTTTAATGTACTGGGTTGTAACAGTTCACCATGGATACCTCTGTACCAAAAATATTAATTCTCCGCGTCGATTTATTAGTATACTTCTTCCTATCCCAGTATTTCAAAAACTTGTACGCGACAAGACCTAGAATGGATAGTTTGGGGCAGGTTTGGAATTTTTGCTTTAACCACTAGGTTGTTTGTTTAGACGGACGCTCCACAACTCATGTATTCCTATGGATCCATTTAATTGATTTAGTAAAAAGGAAAGTAAATTTAAAATGCTTCAAACTTGTCTTAAAATTCAAAAGCTAGTAGTTGCACAAGTTCTGAAAATAGTAGTTAGCATGCTTCATAATTTTGTGTAGGTCATACTAAACATAATAAAAGTTCTGAAATTTTTATAGTAGCTGTAGACTTACCCAGTAGGCATCATGAATTTTTCTGCCAAAATTTTTAGGTCATTGCATACGGCATAAGAATTCAACTATGATGCATGCACATGTTCTGAAATCTGTAGATAGCTGATTTGTAAATTTTTTTTTTTTTTTTTTTTGTATAGTCCAATTATTAACTTCATTTATACCAAACCATAGGTGTTAAAATTTTGAGCTGTTTCCAGTAGATTCGTGTAACTCACATTGAGGAGCACCATGAGTTAATTTCCTTGAATTTTTAGACACTAACATCACTACATAAAAATTCTAAGAAATAGAATACTAGATGGTCATGTTCTGAAAAAACTGTAATTGACATAGTATCTTTCAATTTTGTGTAAGGTAAACCATAGTGATAAAATCTTGATCTTTTTACCAGTAGCTGTAGAGTTTCCCAGTAAGCTTCTAGAATTTTATGGAATTTTTAGAACCACTGAATCATGATCAAATAAACCACACATTAGAATAGTTCAGAATCTGGAAACCTGTAGGTTGCCTACTTAACATATTTGTCTAAGCCCAAAACCATGAGTGAAAAAAAAAATACCATTTTTGTCAGTAACTTTAGGAACCTCAGTGAGGAAGCCTCCGAGAATTTTCTTAGAATTGTTTGACCATCAAACAGTATTTAAGAACTAAATTCGACAATAAGAGTGCACTAGCATTTTGCTCACAGCACTTGTATAGTCTGTCTTGTTTATTTTCTCCATCCAAAAAATCTATTTGTGTAAAAATTCTAATTCTTTCCCAGAACAAGAGAAATTTAAGAGAATTGCATACAAAACTTTGTATTTAATCAGGTCTGTGGATATCCTTAGACCCTGTCATTAAGATAAGTGCATAAGACATGACTCTAGGGTATAGTTGCAAAATTGTTCTTCACAAATGAATTGATCGAAACTTCTAAAAATTCTTAAAAGGGGTAGTAGCCTCTAGTTCGAAACATAAGTCAATGGAAGATGCAGCACAAGCTCTAGGTACCTAAAGCCTTCCTAAAGTAAGATAGACATACTGCTAGGTATCATAGTGGTTTGCTCTAGGACGATATTAGTTTGATAGTTTTTTTAGCTTTTACCAGTTCTAAATCATGTATGTCCACAAATCTTTCTAGGTGAACTTAAGAAGTGTTAGTTAGAAATTGCCTAGGGTTATCGGTCTTTAATTTAGAGAGAGACCATACCTTTAAAACTAAAATATGCCTCTAGTTACTATTAGCATCTTCAAAACCATATTGTTGTCTTGCCTAAATTGCATCCACCCACATTGAAATAGAAATTTTTAGTTAGTAGAAATCACTTATCAAGGAAGTTCCACGAGTAAGCTAGGAGACTTTGATATAGGGAACGACGAAAACTTTAGAAGCCAAAATAGAGTTAGATAATAAACTTCTGACCTTTGAACCTCCACAGCATCTCATACCAAAAACCTTATTACCAGAGATTAACCCTGGATTAGAACCTATTACCATAAGCATGAACATCTCATCGCATCACGCGTTGCACCATGGTATTAATATATCGCACCATGATACATGTGCACCACCATAGAGCATTGCACCATTACATTAACATATCTCACCGTTACGCATGTGCAACATCATAAAAAGACATGAGCAATACATCATAACATGCGAGCATCATCTCATTGGCAATCATACATTGCACCATACTCAGCATTGCACCATGACATGGGGCGTCATCATATTGCAACCATGCATTGCACCATGCTTTCATGATCCTGCACTACATCATGCCATATAATGCACAAGACATTCAAGCAATTTTGCATCAAAGCAAGCATGTGTAATTGCACCACATCATGAATTGCATCATACCATCAGGCAATTGCATAGCACCATTCCATCTATGCATCACGTCATTTGGCGCATAGCATTAATGCACCATCTGCAACATTGCACCATGAAACTCATCATTGCATTATATTATGGTTGCGCCACATTATGCATGGCATCTTGTCATTCATAACTGCATTGCATTATTCAGCAGATCATCCCTAATGGCATCATGACCATTCATGACATCTTATCATTCATGATAGCATCATGGAGTCATACATACCACCTAGAAACACTTCAGCTTAGTTTAATCCTATTCTAGGTACCAACCCAAGTTAGAGGATTTCTAGTACCACTATTCCATATTCTCTACCTACCTACAACATTTCTATTAGTTAGTCAACCTATGGTTGAGATATTGAAAACCTAAGTTCATTCTAGCTTGCTCCATCATTCACCGTATAGGTTGGAGGAGTTGAAGGTTCGCTGATCTCGTCACCGAGACTGGGAGTGCGGCTGCTAGGGCCGTTGCCGTTTCGGGCGATAGAGAGCAAGCCGAACCGAGAGACTTCACCACCTTCCCCATCACGCTACCAAAAACTAGCACCTTGATCCTATAAACATCCAATCCTTTAACCTTTATCCTAAGTTAGCTCTCATCTTAAGTTATCTAACGTTTCCTTTAGAATATTGGCAACTAGAAATTAAGCTCCTAATTAAAATCATATAAGACATCAAGTGCATTGATCTACATTTGCTTTACTAAACACTAGTGTAACTTCCATAATAGTATAGAATAGCCAGCCATTTGGTCATCCTGGTATCATTAGGTTAATGAAAATAGTATTGCTAAGAAAATTTATAGCAGGCCTAACCTACTAGATTAGTTGTCCTCTGCTCACTAGTTTACATCCTAAAAATTTTAAGAGGGGTAGCATACCAAGTCAGCATGTTTTATAATTTTGTATACATCATACTATACACGATAATTTTTTTTTTTAAAAAAAAAAAACAGTAGCCTACAGATATCTCTAGTAGACTTCACGAATTTTTCTGGAAATTTTTGAATCAGTATACCATGGCATAAAAGTTTAACTAAGCCGCATGCTCACGTCTTGCAATCTGTAGTCGGCTGATTTAAAAATTTTGTGTAGGACAAACCGTAAGCTCTAGAATCATGGTTTTTTTTTTTTCAATAGCTCCTAAACATATCAGGGAAGATCCATAAATTTTCTAGAAATTTTTGAACTAGCAGATTAGGAGACAAAAATTTAACAAGAGCACCTAACAAGCTGTTTTAGAACTGTATCACAGGTCTTGTTCAGTTTCTATAGGAACATCCACTTGGGCTAAAAATCCAAATCTCTCACAGAACAGAATACCCTTCACTAGGAATTGGAATCTAAAAGTTTTATAATTTTAAAAGTTTTATAATTTTAAAAGTTTTATAATTTTATCACCTCTCTAACTTGGCCCTTAGGCTTGGTTTTCAGCTTATAAACATGTAGGACAAACCCAAATAACTAGTTGGCTTATCCTCCTTTTTATCAATCTAATTAGTCTAATTTTTTTTAAGGGGGTAGTACACTAAGATGAAGACATAGAAACTAAAAGAGCTAGAATCCTTGAACATCTATAGTATGTTCTAATTTAGCAGCTTCTAAATTTAACGAAATTAAATCATTTGATTGCACCTACAAGCCTAAAGGATTTAAAAACTAGTATCATATACACGTATCCTAGGACAAGCTTATGCCTTTAGTAGATCTGAAATCTACTTAGGACCTATACCTTAGTACCCTATAAAGCTTATAACCTTGTATCATCATAGTGCCTTAAACTAGGATCTACCGGGTCGATAGCATTACCCAATAATACCCCTCATGTAACCCTTTATGCATAAACCCTTGAGAATGGATGAAATGGTAGTAATTGTGCACCAATTTAAATCAGAACCTGAAATTACAGTTTGAACAATAAGTAGCCAAACATGCATCAAAGAAATCTTTCCAAAAATATGAATTCAATTGGGCTAAGGACCAAATCGGAGTCATGCTAGATCACTAGAAAAAAAATTCCTCAACTAATACTGAACCTACTGTCGGGTGAAATCTAGCTGTCAATCAACCTTAATACTCCAGTCACTCCCATCCTTTGAACTGAACCTACTAGCTAGCTCAATTTAACTTCCTGACTAGAACGTGGAAATTCTTTCCGCGTAACTGTGAGAACCTTAGTAGCAATGGGTTACAAAGTCGGGTAGAAATATTGAACCTGATTTGTTTGAAATGAAGATAGGTTTAAATTAAAACCCTGTAAGCAATCCAACCCCTTATCAATGAGCCTTTAGTGAGTCCCCCAACCGGCAATTCGACCGGATGTTTAGATAACCCAACCCTTGTGAAGGAGATAAATCTAGACAATCTTGTATGTCTATATGTCCAAGAGTAACCTCATAGTAGCCCTGCTAAGGAAAAACTAATGCCGTTGGTAGCACCATCCAACATGATCTTAGTATGCCAGCCTTGGATCCTACCTTACCTACGTTATTTAGGTTGATTCCCGATGATTCTTGTCCCAGTTGGATAAACTTTCAAAAGGATGCCATAAAATCCCCATTTACTAGACGTTCCGACCATAGTGACCAACTTAGTGCAAAATACAGTAAACCCACTAGCAAATCGACTGCACTCTCATTACCAGTGAAGTTGTGTTGATAATAAGGAGGAAAAGGGAATCTCAACCATGTAACCGTAGGTAGCTTTCCATAGACCAGTAGTAACCATAACAACATGACCAAACAAAGACTGAGAGTGAAATCCAACTCTGTCCCTGTCACCCTCAAACTACTAAGAGAATGTTGTACGTAAAACCTCACCTACAAGCCTCAAAGTCCCCAACCGCCTATAAGCCTCCCGAATCTCGGGGACGAGATTCAATTTTAAGGGGGGTAGAGCTGTAACATACCAGAATTTCGACTTTCGAAATTCTAACCAAAACAAATTAACAAAAGACCTCGAGAGTAAAATCCTATAGTTTCCAAACTAGGGAGCAACGATAAGAGGTTTTGACTAAGATAAAATACCTTAGGAGTGCATAAAGATTTTAGGAGTTAACTCACAATAAATAGAAAATGTAATACGACTAACTATGTACAGATAAAAGTTTGACATAAAATATGGAGATAAATAAATCAAATACCATTTCATGTGCATACCTTTTTCTGGATTGTTTTTGGATCTTATATTGCACTTTCATAATAGGATGCATATATATTTGTATAGCCTAAATAATTTCTAAGGAGAATAGGTCTAACGTAAAATCATAGAAAAATTCCTGTAACCATTATCCCACAAAATTAATCCACTGTAAATTTTCTATAACCTTATCACTTCAATTGGTACTTCAATAAAATCTCTCAAATCAGCTAGACTAGGAAGCTAGCTAAAGATGAATAGGTATACTTCTAAAATTCACTAAATGAAAATGAAGAATAATTGGACAGAGCTCTCTTTCCAAAGTGTGTGCCAACAAGAACCCTACCACCAGTAATTTTGGTTTAATTTATCTCCCAAAGAAAACACATCAAATGATAAGATCAAGGCACTGGAGAAATAAATGAAACTTCAGAAAAACTGGATCCACAACCCTACTTTGCGAATCCACCAAAAATAAACCAGATCACTCTAGCAACAAAATTTGGTCAGCAGGTTAATCACATCCTTCTCTATCTCCAGTAATTTTTACCAGATTTTATCAATTCAATAAGTGTCTCAAATAAATACTCTTAACTCAGCAATACAGAATAACTTTCACCTGCAGACTGCCTAATTGACACTTTTGCCAGAATTAATCCATCAATCACATTCTCACCAAATCTTACCAGAACCTGGATTATATTGTAAACTAATTGCAGTAAAAATTCCAGTACAATCTCCACGCAACCTGAACATGAAATAATAGGCTCAAGCTCACTGACTCAGACTAGTGCACAGCAGAAAACTGATTTTCGGCCAAACTTTGCCATTTTCTCCAGAGAAATCCACAAGTCCCACAACTCTGAATTTTGGCACAGAGCTAGCCAATACCACCTACTGCCCACAGTAATTTTACCCAGATTTATACCCCATAGTAACTTAGTAAAACACTTGAGTAAAGACTGCATGCTTGACAGCTAACAAGACACAGCTTCTAGAGGATTCCTCTCCCTACTTCACTGCCATGTGGGCCCACAGACATCCTGGACCCGCTGGTCAGTCTCAGGCACCGCTCTAGCTCGCCCACATGCCCTGGAACGCTGCCACGCCACATCCCACGCGTCGATGCCATCCAGTGCCACCAAAGGAGTCCACACACCGTGGAAAACTTCACCCTTTACCCAGCTACTTCGCCATCATCCTCTTCCTCTCTCACTCTATCTGTTCCACGGTGAAACCGAGAGAAATCACCTCGGGTTCGCCGGGAACGGCATCGTCTTCCCCGACGCGGCAGCCGTTCGATCCAAACCAACTCAACTCCGGTGAGATCTGTCCTTCCCTAACCATCGGAACGTGATCACCATCTCCTAACCGATCCATTTTTTGTATCACTTTACCCTAGGGACCGCCGGCCGAAGTCGCAGCTGTCCTCGCCTTTAGTCCAGAAAGCGCCGCCGCAAGATCGTCACTGTTCCGGTGAACTTCGGTGATCCCAGCCCGAGCCACTGCGCCAACGTTGTCGCCTCACCTCTAGGAGTTAGCTAGCCAAAGGAATTGAGTTATGATGCCGTGAAGCTAGAGTTTGACCTCCATCTTCCCCAAGTCCGGCCGCCGCCGCCCCCGTCGATTCCTCGCTCTCCGGTGAGTTTCTCTCCGATTCCTCGCTCTCTAGCCACCCCTAGGGGACCTCTAACACTATGGACATCCTCCCTTGGAAGCTTGGCGAGCGAATCAAGCCGCCGCCGTGGAACCGAGAAGTTTCGCCACCGCCGAGCAGTCTTTGGCATTGCTGCTGTTGCGCCAGATCCTTCGTGACCTCTGGTAAGCTCCCTGGAGCCCTTTAGAAGCACCTGCATGCACTAAGTTGCCCCAAGTGGAATCGCGTTTCGTTTTGCATTGCCATCCCGAAGTACTCCGCCGCCTTTGCCGTCGATTCCGGCCACCGCCGGTGACGAGACCACCACCGAAGGCTTCGCCTTGGTCTCCTCTGCATTTTCTCTTTTGGCCCCAACTGCAGCCGACGCCGCCATCACCGTCGCCGCCGCCGAGAAGCTCGCCGGCTCAGTCCTCCTCTGTTTTGCCTGGCCGGACGGTCCGAACCGACATCGGACGGTCCGTTCTATTGTTTCAGCGCACGCCGCCCTGCCCTGTCTCTTTGACACGTGGGCCCATCCTTTATAAAATCCAGAAACTAAAAGAGATGAATAAATGCTTTTCTATTACATTGATAATGGATTTAACTTTGGAAAATCATATAAAATTCATTACAACTCCAAATTAAGTAAAACCAGTTTTGCTGGTTCTGTAATTTTATTCTCTAAAATCTGGTAAAATAAAAAGTAGCACTTTCTGTACAGAAAATCTGCCAAAAAATTATAATAGTAAATAAAGGGTGAAAATGGGACTTTTAACTAGAAAATTCATAAGAAATTCATTATAACTCATAAAAATGTCAAACCAATTTTGTAATTCTCATAAAAATGTATACTTTCCATTTATGAACTCAGATTGTACAAAATTAGGCCACACATAATCAGTACATTTTATACTACTAAAGGGACACATAAAAATCGTAAAAAAAATCATATCTCACAAATGGCAAGTGCAAAGATAAAAATAAGTTCACCAGAGAGTATATAAAATCAGTACCTAGTTGTTGTATAAATCTCACACATATCAGAATAACTTCAACTTTGACCTTAAATCGTATACGGACGTATTTTCGTATAGAACTCGTAAAATTCATAACTCTCAAATAGAACGTGATAAAATAGAAATTCCTTCACCTAAATTCACTTTAGACCAGTAGCAACCTAAGGCATAAATATCATGCATATTAGAGCATTTCATATTTTCTGCATTATTTGCTATTTATACGATCGTGTACGTTATTTTCCTTCTAGCGAACGAATTCGATATCGGTGAAGAAGTGAAATAGTTGGAGTCCGAGTACTCAAGAGTAAGGCAAGTATTCTCCCCTCCTCCTTGAACAAATTGAATCCTATGTTTTGGGGAATGAAATGTGTTGTTTGCAAAATTGCATGCGTATTTGTGAATAACGGTATTTGAATTGTGGTAAATGGTAGTTATAACCTATTAGTTGCATGATCCACCTTAGAATATTGTGTTCCTTGCTGTTTGTAACCTTAGGCTTGATTTAAGTACTTGGTTTGTACTCATGGGGGTCTGTATCAAGTCAATACACTTGCTTATGCTTAGCCATGCTTAGTAACGTGTTAAATATTACAGTGATCACTATATACATTTGGAAATGGGAATTTTATGACTTCTGGACAGAGGTGAAGCCTCTGGTTATTTGTGAACTAAAACCGAAGCAAAACCGTTTTAAAACTTGGGCAAGCAAGTGGTACACATATGTGATAGTTGTGTACCGATAGGGGGAGTGTTTTGCCTGGGTTGCTTAAGGACCGAACTCAGTGTCATATTCTCATGTTAAACAGTACAACCACATGTGCTAGTTATGGGATAGCCATAGTAGATTAAGTTACTTAATATTTAGCCTTGCATTTTGGTAGGCTGAGTAGTAAGGGCAGTGCCTACGAATGTACTGTAGGGCTGTTCAGAGGAGCTACCTATGTGAACCATGAGGGACTGTGATCACCTCATGGCATAGGCGTCTAAGCGTGTCCAATATAACGTTGTGTGCCTCGTGGGGAGTCAGGAAGGCTGCCGCCACGGCGCTGGGTTTAAGGCGTGGGCCCGCCACCCACGGCATTGGGGTAGCGCCCCGGTGTGGAGTAACACACCTCGTGCTGGTGCAAGGCTAAATGTTAGGTAATGTAAAAGCTGTGTTGTGACCTCTAGACCGCATTCAACGTGAAGAGTGTGGTGGTACCGACGGGTACCGGACAAACTAGAGTGTAGCCGTTGGGCTTCTATCACATCATGTGGGTAACGATGTACAAACTCTGCAGAGTCAAAACTAATCGGTTAGCCGTGCTCACGGTCATGAGCGGCATGGTTGTGCTCATTGAGTATAGATTTATGTTTCTAAAATGCTTTATGAAATTGGGATGAGGATTGGTGATTTATGAGAACTATTATACTTATTACAATGCTTATGGTGTCTTGTTGCCGAGGAGGGCACAAGCAGGAAAATCATTATATTGATATTATGTTGATCACTTCACTACTTATTATATTTGTTTAAATGCTTTCTAAATTACCATTGCAAAATGATTGTGAACTAAAATTAGCTTTATGCAAAACTGAACCCACAAATAGCCTTTCCTTGATTTAGAACTTGCATGTATTATAGGATTGACATTGCCGGTACATTATTTCGATAATGTACTGACTCTTGCTTGTATTTCCGTTTATTACCTTGTTGTAGGTTGAGTGCTACGGGATTCCGTTGCTTCTTCAGGATTGATTCTTTAGGGGTGTACCCCTAGTCGGATTGCCTGTGGTATGGGTAGACAAGCTTCCGCTGAATCATATTATTTGGCCTTTTGGCCTATGTAACTCTGATGTAGAAAATTTAGTTTACTTACTTGTACAACCACTTATTGTATACCATTGCTAGAGATGAAAGTGTGGACTAGCAATTTTCCTGGGGCTAGTCTGCATGAGTATAGACTTAGAACAGTTGAGATGCATGGAGAATAGTTCAACCGTAGACCATGTCCTCAGAGATATGTATCGTGTTTGGTCGCCGCCTTCGTGTGGTTTGACGGGCATATCTCGCCGTGTGGACTGGTGTAACTATTCTTCCAAATATCTCTTGTGTTCTTAGTCTGGCGTTCGGTTGTTTTGCATTATATTTGGTGATTTGTGTGACAAGGCTGCGATGAGGTTGGATGGTTACAGTTTTATTTGGTTTTTATTCGAGATCCCATCCAACTAGATATTTCGCGTTGTCGTACCAATTATCTCTTATAGTGCAGAATAATCGGGTGCCCACAATCTATTAAGGAAAATAATACATTTTACATGTCTAGATAACTATATCTAAAATAAAATTTAAAATTTTGAGACAAAGGAGCAGTGAGATCTAATCCAAGCCTGCAATGTGTGGTTGGTACTCGAACCGATCGA
This sequence comes from Oryza meyeriana var. granulata, assembly GCA_003991445.1. Classification (NCBI taxonomy): domain Eukaryota; kingdom Viridiplantae; phylum Streptophyta; class Magnoliopsida; order Poales; family Poaceae; genus Oryza; species Oryza meyeriana. Next base: position 410,166 of record RYFJ01001045.1, on the reverse strand, counting down.
GGTACACTTGTCACGTGGAAACACACATGCTTTCTTGTTTTTGGACGACGGAGACGGAGAAGGTACACGTTGGTTGGATGGTTTACACACACTGACACGCGTAGTGAAACAGACCAGATCACTCACTAGTACTACAAGCAATGGAAACCTCCCGGTCCCGGCTGGGTCGGTCAGCTCAGCAGCTCGGTCGGTCGGACACGTCGGCGACGGGGCGACCTGGCACGCCAACCAAACCACTTTTATATTTTTTTTGGTCGTCTCATTTTTGCGCTTGCTTGGTCGCTCTCGGCACGACCCACCCAACCCACGCACGCAACGGCAGCGCGTCTTCGGTCCTCCACCTCCCCTGCCTCTCTCTCTCGCTGCCTACCTGCTTCCCTCGACCTCGATCTCTCCTCCCTCCCGTCCCGCATGCGCACGCCGCTACCCATGCAGCCCGAGCCCCCCGAGCCGGAGTCCGATGCCGATGCCGCGCAGACGGAGGAGTGCTCCAAGGAGGAGGCCGTGGTGAAGGAGGAGCGGCACCAGGAGGACGATGCGTCTGCGTCTGCGTCTGCGTCTGCGACGGTAGGGGGGGACAAGGAGGCTGAGGAGGAGGAGGAGGAGAGGGAGCAGGAGCGGAGGAGGGGCAGGGGGAGGAAGAGGGGTAGGAGAGGCGGCGGCAGTGGAGGCGGTTCCGCGGCGTCGAGGGGCGTGGTGATGGTGAAGCGGGAGCTGCTCGCGAGGTGCATGACGTGCCCGCTCTGCGACCGCCTCCTCCGCGACGCCACCACTGTCTCCGAGTGCCTCCACACCTGTCAGTTCTCCTTCTCCTCCTCTCTCTGTCTCCAACTCCGTCTCCTTCCTCCGCCGCCGCCGTGAGTAAGCACACCGCCCTTCAATTCAAAGGGCCTAGGATCCGCTTTCTCCCACGTCGGCCGCGCCTGATTCGGGTCGCGCGCTTCCCCGACGTGGGATTCGCCGTCGCCATGGCTCCTGCGGCGCACCCCCGCGTGGGCGTGGCTCCTGCGCCTGTACGGACCCCTCGCCTTGACGTGTGGGCGGCCGGGATTTCGCTTCACGTCTGTGCCTTGCTCGCTTGGCCTCGACCTCTTCGCCGGATTTCTAACGTTTCCCGTGGCCTACCTGTTCCACTTCACTGACGCGCAATACTAGTGGAAATGCTGGGTTATTTGACGTAAATCCTTCACCTCTAACATGGATCGCTGATAGTTGTGCAGAAATAAGTTGTTTGGTTGAGATAGCTAAGCAGCTGGGATTTACTAATTGTCTTACTCAAAGTTCGAGTGCTCCAGCATGACTTGCTGCCTCATACAACGTCTCTTAAGGCTGGGATGGGCTCAATATTCATTTTCGGGATATAGCAATGTCAGGCACAGGCAGGCCCAAATATGGTATTTTTATGTGGCCCCAAGCAAATGCTGCACACTGTTTGCCCGGCGAAAAATGCGAGACTCTGTTTGAGATTTTTGAGAATGCTGCACGTATTTCCAGGCTGTCGATTTGGAAACATTCTGCTCAAGTAATTAATATTAGGCTGTCCATTGTATAAAGCAGAGTGAGATGCTACAGTACCAGCTTAACAATGTTATTTAGCAACAGCAGAAGTAGATCCTGGGTTAAATGATGTTAGTAACTAGTAGTAATTCAAAATCGGTTGTGCTGCTACTTGCATTCTTCATGAAATAATTTCGGCTCTCAGATTTATACTTTATCTTCCTAACTGAATCTTTCTAATCTACATACGACATACCCCGACATCTTTGGTAAATGATAGTATATTTTTGGTTGCTGGAAGAATGGAAAATGTATCTCAGGTAGATGTTGCATCCGCTCTTACACTAGTCGCAAACTTTGTTGTTCCATTTTTAATCAATTGGGACAATGATGCTGGCGCATACCTGGTCAGCATGGAATATGTCACCAATACTATCTTAGTCCCTTTGATTTTTTCAGCGTTCCTTCGGAAGAATTTTCATTGTTTGCTCACCTTTTGGGAACCGTAGTTTTTCTAGTGGTTCTTCGGTGGGTGCTACATTTTTTGTGGTTTTCTGACCCTATCACTATTGCACAATTAAGTTCACAGCACAATAACAGAAGTAATGAAAACCAGTTATGTATCTTGACTTAATTTGATACAAAAACACAGTATTTGATTGCTCGTGATTCCAAAGCTCTAATTTTTGACATCCTGATGCAGTTTGCAGGAAGTGTATATACGAGAAGTTGAATGATGAGGAGGTAGAATCCTGCCCAGTATGTAAAATTGATCTTGGCTGCACTCCAGTTGAAAAGCTTAGGTATGCTTGTCATCATGTCTATTCACTCAAATTTTATCAGATTGCTTGTCCCTGTAACTTGTAAGGTCAAAATAACTGTGTGTTGGTACTTCCAATTTTGACTTTACTGTTAAATTTCCTGTATTTCTATTTATTGTGTGATGACTACCCATTGGGCATAGTATGAATAAAACATGTCAACTTGGTACTTTGATTGGGATTTCCTTAATACACAAAACTATAGGTAGCAACACACTGGAAAAAATGTAGAAATGTTACATTCTGAATGTCTTGGTAACTTTTTGTTTAATTCCAAGGGAAAGAATTGTACTCCCTGCTAGTTGAATAAAATATGTAGCTCAGGGTTTAAACAGTATCTCCCTGCATATTTGAGGAATACTAGATACTTTTGAGTTATGTTCTCAGTAATACAGTAAGAAATCATATATTTTGATACCGGTGACTTCAGTTACATGCTGTTTTGTTCTGCACATATGCAATTTGGAACAGATATTTCCGCCTCTCGTAAATTCGTATGCTCTAAAGAAAAATTATTTTCCTGCTCTTGTTTCTGTAGTTCCTTGTCGAGTGTACTGATCCCAAAAGTTTGCTCTCATTTTGTTGTATTGGTACTTTGATAGCCTGTGAAGCTATTGGTACTTTTTTGATGACAAGTTCATTTTCATCCTGTGAAACTGCATCGATAAAGTATTTAAAATTGAAAAATGCATCTGATTTATATGGTGCATATGTTCTTTAGTCTGTGACATACTTATACTCGTTTCTTTATGTCCTGTAACCTTCAGGGCTGATCACAATCTACAAGATGTAAGATCAAAAATATTTCCATTCAAAAGAAAGAAGATTAGGGCTGAAGAAGTTGCAGCTCCTATTTTGCTTCCCAGTAAAAGGAAAGAGAGATCTATCTCTTCTTTGGTAGTTGATACACCTATAGTAACACCAACAGGTTTGACTGGGCGACGGACAAGAGCAGTTACCAGGAAAGCTGCTGCCTTACGTCTTGTTACTGATGATCCTGTGAAAAAGGAAATTGATAATGGTGAAAAGCATGCTCAGAACTCAAGCTTGCCCACTAATTCGGGCAAAGTGCCACAAACAAGAAGACAGGTAAACATACCGCACCTTATGTGGTATTCATCTCTCATGCACTTTCCTGAAAGTTACAATGGACTTAGCTGTGAAATTCCATAGTAAGTACTAAGTTTTAAAACTACAATAGCTAGAAGAATGCACATGCCTGCAATAAATTGATCCAATTTTATGCAGACATCGGCCAACACAGAGGCATCAAACCATTCCTCCAATAAAGATACTGAAGGTGATCGCAAGGAGCTGTCAGATAAGACTGATGAGCTCTGGAGACCTTTAAATTGTTTGGTAGAAGCCGCAAACAGGACAAAGTCCTTCAGATCAAATTCACAGAGTCCAATTATTAAGAGAGAGCAAATGAGTGACTCTCCTGGGAGCACATCTGTTAACAAAACAAAATCTAGGGAACATCTGCAGAACTCCAAAATAGAGGATGACAAGAAAGATGTTCCTTTGCTGAAAAGGAAAAATCAAAGGACTGGGCGGAGGACAGAACTTCATGTCCCATCTGATAAAAAGCCGGTCGCTGCAGCTATGCAAAATGAAAAGAAATTCAGTTCTATATGGTTTTCGCTTGTTGCGTCATTTGAACAGTAAGAATTGGCTATTCATCATAGTATCATTTTGCTTTAATATTTAGAGAAATACAATAGCTGCCATGAGCTTTCATCTGATCCTGTTCTTTTGTTCTGATTATTTTCAGGGAAGGAGACCCCCCTTTACCACAAATACCTTCCCACTATTTGCGAATAAAGTGAGCTCCCATCTTTTCCTTGAGATTTGTGAAAATTATAGTTTAATCTGTTCCTGGTCTTCACATGGATCTTGTTTGAATTTATCACACCGAACTGTCAGTAGATAAGTTATAATAACAACACAAGTATCCAGAAAGAAAAATGTTCATTAGGGAGGAACGAAAAAGAGCAGGGATAGTTACACGATTTAGGATGACTAGGTACAAGCTGATAAAATTTAAGAAAATTCTCAGCATACTGGAGCTGATTGGAGATAGAAGTCACTTGGTTAGTTACAGTGCAAATTCTTGTGAATAGGGACTTTGATCTTCCAGACTGATTCAAGAGCTAGCAGAGACGAGGTTTGGCATTTGGCAACATGTGTGTTTCCGGCTGCTGCACTTCTCTGTGGTGTTGATAAACTGTTCCTTTTCCAACATCATTCTAAATTTGAATCAATCTGTAATGAATTTTTAGTTGGATTTTTTTGCTCACAAACTTCTGCTAGGTGCTAGCCAGTGTAGCTATGTGTAAAAGTTAGTTGGAAGATATGCTGATTTATTGACGGTTGAATCAAATGAGCTTCTGAAACTATCATCACCATGGCTTGTTTGTAGAGTAGAACTCCCTGCTATAGTGGTGTTGTATGATGCAGATTCAGTTGCATAACATCTAGGTCATTATATTATTTTGCAACTTGATATTATCTGACAGATCTGATTATGGTTAGTATACTAACTGTGTTTTACAATAGAGATGGAAACATACCTGCCTCGTCAATCCAGAAGTACCTCATGCAGAAGCTTGGCCTTCCTAATGAGGCAGAGGTAAGAGCTATATCTGCCTCTCGCATTATTTACATTACTATTTGTGTGCACCTGGAATTTATATGCTTCGCATTATTTTGATTACTATTTGTGTGCACCTGGAATTTCTATGCTGTGGAATATATTATGTGTGACTGGTATTGAAGTAATCTTTTGGACATTCTTGTGCTCATCTGGACACGGCAGACTGCGGATTTGCTTCATTTCTGCTCTAGTTTCCGTTATGGGCCTCTTTTTGCAATTTGAGCTACAAATTACACTAATCAGAATCCATGATATGTGATGACAAGTAGTTTAATCCGTAAGACCATAACTTCCCGTTTGCTGTCTAGGCGCTTTCTGAAACTGTCGGTTTTATCATTTTCTTTAATCGTCTCAGACTGCATATTATTATTTTTTGCTAGGATCAGACTTGTATATTATGACAGTACTTGTTACTATATTTTTCCTCACCCAATATTTGAATATGTTCAGTCCCCGCATATTACCTTTCTGAAAAAAATTTACACCCAGAAACATTGCTCTACTTGTTTTAACATTTTCTTTGCGAGGAACTTGGTGAAGATCCACTATGAGGTCAACTGAAGTTGTGAACCACTCTGGATTTACAGGTCGAAATAAATTGCTGCGGGCAGCCAGTGAGCCCTACACAACCTTTGTGCAATTTAGTAGAGCTGTGGCTGAGTGGACGATCAACACAGATGACACAGACCATGATAGGATCCCCTGCCAAAGAGTTTGTAATGGTGCTAACTTATGGACGGCCAAAGGCCATCGCACCGTGAATGCACCACACAAGGCTCAACCCATTTTTCACATAAAGGCGGCTTCCGTTTCTTGCCAATAGGCAGCCATTTGTTGGGCCCATGGAAGGAAGACGAGGCTTCGATACATACATAGTCTCATAAGTCACAATGTGGCTGGCTCACTCGGCAGCCAGCCCTTGGCGTCATATTCATGCATTCATTGATGTTATTCGATTCCATTAAGGTTTCTTTTTCTTACATTATTTATTATACAAGGTATGTAAAGATTAACAAAAAAGGGTGGTTGTGTGTTATACCTGTAGGCATTGTTGATGTTTAGGTTGGTTATAAAGAAGAGGCCTTTGCTTGTAAGAGATGACTAGATTGGATTGCAAAATTTGTCTTTCGGCCGTATCATGAAGTGTTGTAACAGTAGATCGCAATTCTTTAAACTCATGAATGGAAACAGTCTCCAGTATCTTGTTCATGCAACTTTATTATATCTCGACTTTTGAGTGAGAAAAGATTCACAGGTATTAGCTGCAGTTAATGGGGGTCAAGATTCAAAAAAACTTGAACCCGTTAGGTTATCTCAGGAATGATAAGAACTTGAACTCTTTAGGGTTCTTTGGAACATAAGAATTTACATGAATCTCACATGAATTAGTTTAATTCCTAAGAAATTCTCAAAAAATTCTTGGAAGGAGGCCTTAGAGCGGTCTCAATGTAAGATACTACACTATGGGCAGTGTCTACACTTCATGTCAGCTACAAACTAGTGCTACACTCAATTCTCTCGATACTTACTAATTTAATATGCTAATTAGTACAACTTGTCTTATACTCCCTCCGTCTCAAAGTAGAAAAATTTAATACTGGATGTGACATATATGTCACATCAGTACTAGATTTTTTTTATTTTGAGACGGAGGAAGTATTATACTAGGGTTTGGATGTTGTGTAGAAACTAGGTCTCATGCAAGATCAAATTTTCTCTTCTTTCTTCGTTTAAATCCCTTGCCATGTTATTATAAGGGGGTGTTCTTTTTAGCTTATGACTTGTGCCTCGGTTTGTATTAGCACGCTTTTCAAAACGTAAAACGGTGCGTTTTTTGTAAAAAAACTTTCTATACAAAATTATCTCTAAAAAATCAAATAGATCTATTTTTAAGTTTTTAATAGCTAATACTTAATTAATCATACGCTAATAATGTTCACCACCTAAGTTCTACGTGACAGCCTATCTAATTATGTATGCACTATCCTACATTGAGCATGGGGGCTGTCCTTAAGAGTTATTCCCTCCGTCAGGCGATGGAAGTATTTAAAATTTATACCAAACTATAAGAGATCCTATAGTATTACTTTCCCTTTAACTACTTCTTATTCAAATTTCTTCCCTTCTTAACCCCCGCCTATCACTCCCATTTTTTACATACCCTAATTTAATAAAAGGTATCATAGTAAATTTCCGTCACCCTTAATTTCTTTAAAAAACCTAGCATCCTTTGTATTTGAGGACGGAGAAAGTACGTAAGAACTCCGACCCTGCACCAAACATAAAGTTTTGGGCTTGGATTGGGCTGGGCTCGGTTTGACCCGGGACAATCTGGTGCAGTTGTGCTGGCCAAAATCGGGCCGGGCTTGAGCTTCCAATTTTCCCTCAGAACCCCTCTCGTCCCGTCTCCCCTGCTGGCTGCTGCCATCCTGCCTAGAGCTAGACTCCCCAAGGCGGCGGAGCTCGCGAATCCAGCGCCGGCGAACCTCGGAGGGAACCGGAGATGCAGCAGGTGGAGTAGAGCGCGGAGCAAACCCTAGCCCCATCCCGATTCTGCAGCTTGATCTGTTCTTTCTTCTTTTCCCTCCTGTGCGCGCGTCTGATCTAGGGTAATTCTTGGCTGCGGCCGCTGCAGGGGGACGGCACGGAGGCGCAGGTCACGTGGGAGGACCAGCAGAACATCAACCGCTTCGGCCGCCTCAACAACCGCCTCCACGAGCTCGAAGACGAGATCAAACTCGCCAAGGTTCACCCTTTTAGATCCTCTCCTTTGTCTGTGTATCTTCACTGGGCCGTGCTAGTGTATAAATTTCTTGATTTATTTCCAGCGGAGGAATGTTTGTAAGACGTTAGTGTAGTCAAGCATTTGGGCGGATTAGACCTTTTGTGTGTCTCAAGCAGAGGAATGAGGAATGGTTTCGGGCGTTTCCTTGTTCTTGGGGATGTATAGTAGTACTACGTTCTTGCCGTTTGTTTCTTATATGATGTCAAGAATGGGAAGGAAAGCATCCTTAGGAACATGAGATCCCATGGACTTGCGGGCTCCTGGGACCTGCAAATGTGATGTTTTTGTGTTGTGGTGTTTATCTCTTGAAGTGGTGAATAAAATAGATTGATTTCTGGGTTTATTTGCGGCTCTGCACCCACAAGATCCTTGGGCAATCGTTCTTTCTAGATATATCTTCCTAAGAAGATTCCCTTCATTGTGGCATGCCAATACGGCATTATTGTGATCTATTATTCTTGGCTACAATTTATGTTTGGTGGACTTTGTTATGGTTGACATGCTTTAGTTGTTTTTGGGTTCTCAGTTACTTAACTGATGAACATTGATATCAAAAGCTGAGAATTAATATTGAATCTTGTTTGAGACTGCGAAATTTTCAATGCATTCTGCCCATACCCCATACAACTGAATCATTAATATTTCCAGCAAACATGAATAATGCAAGTGTTTTCGTTTTAAATTACAGTGTGCGAACAATACTCACCCTGTGATAATGATAACGGCATGCTGATTTGTTGATTTGGAGGACTGGCCGAAAAGGCTCATGTTTGATCTTTTGTTTTGGGCTGAATTGGCTATGTGAGACACTAATTTTGTGGTATTTGATGTAGGACACTCTAATTTCCTGTGTTTGCTAGAACACATTGTGAAAATGTGGCTATTTGCTGTAGGACACTGAGGACGTTAAAACATGTCTTTGATTAGGAGAGAATACACACAAAATGTCTAACAGTCTTAAGTGTCTCGTTGGGTTGGACAGAGAGAATAGGTTTGAACATTTTAGAATGGGTATAAACTTCAGGTATATCAAAACTTCCAAACAAAATATTTAAATGAAACTTGAATCCAAATTGAAATGTCAAGCAAAACTCTTGAAATTTAACTGAAATTAGAGAAATTTCTGAATAATTTCACTTGTATTCTGTCAAATCAGAAATAATTTCAGTTGAAAACAAGCAGCAGATGTACATTGTTTAATTTTAGACGCCGTTAGTGCTGAGTTTGCAAGGTTCAAGGGCATAGCAAGTCATTTTTCGAAAATTTATCTCTGAAACATAGCTAGAAATTTTATTCTAATGGACTCGACTTAGTGTCTTATAGCAAATAACCACATTTTTGCAATGTGTTTTAGGAAAAGAGACATGCAACTAGAGCGTCTTGTAGCAAATACCATAAAACTAGAGCATCCTGTAGCCAATTTTTCAATGTTGCTGTTGAATGCCTTTTTTCTTGGCGATTTTGTTTATTACTACTTATATGCTATATACAATATCTATGTTTTTTTTTTGTTGTGTAGATGGAATATGCCCTATTATCTTCTACATACGTACATTGTCTCGTTCTCATGAGTTGAAAGTCCAGTTATAGAAGCCAAGGACATAAAATGGACAGTCCTATCATCAAAGAACAAGCTTTGGCTGAAAGAGAAAAACGGGGTTGAGTTTTCTAGCTTGCTGTTTGCAGTTTGCGTGCTCCTGCACCTTTGTCTTGAACAGTCAAGGCTTTAACTTTAGGAAGTAGGATAATATTGGAGGCACTTGCTTAGAATATGGTTCTCTTTGTATATGTTGAACGGGGCACTGCAATTTTACATAAGCATGTTTTAATCTTGAAAGGCGATGGTGGAGTGCTGGCCACATTTAGGAGGCCATATATTTTTCCTAGGAGAATATCTTATACCTCTATCCTTACTGAAATCATTATTAGAGAGGTAGGACCCTCGTACAAACACTTCCATGTGGAGAGAGTACAGTTACTCCACTTGATATGCATTAGAAGGTAGGTTTACCCTTGATGGCTAATTTTTTGAAGAGTATGTTGGATATAGATAGCTGAGAAGGCTCTAGTACATGGGGAGATGGAACTTAGCTCTTTGTAAAATTCACCATTTAAGGGTAAACCTACCATTTCACATAATTAAGAAAAAAGAGTTGTGGTAAGAAAGTGTTTGTATGAGGGTCCCATGTCTCTAATAAAGATTTCACAAAGTATGTGGATTTAGAATATTCTCCTAGGGGACAATATATTGCCCCTAAATGTGGTTGGCATGTAGCGTGCCCCCTTTCAAGCTGGAAGCATGATTCGGCAATTGCAATGCGCCAATACAATGTTCAACATATCAGAGAGAGCTGAAATATACTTGATATCAACATTCTCCTGTCTAAGCACCTCTTATATTATCCTACTTCACAAAGTTGAAGCCTTGTTGTTAGCCCAGGGCAAAGGTGCAGTGGGTGGAATCAACAGACTAGAAAGGTAGACCCTGATTTCCATCCAATGGCTAAAACCAGTATCATGTTTAGTCAATTCCTGCTTTTTGATGATAGGATTGACCTTTTCTGTGGTTTATATGATTAGGTTTCTTCCATATGACATAGAAACATTCATGTTTTGCATAAGATGATTGAGTCTGTTCCATCTACACATTTAATGAAAATTTATGTGGATATTCACTGGCAAGAAAATGGGTAGGGAGTCTTTGTGACAGTTGGAGTTCAGAAAATTAGAAAACAAATTGAGAATTGCAAACCATTACCTCCTTAATTCATATAGTACTAAGAACTCCAACATACAAAAAATACAAGAAGACTACAGCGTTTGGCTATTACAATAATATTAAAATAAACGAATGCTTGCTTGGGGGAATATTTATTTGTGTTCACACTTTATTGCTAGCATAAATAGTAATTTCCAGAGAGCCTGCGCATGCATCATAAATAGAATTTGTTTCATTGTATTTGTTTTCTCCTGCATATATTTGCAGGAGGGCTACGTGGAATTTTGCTTGTAGCATAATCGAAGCAGAACAACTGTTTTTAATGCCTCCATTTGTACTGACATGCCAGTTTGGCACCTTTCTGATGATCACAAAATTTCGGTGTTCCTTTACTTTGTTTCACATGAAGTATCTTCCATTGTGTAAGCAGAGTAAGATTGCCAAGTTAGCATTTTATTTAGTTATTTACTATATGTTATAACAATTTGGATGCAAATATTTATGCACGTTACAGTTGGCGCCTTTCCCGTAGAGGCTAAATTAAACTTATCCTAGAACACCACAAATCCACAACACTAAATGCCATGTGCCTTTTTTACTCTGTGTTCCAGGAAACAAATGAAAACCTTGATGATGCTGGGAACGAACTCATCCTGTCTGATGAAGATGTGGTACGGTTCCAAATTGGAGAAGTATTTGCGCACATGCCAAGGGATGACGTGGAGACTAGGCTTGAGCAAATGAAAGAGGACGCAGCAAAGAAGTTGGAGAGGCTGGAGGAGGAAAAGGAATCCATCCTAGCCCAGATGGCTGAACTGAAGAAGATACTGTACGGAAAGTTTAAGGATGCCATCAACTTGGAGGAAGATTAGCATTGATTACTGTACCAGCCGTGTGTTCAACGATATGATCCCTCAGCCCTTTTGTTCGCTCCTTAGAAGCATCCTTGACGATTTTCCGCCACCACTTAGAAAAATGAGTCACCAAAGGCTGAGGGGCAGCAGCCACCAAAGTTGGTTATTACTATATGAGCCAGATTTCCATTTCAGTCGTCTCAAATTTTGTTATTCTTCAGTGTTGAGTCGATTCGAATATTACTAGTTGGGAGCTTTGAAGTAGTTGTACGATATAACGACTACGGTATATCGAACTTAACTCGAAACTAGTTCAAATTAAATAAATTGTGATTTTAAAGTCATTTCAGATAGAGTGAATATTGAGTGCCTACCCATGTATTATTTGCAAGTATGCACAGGAGTAAATTATATTCATGGTATAACAACTTGGTAGGTAGGTACGATCTTATACAAGAACTTGAGAATTGAACTTCTAAATACAACAACTTAGTAAGTAGGTGTATTATAGTAAAAGAATTTAACAATTTAGTATTTTTCATGCAGCATTTATGACTAGTTATATGTTGTTTTGGTTAATGAGTGCTAGATGAGTATTTTCACGATATTAATATATCATCACATAGCAATCCTACGGATATTATCTTACAATCTTGCAATTAATCTATAAGAATTGCATTGCTCAATCAATTTGCACTATCGGTTTGAACTACTTTTTTTTCACCTTCTCAAATCTCAACCGAAATACTCTCTCTGTCCCAAAATAAGTTCATTTTTTGTCTATCCCATTTGGAGAAATTCTAAAATTTGCCATTGACAAAGGCGTCATTCTACAAAATGGCATCGACAAATACCAGTTCTACAAAATCCCATCATACAAACGTTTTTCTCCCTCTTTTGCCAGTACCGTCAGTTATCCTCCCGTTAGCATTCATAATTTTTCTCGTAATAGCTAAAATACCCCCCAATTCCTCTCTGCGCATCCTCACCAGAGTAGAAAATGGAGCGGTCGTCGGACGTCACCGGCTATGCCATCTAGAGGGGAACGTCGGCCATCGGGAGGGGACCGTCTGGGGTGGACGGAGGAGGCTGTCCCCTCACCGTGCTCATAGCCATTGAGAGGGAAGGGGCTAGAGCGGCCACCCCTTCGCCATGCTCATCGCCGTTGGGAGAGAAGGGGCAGGAGGCGACGGAGGAGGCCGTGCTTGTCGCTGTGGCCACCTCCTTGCCGCCCTTGTCGCCGATCCCGCCAAATCGCTGTCCTCGCGGTGGGGCTGCTAATACTTGTTGCTGGTCTGCCTCCAAGCAGCGTCGCGCCATCGCTCGAGGAGGGGCCAGATCTAGCTGTCCTCGTCTCTGTGGCTGCCACCTTGCTGTCAGTGCGGTTACCGCCGTTCGTTGTCGCACTGTGCCTGCCGCCTTGCCGTGCTGCTCGCCTGACTCGCGAGCTCGGATCCCACTGCCCGTGGTTGTCCATACCGGCAACCATAGATTGCATGCAGCAGCTCACCCTTTGTGCCTTGATGCAGCAACAGCATCACCTACAGCCATCTCCGGCACTAAGTGCACCTGATGCTGTGGCCTGGCCGGTCGAACACCATGTTCCTGCTGCCTGCATCACCTCTCAGCTGGATGGATAGAGCTTTGGTACAGCCGTACAACACGAACATCTCTGTTGCTACAGCATCCCATGCTAGATCTGGACATTGCCAAGCTTCTGTTTCTACTTTTCTTTTTCAGTTAATCTTTTGTGTTGTTTGTGGTACTTTGGTCTGGTGTGTTGCTGGCCCCCTAATCGACGAGTGAGAGTGCAACTGGGAAGAAGTGTGCAGACCTCATTGAGCAAAGAAAGGCGGGGTATCTTAGGTATTATGCAAAAAATGTTAATAGAAAAACGCTTGTACGATGGTATTAGGTAGAACTCGCATTTGTTGATGATATTTTATAGAATAAGGTCTTTCTTTAATGGCAAATCTTAGAATTTCTTGGTGTCCTATAAAGACTTTATTTTTTTATTGACGTTTGTGAAAGTGAGAGACATATACATTGGATTTTACTAAACTAGAGGATATTATAGTCTTTTAACTTTATATTGGTATGGGTAAGATGGACTAAAAATGAAATCCTTTTGAGATGGAGGGAGTAAAATTTTATCCATAATAAAATTTAATGACTTTTAATTTCTTTACTGGAATGACAAAAATTAAGTATGTTTATACAAAACTACGTAAGTATATTTAGAAACTGAATAAGTATAGAAAAAAATACTTGAAATAATCAAGTTTTTCTAGTAACACGTTTATTTCTTAAGTTATTATACCAAAATCATACTCACTTTCTAAGTTGTTCTACTCATATACTTCTTAAATTTTTAAATACTAGATTGTATCCACCTGCTAAGTTGTTGTACTAGCACGATTATTTTTTATTTTTTATTACTAAATTATATTCACTTTCTAAGTTTCTAAGTTGATGTATCGTGAATATAATTTACTGTATTTACTGGTACAAAATAGGAGGCAATATGCGACTCTATTAATTAATACACGGTTCATCGACCAACGTGGTAGCCGCACTAGTTGCTACAAGCATCATCGATCATACATCATCGCAAGCCTATGTGTCCATGTGAGACAGAAGCGGCGAGATCAAATGAGCAAATACTACAGTGCTACAGTATATAGCATGCTACATATACTGATGGACTCCGTCCCTTGAGCATAAATCAGCAACGATTATCTCCTGTTGCATGTGTCCATGTGAGACAGAAGCGGCGTTAATCAAATGAGCAAATACTACAGTGTTACAGTATATAGCATGCTGAGAAATAGACTATAAGAAAGAAGCGATATTTAGCTCCGCTTCATCTTTAAAGCTGTACTAAACCGATATATATATAAATTGACCGACTCGGCCGAGGACCTGAATCCGCTGGCGCTGAGCCCACATGGGCCCCCATTGACACGTACGGTCTGGTGCATTTGGGCTGGGCCAAAATGGGGTTCGTCTAGTCTCTCGATCTGCCCTGCCGCGAGCCGAGGGGAAGGAAGAGGCTTCATGGGATTCATCTTCCTCCTCGCCGGCGTCGTTGCATCCCTCCTCTCGCTCCTCTGCTGCAACCGAGGTCCCTCCACCAACCTGTACGTACGCTCTTCCCTTCCCTTCCCTTCCCCCTCCTCTTCTCGCTTCTCATTCATTCTCCCTCTTTTGATAGCTGCTGCTGATCTGGTGTAGCATGTCTCTCTGGATCACTCACTTGTATCCCTTCCGCCTGGATGGAGATTTCGGATCCAGATTTGGGCCTATTGGGTGGGTTTAGAATTCCCTCTCTTGAGGTCTATTGGTAGATTTCTTGGGAGAACTATGGCTTGGCACAGCCTTGGCTCAATTTCTGTGGGTTAATCTCGTAACATAAAGTTTGCGCTGATTTATTATCCTGCCTTCAAGTCTTCAACAATCGGCTCAACAAACGAATTCTAATGCACTACTGTGTCTTTTAATTATTGGATCATGACTAAAAGATTGGGTGAGAATTAAATGAGGAAAATACTACTTTACGATCCCTTATATTTATGAACAAATTTTAAATACTAGAATTACTTATATTTATGGATAAATTTTAAATGGTAGAAGGATTTATGAAGGGTGAGGATTATTTGAATTTTATGATATATAATCCCTATAGTCGAACTAAATTCAAAACTAGTTCGAAATAAGTTAGAATTGATTTTAAATTAATTTCTCTTACCATTTCATTGGGCTCCGATACGATAGAGTTAAATATGGCGTGCTTACTGAAGGTACACATGTGTATGTAATGTATTATTCCTGGGGGTCTGTGGAGTTACTTAATTTCTTCTCGGGTTAATGGCGCAACATTATATCATTTGAATTGCTCCAACATTAATTCTTATATGCACCTCCATTTACCACAAATTAATACATCCCCTTTACACATTAACATAAAATTCAATTATTCCCCACTGATTAATTTCTGGGGAAATATTGAAAATACAATAATTCTAGGCGGTGCCATTGGGGGTGTGCTCCATGGAGCGGAAGGCCTCCCGGAGCTCCCGCTGGATGTTGGCGCGCGCCGGGGCGGCGATCATGTCGTCCCAGATGGAGCGGGAGCCGCAGGCGGTGGCGCCGCCGCGGTAGAGGTCGTGCACCGAGGTGGCGTTCTCGTTGAGGCAGCTGACCACGTCGAGGCAGCCGAACTCCCGGGGCTCCACCAGCAGGCTGCCGCCGACGCCGTCCTTGCGGGCGATGAGCCGCGCGGCGCCCATGGAGTTGGTGCTGTAGAGGCGCGCGCCGTCGACGAGGTCGGCGTATGCCCGGAACGCGGCGGCGAACCGCTTGTGCGACATGAGCTGCGACCGCACCCGCACCGCCCGGCCCATGACAATGGCCCGCCGGATCCCCCTCGCCACGGCGAGGTACGCGTCGCAGACCACGCCGACGACCTCGATCCGGTAGGGCTTCCTGCCGGCGGGGTGTGGTGGGGCGTCGTCGTCGTCGACGGGGTCCCAGTACTCCTCGGTGATGGCGTCGGTGTCGGGGTCGACCTTGTAGCCGGGGCCCATGCGGTAGCGGCGGCGGTGGACGTCGCGGGCCATGGCGATGGTCTGGTGGACGAAGGGCTCCCAGGAGAGGGTGCCGTCGAGGATGACGTCGCGGCCCTCGTTGAGCGCCGTCACCAGCAGCGACGACGCCGCGTCCGTGGACGACTGGTGCACCTGCATTTTTCCATCCATCCATCCATCAGTCCGGCCCATTTGCCGTTTCGTTTAATTTGGGCCTGCAGCCCAGCTGAATATTTATCTGAACCTATCATAATATTCTGCTTTACAGAAATTTCAGACAAAAAGATGGTATATAAAAGAAAATTTCAGATGATCAACAGAGATAACAAAACTGTTCCTTTGGTTAAGCCGGATATTAATAAACTTTTTATCTCTATTTCTTAATATCTCCAAAACAAACTAAAAATAGCTATATTTTCAGACCGCAGAGTACCTAACAATTTCCACAACGAAATAATATAATACTCTCTGCAATTAACACATGCATGTGAGGACTCATTTTTGTAAAGTGCAGGGAGTTGAAGACCAAGGATTTCCCTTGTTCTTTCGGCAGGTGAGGCGACAATATCATTCTGGTTGGATCATTGGACAGAAAGAAAGATGAAGCCACCGGCAAGCAGCAACAGCACATGCCAAGCCATGTCGGAGCTACATGCCTGCCAGCCAATTGATGTGGATCTTATCTCTACACTAGCTACTCATAGGATGATGAACAGATAAACTTATCTCTCTGGCACGTGGGCCCGGAAAAATATTTTTACTTCTGAGGCTGGGCCACGCAAAGATTTCATTGCATTGCATTTTCATATTAAATCGATCAGTCAATTAACGTGCATGCTGTTGGTTCCACACCGTACAAAAATGTCGGGCACACGACAAACCGTAATCACTGTGAGTAATATATTATGAGCGCTTGCAATTAAGTAGGTTGGTAGCTCTACTTAATTTGTTCCCATTTGGATATTTTCCTTTCCATGGAGTCAGCTAGATAGCCAGCCAGATGAGACCGATTAACTGAAGCTCACAAAGAGAGGTGCTGGGTGATGTGTGTGACTAGCTAGATGCAAATTAAGTTAGTGTTGCGTGTGTTTATAAAAGTGAATATGCGTGTATGTATATGAAAAAATAATGCAATTATCTCTTAATCTACCAGCAACTAGCAAGCTGCAAATAAAGGTGTGTGTGTGTGTATATATATATATATATATATATATATATATATATATATATATATATATATATATATATATATATATATATATATATATATATATATGGGTTACCGTGCTTCACGACCGTTGCTATAAATTAGAAGTTTAAATGAGCGATCCAAAATATTCATCATAATCTCCATATTGAAACAAGGTTGAAGACTAAATTTTATATTTTTTGAAAATTTTTTACTATTTTTAAGAGGGGTATAAATTTATAGGTTTTGGACGGTTTTGAAGTATTTAGATTAACAAGATTTCATACCTATCTAAAAAATAGTAAAAAATTTAAAAAATATATAAAATTTGACCTTCAACCTTGTTTCATATAGAGATAATGATGAACGGTTTGGATCGCTCATTTAAACTTCTAATTTGTAGCAACAGTCACGAAGCACGGGAAGTACAGTAGCCCATCTCATATATATATATATATATATATATATATATATATATATATATATATATAAATTTATTTGGTGCACTATGGTATCTGGGCCTTAAGATTTAAATTGGGTATATATTTAATTTAAATAAGTATGAAAATTTTTATAACTTTTTAGATATAAACATTAACTTGTTTACTAGCTAGTTCAAACAAGTTTAAACTGAATTTGAACTTATACATGTTTTTTTATTTAAATTTTGATTCTAGATATGTGTCATTCAAACATATAATTAACTAATTATGTGATATGTGATGGTGAAATAACTTTGAATTTAAGATGTTTTGTTGCAAGGCATGCATATCAATCAAACTATTACAACTGGTATATACCTAGAAGTTAAAAAATCTAAAAAAATAAAACAAAATTTATGCATTTCAAACCTTAAGTACTACACACCATCAATCATATATATATATCTTGTCTAATTAAAGAATGCGCACACAGAGGTGTGAGTGTGGTGTGTGTGGTCAGTGGGCCAGTGGGGTGCGTCCAATTGTACTGTTAAGAAAAAAAAGATAAAATAGAACATTAACTGCTAAATAAGTAGTACTAGTACCGTGTGAATGAATAATTACCAGCTCAGCAGTCTGGAGCATGTCGTTGTGGTGGCCCATGGAGCTAATGGCACGGTAGATCACGTCCGTCTCCTTGAACGCATCCGCCTCAACCACCACTGCATTCGCCTCGTCCTTGGACCACAATGGCCTGGATTTATCATAAACCATTTCAAATAGATCAATCAATTAGAATATGCAAAAGATGTTGTTTAATTAAGCAAATTAGAATAATTATAGCTAGTTCTCTAGCTCTTACTCCTGGAGTATCTCCTTGAGCACGGTGCTCTTGCCGGCGCCCATCCCGCCGCCCATCAGCAGCAGCACGGGGCTCCGTTCGTCGTGCGCCACCGGGGCCATCACGTCGGTGCAATGCGACTCCTCGTCGGCGTCGCCGTTCATCGCCGCCGTCGGGATGCCGATGGCCTTCATCTCCTCCACCAGCGTCGAGAACACCCTCGTCACCTTCAGGTCCCGAGTCACCCGCTCAAACCTCTGCTTCCTGCTCGTAGACAATTAATTAAATTTTGCATGATTTTTAGAGAATAACACAAATCCCGTGTTTTAAATACGACCTTCATACAAACAAAAGAATATAAAGCTTATTTGTTACGGCTAGTAATATATCCGTGCATTGCCACGTTCCCGTACCTCTAGAAATTGGCTGAGGTGTAGATCTAGTATGAAGTACGTGATTTTTTTTTAACCAACTTTTTTTTGTCAGGGAAATTTTTTATTTTTCTTACGCGATGGCGTGCTGCACGCAAGGGAGAGAAAACTGACGACTTCTCTTTTAAGCAGTAAAGATATGTTGTATTATTGTGCTCACTATATGAAATCTTGGTAGTTACTGCTATTTAAAGTACTAATCATCACTAGCTACCTGCTTATGACTAGCAAACAGCTGGACCATCATTAAGTCCAACTACAACTGAAAGATCGTAGATTAGCTACCCGCTGACCTAGGCCAGGCATGCAGGCCCAGGCAAGATATGTACACCTTACACAGCAGATCACTATCATACAAACTTTTTAATGGCATTCCACGTGGATGACTAGATGCATGCAAGGGGTAGTTCCCCGGGTGGCCCACCAAGTAATCTCTGCCGTGAGGGCACCTAGTCTATTAGAACTTCTAGTAGCCCGTGATAGGTTTCTTATTTTCGATTTGGTACACTTCATGATATGGAGAGTATACAACAATTTTAATATGATGGATGATGAAAACAACAACACATACTAACCCTGTCCCATATGGATTAATATAGACTATACATATAAGAGAAGATTTGGTTTAGAATTAATAAGTACCTTATTATTACATTTTGTCTTTTGGTCAATCAGGATGCAAGTAGTGTTTGTAAGATGGCAAATGGTCCATGTTGATTGTAAGTGTTTGTTTAGGGGGTGCAGTTAACAATCGATCGAGATCGATAAAAGCGACGTAAGATGGCCCAGAAAACACATCAACAAATATCTTAACAAAACAAACAACATGGATCGATAGTGTTTGAATTGCCATCTAGCTACAAGAGAGTTGGTGACCCTGACCCACTCCACGAAATGTATGTGTAGTTCAATTTGGTTTATATTAGGTCAGGTTCTAAATTCTAATAATTTGCTTAGGAGTTTCTAAATTGCCATACTCTCTCTTGATACACACTATGACAATTCCCCAAAATGAATAATTTTCTACAATGCTAGCTGGCTTCAGTACTACACTATTACACCTTTTATTCCGAAAAATTTCTGTATCTTGAAGCAAAGTCGTAGCTAGTCCCTTCATGTTCTTAACACTCAAGAATGACATATTTCTTTTGAAGACTTAACGTAGTCATCTTTAATGTCTAGTTGACCTGTTTTGAAGATAAAATGTACGTACCTATGGCATGTAAATCAAATGATGGGACAAAAATTAGATCATTTTTAGAGACCAATTCAAAGGTCATCAGCATCGATCGTTGCATTATCTAATGGAATGGCCAGATTGTCTATGTTTTCTTGGCTGATGGCTCCACGTCATTAGGTATTGCAATTAAGACTCTGGAGGTTGACATATTTATCAAAAGAAAATGTTGAAGCGGAATACTAACGGTTTGGCGCACACATTGACAGATATTACCATACAAATATATTCATTCGGTCAAATTAAATGTAGTCTTTTGGGGAATTAATTATGAGCTCTCATGGATGAAGATCTTGGGCAATCTCTTATATCATTCTAAACTCGACACTTGAAGTATCATTGACGCTAGCCAAGCGAAAAGTACAAAAACAATCTTGATGCTTTGTGTGGTCTTTTAGCCCCCCAAAAAAGTCTCTCCTTGTGAAAATATCATCATTGCAGTACAGACTTCTTGCAGCAGGCCATAATCCGGTTTGTACAATATAAGAGCTGACCACTATTAATTTTAGCTATCTGTAGATAATACATTTTTTTTGTCAATTATATTATTTACTCTAGCATTTAGTTAGTTCCCATTGCACTTGCTTATATTGAGTGATATTTGTTTTTCTAAAATCACAACTCATATTAAGTGTATCGACATGGTGAACATGTAAACAAACAGACAGCAGAGAGAAGCGCAGAACAAAATAAATATATGATACCGGCTCCTTCCTCTATGTAATCGGGGAAAAGACAAAGTGAAAAAAAAGATTAATATATAAGGTTTCATTAATTAGTTCATTCACCTTGTAGCTTCCAACACTAGGTTCCTTAGTTTCTTCTTGCTGGTGCCGCAGTCCACGGTCAAGGCCTGGCAAAGTTATGGCAAAGTTATGTACTATATAGATCATCTAGCATGTAGAGTATAATGTGTCCAATATTAATTGTGTGTAAAGAATAATTAAATTTCTGTCACGTACGTATACAAATCGCTTTGCGTCCAGATCCGCCAAAAGAACGTGCATTGGATATATTAATTAATTTGCTGGATTCTGCTTTGCCGTTTTGTTAAGAGTCGTATCCTTATATAAGACATATTAGATTTTTACACGGTCTCTAATATTATAGGTTAATTATTAGTTTTATAATATATTATTAATAACCATAAAATTAACATTGTATGAAAATATCATCAAATACGAATCTAGTAAAACTGCATGCATAATATTAAACGTATATAATTTTAGTTTAATTATTAGTTAAAAATTTTAAATGTTGACTTTGCAAAAAAATAAGGACACCTTATATTTTAAAACGGAGGAAGTAATTAATAACATGAATTATTTTTTGATAGTAGAAATAATTTACATATCCGCCTCCGAACACCAATTAATTAAGAAGAAGATATGCTATTTCTGCACGAATTGAGACCGATTAATGTTGTGTTCTAATTAATAACTAGCTGGTATTAATTTGAACTGGAAAATTGACATGTTAATTTTGACAGTGACTATCCCAAAGTCTCAACTAATGCTTTAACGATATATATGCAAGGGATCGAGTTGTGAGTGCCTACACGCGCGCGACATATCGAATTGAACATGCATGTGCTTTGATTAATTTTTAGCTTTGCACGTGATTAATACACCCTGATTGAGTTATACAAATGTTAAGAGTATTTAGTACGGGATATTAATTTATTTATCCAAAAGAAACTTCGGATACGAGTACTACTGTAAAATTAAACTTCCATGCAAAAATGGGAAAAAAATTCAGAAAACCAGTTAAATTATTGAAGCATGGTACAATATATACCTGGCTGATGAGAGTGGTAGCATGGTCCCAATGGAACGCAAAATAGCCAAGAATGCACTTATCCAGCTCTTCTATGAAATTCACATAAAGAGACTCCGAATCCGGGGTATTCGCGAAGAAATCGTCGATGTCATCCATGCAATTCTTGGTTTTCTTGAGGTAGTTATTTGCTAATTTGCACAGCTGTGGGCATTCATTGATGTCGTCGAACCCCATCTGCCTAGCTGCATACATATCCATTAAAGAGGAAAAAAAATGAATTTTTAACAAATCATGAAACTTCTCCGATATATTATGCAACAGAAAATAAAACCCATATTATCACGCAGCCTCTGCTTAGATTTTGTTATCATCTAGGGGCCTGATTGCGACGCTACATACCATATCTTTTGTCACGATCCATCCGATGCAAATCCAACGGCCGTGATGAGGACGCGTCTCCTACCATCGCCTCTAGCTACCATGTGCATTGCGTATGAGTTGATCTCGACAACTGGGTCCGGTTAGCTCGATCGGCAGTTCAAGTCACCAGGCTATTATTTTCCTAATTAATTAGCTGATTAGCTAGTGAGATGACACCACTATCTTTTTTGTCTAATTATCCTGATAGCTATCGATCAACATACAAGTATTTTCAAATGATAAATCAAGGCTTGGGTCAATCAGAAGCTGATGCCTATATGCGTGTACTTAATTTCCATTAAGAAAAATGCCATCAGTGCGGACGTTAGTGAGAAAGACATGCAGAGACAGATACTTCAATATATTTATAATAATCATCTGGGTTTCAGAGAGCAGGCTTTCCATTAGCCAGCGTCAATTCCATTCTGATTTGATTTGAATCTCCTTGTCTATCTTTGATTTGCTTCACGTTCTTCCCTAATTCGGACAGAATCTGTTCAATGATTTGGATACTCGACAGATGAGGCAGAAAAAGAAATACAACGAAAACGAAAAGGACACAAGAGATAACTGAATTCCAAGTAACATGCAAGAGAAAGACAAGAAATGGCGACTGACCGACGTAGTGCGAGAACTTCTCGATGTGTTCGACGCGGCCGGATTCCGCCATCTCCAGCCTCGGCATTTCTTTCATCACCACCGGCGCCTCCGCCTCCGCCACGGCGGCTTTCCTCCCGTGCCTGCGTCGTCGCACGACGGCGGCCGCCGCGACAGCTCCGGCCGTCGACAGCGCGGCGACGAGCAGCTGTAGCTGCCTCGCAGACCCATCCTCTGATGAAAACGAACAAACAGAGCAAGAAAGAAAGAACAACAAAAGAAGGATCATATCAGACAGAATCCACAGGACAGATGCCTGAAGACGACCAGACAGATCATGCACTTTCGTGCTCAGCTTCAGACTGATAATCGAGTCTTGCCTTTGAGCTGCATGGCTGATGCGAACATGCAATTGCAGATAAAGCAGTGGAAGAGCTCCCAAATGTTGGAGGAGATAAGAATCGATATGGAATGGCTGCCTTGCTCGCGCACTACCAAATGGTTTGGATGCTGGTAATAAAGCTGTGATGGCGCCTTGGTTGAAAGCGAGGAGCATTCATACCCAACAAGATGTGATGAAGATGCTGCTTGCTACTACCTCTGAAAAAAATTTCTTTTTCTTTTCATTTCTTTTCCTGTCGATGGAGAGGGCTGGGCTGGCTGAAAGCGATGTGGTGCCCGTATTCTAGTGAACCTTATTACTACCTATAGCTGTTGCTCGTCTTTTGCTTATTCCAGCTGAAACCTAATCAACAAACCAGGCGTTAGCACTGGAGTTGTTTGTTTTAGTTGTGGGTCGATGTTGACGCTGCATTGTTAATTGTGGGATCGCCCTGTTTATTAAGCAACTCACATGTTTAATTCATCTTCCATGAGTGGAATAAATAAGGGTTAATTGGATACGTGTCATTATGAAAGTGCTCTATTGAAAAAATGCCTCTACAAAGTCTAAAACCGAGTGGGTGCCATTGAGACTCTCTAATATTGAAACCATGCCATTATATATGTGTTGACGCCGAAAACCGCCGGGGGCCATTCGGCGCCTGGAGACACGCGAAAGCCTGGGAGATTTGCTTCACTCCAGTGCAGGTCCTAAAATCTTGAGGTTCGTAGGCGTGCCAGTCAATTTGACCCCGCAATTGATAAGGAGATAGAAAATATTAGATTAGTGATCCAATCGGCCGATAAGAATCCTACCAGCCGATTACCGATAAAATTTGTTAGCGCTCCACCTAAGGTACTGCCCGCGCCCTTGCCTGGGTCCTCACTCGTGCCCGTGCCCGAGTCCCAACAGCGCTTGCGCATCGGCTAAGAGGCCGATGATGATATAAACAGATAGTAAATAAATCCGATTGTCGATAATACTTATACATCGGCTAGACAAACCGATGATAAATAAATAAATCATAAACTAGCCGACTGCTGATAGAACATGTGTATCGGCTGGAAAGCCGATAACAGTGCAAGTAAGCGAAATAAACGATTGAACAATGCAGTCGGCTTTATATAATAAAGGATAACTTATCGGCTAAGCACTCCGATAAAACATCGCATAAAAACCTATCGACTCAACAAGGATAAACCTATCACTATCAATCTAGTAGTTTAAACTTAACTGATGCAGCACAGATTAACAATTATAAAAGAACCTCGATGAGCCGATAGATCTAATGCAATCGTGATGTATATGATAACTTATCGGCTATACATTCCGATAAGACACTTGCGTAAAATCTATCGACCTAGCAGGAATAACTTATCACGACAGTTTAGTAGGTCGGACCCAACCGATGCAGCACAAACTGACGATAAGTTACACCCAGTAAGCCGATAAAAGCTACGCACGCGTGATGTGGTATATCGACCCAGGCTATGAGATCAAACCTAACTGATGCAGCCGTAGACGGAGTAGATACACCAGGTAAGGGGTGACGAGTCTTACCCTCTCGCAGGAGTTCGGACCTAACCGATGCAGCCCGGCTCGAGAAGCAAGAACCCGTCGAAAGGGTGACGATGCGCCGAAGTTTATTGATCTGTGAGATAGTTTACATGGTCCCCGGGCATACATATTTATACCCCAAGTTGATACAGTTCTGATCGGATACGAAACAAGAGTTTCCTAACTATAAAAGGAAAAATAACAAACCCCGATCGGACACGAGATCAGGTTTCCTTAAAAATTATTAAAACTACCTAATTAATAGATAAGGTAATTAACTGCCATGCCGTGGTCTTCACGATTTCTTCTCAAGCTCGGGCTCTTGTGGATTAGCTTCCATTGGCTAATATGGCCTCTTTCTTCAACCGAACATGATGACGAACTGTACCAAATTTTGGCGTTAACACATGCCCCCCAATTTCGGAGTTTGTTATCAAACTTCGAAATTCTTCTGCTTGGACTTCAGTAATTCCTCTATGGCCTCTTGAAATCGGCTTTCATGAGCCGATACCTTCTGTACTAGGTGTTTTAGGCTCTCGAAGTCTTCTGTTGAAAATTTTTTCTTGATCGGAGCCAACAAACCTTGGAATGCTAACTCGGCCAACTGAGCATCATCCAGACTTAAACTGTAACATCGACTTCTAACATCACGAAACCGCTGGATATATTCTGCGACTGATTCATCCGGCTTCTGTATTACCGATGTTAAATCTATTAAGCTCATCTCCTGAATCCCAGTAAAGAAATATTTGTGGAATTGTTTCTCCAAATCGGCCCAACCCCAAGCTGAATTTGGTGGTAACGAAGAGAACCATGTGAAGGCCGATCCGGATAGCGACAATGGAAAAAGTCTAACTCTCAAAGCTTCTTCAGCCGATGCCTCCCCACATTGAGCCAAAAATCGGCTGACATGCTCCACTGTAGATACATTATCTTGCCCTGAGAATTTGGAGAAATCTGGTACTCTGTATCGGCACGGCAATGGAATTCTATCAAACCAACCTAGATATGGAGGCCGATACATGAATGTTTCCTTCTTCGGTCTTAGACCGAATTGTTCTCTCACCACCTCTGTGATTCTTGCTGTCCAATCTTCTTCCCTTGGATCTTCGACGTGATAATGCAGAGGTGGAGTTGATAGCCGATTCTGCTTCTGATATTCTCTCTGATAATTGTACTCAGGGATAGCTCCTGGATAGCTCTGTCGATGCCCCCCGTAGAACGTAGTTTGACGATATCCTTGAGGAATTTCATCTTGTTGCTCCCCAGCCAGTCGAATCGGCTCCACCGCCTTCATGATCAAGCTCTGTAATGTGTTCACCAATATCCCAGATTGATCGATCAATGCATGATGAACTGCTTCATTAACCATGTCTTGAAGTGGCTTATGTAAACTTGCAGGCGATGTATGGCCCGATTCACCAACCAGAACAGGTTTTGGCAATTGTGACTTCTGAATCGGCCCTTGATTTGTCATACCAAAGGATTCTAGACAAAACTTCTGAAATTCAGCAATATTCTGCTCCACTTGTTGTCTTTGTTCTTCGGTCAAATCTTCCATCGTGACTGGGATTGTATCATCTTTGCTGACCTCCTTTCCAGCCATGTCGAAGTTCTGTGTCCCACTGGGCGTGCCAAAAACGTGTTGACGCCGAAAACCGCTGGGGGCCATTCGGCTCCTGGAGACACGCGAAGGCCTGGGAGATTTGCTTCACTCCAGTGCAGGTCCTAAAATCTTGAGGTTCGTAGGCGTGCCAGTCAATTTGATCCCGCAATTGACAAGGAGATAGAAAATATTAGATCAGTGATCCAATCGGCCGATAAGAATCCTACCAGCCGATTGCCAATAGAATTTGTTAGCGCTGCACCTAAGGTACTGCCCGCGCCCTTGCCTGGGTCCTCACTCGTGCCCGCGCCCGAGTCCCAACAGCGCTTGCGCATCGGCTAAGAGGCCGATGATGATATAAACAGATAGTAAATAAATCCGATTGTCGATAATACTTGTACATCGGCTAGACAAACCGATGATAAATAAATAAATCATAAACTAGCCGACTGCTGATAGAACATGTGTATCGGCTGGAAAGCCGATAACAGTGCAAGTAAGCGAAATAAACGATTGAACAATGCAGTCGGCTTTATATAATGAAGGATAACTTATCGGCTAAGCACTCCGATAAAACATCGCATAAAAACCTATCGACTCAACAAGGATAAACCTATCACTATCAATCTAGTAATTCAGACTTAACTGATGCAGCACAGATTAACAATTATAAAAGAACCTTGATGAGCCGATAGATCTAATGCAATCGTGATGTATATGATAACTTATCGGCTATACATTCCGATAAGACGCTTGCGTAAAATCTATCGACCTAGCAGGAATAACTTATCACGACAGTTTAGTAGGTCGGACCCAACCGATGCAGCACAAACTGACGATAAGTTACACCCAGTAAGCCGATAAAAGCTACGCACGCGTGATGTGGTATATCAACCCAGGCTATGAGATCAAACCTAACTGATGCAGCCGTAGACGGAGTAGATACACCGGGTAAGGGGTGACGAGTCTTACCCTCTCGCAGGAGTTCGGACCTAACCGATGCAGCCCGGCTCGAGAAGCAAGAACCCGTCGAAAGGGTGGCGATGCGCCGAAGTTTATTGATCTGTGAGATAGTTTACATGGTCCCCGGGCATACATATTTATACCCCGAGTTGATACAGTCCTGATCGGATACGAAACAAGAGTTTCCTAACTATAAAAGGAAAAATAACAAACCCCGATCGAACACGAGATCAGGTTTCCTTAAAAATTATTAAAACTACCTAATTAATAGATAAGGTAATTAACTGCCATGCTGTGGTCTTCACGATTCCTTCTCAAGCTCGGGCTCTTGTGGATTAGCTTCCATTGGCTAATATGGCCTCTTTCTTCAACCGAACATGATGACGAACCGTACCAAATTTTGGCGTTAACAATATGTCTCAAATATCCTTGACCAGTTTTTTACATACGGTAATTTAGTATATATGGACTACATTCCTCGTCTTGTAGGTCGTCGTCGCCACCTCGTCGCGCGGCCCCGGCCCCTTGTTCCATTGCTAGTCCCACCGCTAGATCTACCTATGGACACTGGTTGTCTCGATCAATGATGGCCACCCATGGGCCTTGTTGTTGCCTTCTCCGGTCCACCGCCCTCTAAGTGTAGTCCGCTGCGCTGGCATCCTCGCTGGTGTATGGCCCGCCGCCATCACCAGCTCCACTCTCCTCCTTGGCACCAGGCCGACACCGTTAGCCCCTCTATCCCTCCGGCCTTCTTATCTGTTCTCTCCTTCTTATGGAAGAGGAGAGCGCTGCCGCTGTCTCTCCCTTCGTTCCTGGACAACCGTGGTGGAGAAGGAATAGGACAATGTCACACCCTACCCTGGCATCACCTACAGTGACACCAGAGGGGATGTGCCGTAGGAGATCAGCGTGAGCCAACTCTCACGAAATCGCGATAACGGTACCAGTCCCAGGAGTCCTTGCTGGTACCCATGGTCATCCGAGATGTATCATTGCAATCCTTATAATAAATTATACCTTATAAGTTACAACTTCGGGCAAGCTTTGAGCAGTAACCCTCAAACAGAACAGCAGCAGCAGAACGACATCATAGAGAGAACACAATCCACAAGCAATGGCTTGGGATTAGGAAA
This sequence comes from Oryza meyeriana var. granulata, assembly GCA_003991445.1. Lineage (NCBI taxonomy): Eukaryota > Viridiplantae > Streptophyta > Magnoliopsida > Poales > Poaceae > Oryza > Oryza meyeriana. The sequence goes on along the minus strand of RYFJ01001045.1, from coordinate 381,691 downwards.
AAAAATCCTAATCTTTACTTCAACTTCACTCTTCCTGAAGGAGGAAAAAAAAGAAATGGATTGAGTACATACATACTCAGTAAGTCATGGAAAACGCGAGTTATGCAAGCTTCAAAGGTTGGTTGGGGTTTATTTCGTAAACTTTTATTTTGAAAACTCTAAGTGTAGGTTGATCTAAGTGTAGCTGGAAAGAGACTCCTGCCTCGATCCTGTTCGTGAATTGCTTTGCAACAACTCAAGCGGACGAAACAAATTTTAGTTGATTAAATTTTCTAGTCAAATCTATTCCCCTACTGGCTGTCTGACCGTGACAGCGGCTCGAAGGGGTCTGCCCTCAAGCAACTTTCATCCTTTCCGGGACATCATCTCATCTCATATCTCAATCCTGTAACTCCTTGAGCCATCCATGATTTCAACCTTAATCATACACTGCTTCCACTCGGGAAGTCTAATCTATGATGCCATTTGACATCCTAGTCCACACAGGACTGTTTCAGACCACGTAATGGTTATCCATCAACCGTACTGGCTGATTCTGGTAACGATTCCCAATTCCCACAAATCACTTTCACAAATCATGGCAAAACAAATCTATGCTAGTGTAACATGTAATGCTCCCGCCCTGGTATCACCTACAATGACACTAGAGAGAAAGCGCCGCAGGAGATTGGCGTGAACCAACTCCCATAGAACCTCGTTGCCGGTACCAGTCCTAGAAAACCTTGCTGGTACCTGTGGTCAACCGAGATATACCATAGCAAGTAACTAAATGAAATATTTATATATTATACTTTTATAAGTTGCAACTTCGGGTAAGCCCTGAGCAAAAACCTTCAAACAAAATAGCAGCAGCGGAACGACAGCGCAGCGAGAGCCTAATCTACAAGCAACGGCTTGGGATTAGGAAAGAAACCCTAAGTCTTCAGCTTTAACTTCACTCTTCCTGAAGGAGGGAAAAAGATAATGGATTGAGTACAAACGTACTTAGCAAGTCACAGGAAAAGTGGGTTATGTAGGCCACCAAGGAAGGCTAGGGTTTATTTCGTAAACATTTTATTTTGAAACATTTTCCAAAACTCTAGGTGTGGATTGATCCGAGTATATCTGGAAAGAGGCTCTCGTCTTGATCCTGTCCATGAATTTCTTTGCAACAACTCAAGTGGACGAACAAATTTTAATTGATTAAAGTTTCTAGTCAAGTGGTTAAGTGGATCTCATCTATTAGTTTATTTTCACTTTCGTCCTCCTCAGGACAAAACCTTATCTCATTTTTCCTATATTATTTTCTTTTGACTTTCGTCATTTCCAGGACCTCATCCATCTCATCCTCTCAACTTCGGCTCCCGTAGCCATCATATCTCCAGTACACTACTTCCACTTGGGAAGTCTAATATATGATGCCATTTGACATCCCGATCCACACAAGACCGTTTCAGACCACGTAATGGTCATCCATCAATCGACCTGGGCGATTCTGGTAACAGTTCCTAATTCTACAAACCACTTTCGCAAACATTTACAAACAAATCTACTCTAGAGGAATCACTTCACATCACCCATGACCGTGGGAACGGCTGTTCGAACAGTTCAAGACTCTACAGAGATGTACGTTTTCTCCACACGACGCGAGCTTACTTCCCGCACTCGTCAGTGGAGAAGGTTCACGACAAGGCCTTTCAGGAGCCATCCCAAGATACCTCATGCCCGATAAATGGGCCAATCTCACTCAAGCATTCAATTTGCAAATTACCCCAAACTCCATGACCAAGTACTGGGCAAGCTTCCCTTCCTTGCTCTACTCAGGAACCTGGAGATACCCCCAAACACCTTATCCCGGCTGTCGGAGGAGGAAACTCTAACCGCGGGGAGTCTGGGGACCCCCCTTTGAGGTTCGGCCAGGGGACTTGTTCATAAGACGGCTTGCGGCGTCGGAGAGAATGGCACGCAAGGGAGACAGGAGGAGGTAGACAGGTTCGGGCCGCGCGGAGGCGTAATACCCTACTCCTGTGTGTGTTTTGCTATGTGGGAGAATGTGGTTTGCTGTTACAAGATGAACTCAGAAGTGCTCTGGAGCTAGCCCTCCCTTCGGGAAGAAGAGAGACCGAGAGCGAGAGAGAGCCCGAGAGAACGAGCCTCCGAGAGTAGCTCGAGAGAGAGCGAGAACCAGAGATCAAGAGTCCCCTGAGACCTTCTGCTAGAGCTTTTTTCTAGAGCTTCTGAGAGTCTCCTCCCGAGTTCGATCCCTTTTACTTGCAGGCATGGATCCTCCTTTTATCGATCAAGGGGAGTCCACAGTGCCGAGTACACAGAGAAAGCTAGCTACGATTTGTCTTGTCACACGCACGTGGCCGCCTGTCGCGCCGCGCCGGAGGGACGTCTTGTCGTCGCCTCGCTTGGCGGTTGCGGTCGGCTGGATTATGAAGATGTTGTCGGCTCAGCACGTCTGGTTGTCACCTCCCTGGGCAGCTGCGGGCGGCTAGACAGAGGAGATACGACGGCGCACGCCGTCGCTGCCAGGGCGTGGAAAACCGAAGCTCTCTGACTGCACTGGGAGCAGGCCGATAGGGTGTCATCATGAGTGCCCACGCATGCCCGACAGGGCGACAGGCGCGCCGCGCCCCGTCGCCTCGCCATTAATGCGGGTAGTTGGCGACCTGATCCGCTCGAGTCATGCTCGTGCCCGGGGACAGGCCCCGGGAGCGAAGCTGCGAGCCCCGGGCACGGGAAGCATGCCCCGAGCTCGGGAATGCCAGAGTGATGCGCCCCGAGGACGTGCCCCGAGACCGAGCTGTGGGCCTCGGGCCCGGGGACAAGACCCGGGCACGGGAAGTCCTAGTACTGTGTCCCAGGGGCGCGCCCCGGGAAAGGAGCTATGGGCCCCGGGCCCGGGGCGAGACCCGGGCACGGGGGCGAGAGCTGGTTCCGGGAATGCCCTCGGGCCCCAGGGCCCGAGGTGGATGTGGGCGCCGTCGCGAGGCGCCCGGGAAAAGTGTACCCGGGCACGGGTAGTACTCGGGCCCCAGGTACTTGGCGGGGAAACAGCCGTAGCCGGCCGTTCACCGGTGCAGAATATGGGCCTCGGAGGAGCTGATGTGGCCGAAGATCCACGCGTCCCCGGAGAATGTGGGACCCCCATTCCCGTTTCGCCGACACCGGCGTTCCACATCTACTGGCATACGAGGTAACCCTGTTCCGGCTGAATACTTAGCCAGGGGCACCCCGTACCACCCATGTGGTCACACTGTATTATGATCAGTGCAATTCCCCAATGAATCGGTTCTTACATGCGAATACAAAGCATCCCTGTCCAGGCGATCACTTTGCATCGCGAGTTTTCGTCAAACATTTCTTATTTCGTAAACATACTGACTCCATGTGTCGGATTAAAAGATTTTATAAACCCAGGTTTTCCCATCTCGACAACAAGTGTGATTTGAGTAGGACCGTCGACACCCATGCTCATAGAGCACGGATGCCGAGATAACACTGAGGTGGAGCGACAAGGAATAGAGTTTTCAAAGCCTAGAGGATATTGCAACTATTAGGTAGGTTTGTCGATTCGTTGAGCGAGCCGAGGCCAATTCAATTTAACGTGCGCATTAAAATACGGTTTGGCAAACAAAATTATTTTGTAAACTGGGAGCAATATAATCAAAGAGTGACTTGCCTCTGTCTTCGTCTTCAAAATCCTCGAAATTCGACGTACGAAAGAATTTCCGTTGTCCTCGACTACGCGTAACGAGAGAAAAATACGCAAAAACCTTAGAAATAAAGTACTATTATTAATAAGTAATAGTGCCATGAGGTAGATCTCAATTTTAAAAAAAATTTGAGACTTGAACAGGGTCGGTCGGAGTTACAGATGAAAAGATATGGAAATTTAAATGGATTTTCTAGAAAAGAAAAGGGGATTTATTATTTTGGAAAAAGGAATATGCCAAAGGGATTCCCTACTGATAGGTGGGCCCTACTATCAGTGAGAAGAAGGGGGAGCTGAGGGGTGTGGCCCACATGTAAAGGAGATATGCTGGATGACAAGTGGGGCCCACATGTCATCCACACCGAGGGCAAAACAGATGGGACCCACATGTAAGTGGGCAATCATTTGGAAATGAAGATTAATTAGTTTTAATTGTGTAGGGCCCATGAGTTAGTGAGAGCAAAGAAGGGATTTTAACCTTGTGGGCCCACATGTAAGTGGCACATATTTTGAAATGAAGATTTATTAGATTTTTAGCTCATGTTGGGCCCACATGTCATAGGCTTGTGAGTATGCGAGCCCACCTGTCATTGATAGGGAGATGACCGGGCCCCCATGCAGTGAGAGAGGGGAGGCAAGGACCACATGGCAGTGAGAGAAGGGAGGGTGATAGCGAGAGGGACCGGCGGGGGAGGGGGGGAGAGGGAATCAATGGCGCACGACGCTCGACGGCGAGAGGTGGTGGGCAGAGCATAGAAATGGGAGGAGGAGAGGATGGCAAGGGCGATGAGCGGCTTCGATTAAGGGGATTGGGTCGCGACGGCGGCCTGCGACAACAACCCGAGGACGGCGGCGAGGAGCAGAGCCAGAGCGGCAGAGGGGATTGGAGCTTGCGCGGTGGTGGAGAAGCAATGCCGCTGGCGGCGAGGTGGGGATGCGGAGGGCTTCGGGGCTCGGTTGTCCGTGGTGATTGAGAGATGAGGACATGGGAAAAGGGGAAACGGAGGGGCTCACCAAGAGGATGGCGGTGGCGACGATATAGAGCTCGAGCTTGACTGAGAGTGGTGGCCAATCGAGGCAGCATGGCTGTGGAAGGAAGAAGGGAAAAACGTCTGGGTTTTATAGGGCGCGGCGGCACTACACGACAAGCAACGGAGGCGGTGGCACGAAGCTCGAGGTGATGGGGCGGCAATGACGGTGGTGCGGGGAGCGAGACGCGGCTGGTGGCCGGGACGTGGCACGACGGCGGTGGTCGGGCGATAGTGATGCGATGAGACAATGGCGGCGCCGTGGCTTCACGTGGGCATTTGGTTGAGCAGGCTGTGGGGGGAGAAAGAGAGAGACCTGAGGAAGAGGACGGCCACTATGGCGTGGCCGGGCAGCTGCCTGCCACGTAGCCGATAGGTGGGCCCTGCTGTCGGTGAGAGGCGGTGGGGCGGACGCGCATGGTGTGCGGCTACCAGGAGGGGCCCGGTTGCCAGCGAGCGCGAGCGAGCGGGGGTATGGGTGCTGCACGGGGGGAGGCCAAGCGAGGCCATGGGCTGGCGGGATATGGGCCGCGTGGGTGAGGGGAGGAGAGAAGCAGGGAGATGGGTCGACGGCTGAGCCGAGAGAGAGAAAAGGATGACCTAGTTGAAATAGTAGAGCTTGATCATTTCTCAGAAATTTAATTACGGGGCAATTGAATATTGGGAAATGGTATTTGAATTTGAATTTGATTTTTGAGCTTAATAAATTCCAGGATTTCCAAGGCAAGCGCTTCAAGACTAGGATTTGGAATTTTTGAAAAATAGTTTGGAATTTTTTTTTGAAGGGAAGATAAGGGATATTTCAAGGAGATTTCGGAGTCAAATTTTTGGGATTCCAAACCAGGGATTTTGGAAGAGAGGCTTTTTGCTAGCATTTTGAAGTTTTGGAAGGATTAAACAGGGAAAATTTTTAATGGAGGGTTTTTGGGGAGTTTCAAATTGCAAATTTCAAACTCTGATATTTGAATTTTGGATCGGGACCTCGATTAGGAAATTTTTTTTGGGGGGGTTTCAAGGAGAGGATTAAATTGAGATCCTAGCACTTAGGTCCTTAGGCACACAAAGACTCGAATTTTTGAAATTAGGGTTTTATTAAAATAGGTTTTTAATGGCCCGAAAAATTGGGGCGTTACAAGCTACAGAAATCTCTTCACATCGCACATGACCGTGGGCACGGCTTTTAGAATAGTTCAAATCTCTGCAGAGGTGTATGCTTTTGTCACACGACAAGAGCTTACTCCCTCACTGGCCAAGCGTGACAGATTCGTAACAAGGCCTTTCCAAAGTGTCTCTAAGATTGCTTGATACCAACTGGACGGGTCCTAGACCAAGTACCGGGCGAGTCCCAGACTCCTCGTACTCAGGATCCCACGGTGCATCTCACATTGTCACCCCGGCGATTGCACATCCAAAAACAACCAAGCCAATCCTAGGTCTACTAATTACTTGGCCAGGGGTGTCCCATTTCACCTATGTGGTCGCACTGTATTATGATCGGTGCAATTCTCTAAGGAATCGGTCCTTATATGCGACAAAGCATCTCGACCCAGGTAATCACTTTGCATCGCAGGTTTTCACAAACCATTTCTTATTTTGCAAGCATACCGACACCACGTGTCGGGTTTAAAAAGGTTTTATAAACACAAGTTTTTCCCATATCGTCAATAGGTGATTTGGGTGGAACCGTCGACACCCATGCTCATAGAGCATGGATGCCAACCTATTACTGAGGTGGAGCGAAAAGGAATAGGGTTTTCAAGACCTACGGAATAGTGCAGCTACTAGGTGGGTCCGTCAGGTTGCCACACAAACCGAGGCTAGTCACATTATTGTGCACACTTAACAATGCAATTTTAGAAATAAAGTATTTTATAAACTAGGTGCAATATGGTCAAGGAGCGACTTTCCTCAACCTTCGTCTTCAAAATCCTCAAAAATCCACGTCCAAAAGAACTTCCAGCGTCGTCGACTATGCGTAAACAAGAGAAAACCACATAAAACCCTAGAAATGAAATACTATTATTAATAACTAATAGTGCCATAAGGTAGATCTTAATTTTAGAAAAATTTTGAGACTTGAACAGGGTCGATGGAGTTATGGATAAAAACATATGGATTTTTAAAATTTAAATGATTTTCTGGAATAGAGAAAAGAATTTATTTAAATTGTTGAAAAAGGAATATTCTCAAAAATATTCCCTCGGTCACTCACATATGGGGTGTACATGTCAGCGAGGAGAGAGACGACTTGAGGTCTTCAACCTCTTGGGCCGGCCTACTGGGCCTCGGCCCAAGAGAGAAAGGAGGCTACGGGGGAAATAGTTCATGGGCCTTGGCCTAGCAAGGATGACTGGCGGCCCAGAGGGATTAAGGGGGGTGGAGCCCATAATTCAGTGACTTGGGAAGGGAGGGCCCACATGGCAGAGAGTGAAAAGGAGGGCGAGGCTGGCCGGGGCCAATTGGCGGCCGAGGTCGTCCGGCCAATCCCCGGTGGTCTCGGTGAGCGGGCTTTGGCGACTGATGGCAGAGGGGGTAGTGAAGTGATTGAGTGGCTTAGATGGGCGGGAGAGTGCACGACGGCGGCTGGCGATGATGTCCAGTGGGCGGTGGCGAGAGAAATGATTGTGCGGTGGCTGCAGGACTCAGGATGGCTCGGTTGGAGGTGGTGCGAAATGAAGAAAGGGAGAGGAGGAGATCGAAGATGAGAGCTCACCGGGGAGGACAATTGCAGTGGCGGATCGGGAGATCAAGCTCGGCTAAGAGCACCAGTCAAACGAGGCGGCACGGCGATGGAAGGAAGAAGGGGGAAATGGCTGGGTTTTATAGGGGCGTGGCGGTGCTACGCAACGAGTGACAGAGGCGATGCGCGCCGAGAGAGGATGGCATGGCAGTGGCGCGAAGCTCGGTACGGCGGTGGCGCGGCGAGCAAGGCACGGGGCAGCTGCGCTGGCCGAGGTGGCTGGGTCCATGGGCGCGGCACGGCGTGAGGGGACAGCGGGGAGGCTAAGGCGGCTAGGCGGCGATCGTGATGCAATGCGACGACGGCAGCGCTGTGAGCTTCACGTAGGCACTTCATCGAATAGGCGACGGGCGTGGGAGGCAGAGCTCGAGGAAGGGGATGGCCGCACGTGGCGTTGCCGGGTGCGAGTCCATGGCGTGGCTGACCAGTGGGCCCGGCTGTCGGCCTAGGTCGGTGCGACGTGGGCACGCGCGGCGCCTTGCCTATGGGCAGCGCGTATGGGCTATGGGTGTGCGGGGGAAATGGCTGGGCGAGGTTGGGCCGCATAAGGGGGATGGGGAGGGGAATGGAATGAAAGGAGAGAAGGAGGAGGAGGGCTGGGCCGCGGAGGCTGGTATTGGGCCGGATTGGGGGAAAAGAAGAAAAGAAAGAAGAGGGGTGGCCCAAGGTGAACAGTAATGTCTAACAATTTTTCCAAAGAATAAATTTTTGAGTATAGTTTGAGAATTGAAGTTTGGAGTTGAATTTATTTTTGTTAATTGGCCTCACAAAAATCTAGGGATTTTAGAGAGGAGGCTTTTAGCTGGAATTTTGGAAAATTTTGATATAGGATTGAATTTTTGGAGATGTTTTCGAATGGGAAAGAAAAGAGACCTCATGGGAGGGGAGGGGGGGGGGGTTGAATTTAAAATTTGAATTTTGATCACAGGAAATACAAGAAAGATCCCAAGGAAAATCCGAGAGGATCTTGAGTTGGTATTTGAACATTGAGAGGGGAAAATGAATGAACTTGGAATAAATTTTATTAAGGAATTCTGAGAGGAATTCAAATTTGAAAAATTCGAATTATGAGATTTGGAATAGAAGTTTTTGAGTTGCGATTTTTAAGCTCTTGGCACTTAGTTCTTAATTTACATATAAAGATCTAAATTTTTTTAAAACTAAAATTTTATTTAAAATAGTTTTTTAACGGTCCGAAAAAATCAGAATGTTACAGACATGGACGTTGAGGCAGGGGCGACGCGACGGTCCATTGTCACTGGCAGTGGGAGATTAGTGTATCGGACGAGATTAGTGTACGTTGACACTGGTAAACTATTTTTGAAGATTCGTCCGTTATATGAGTTTTTCAACGACTTATATTTTTTTTAGTGAAATGAGAAATAGCAAAACTGTTGTTTACCACTTGCTCAATGAGCATTGGTAATGTGACATTTGACTTTGTAATATCCGGCTCTCCGTGGGGCCATAAGATTGGTTAGTTTGTATACTCGAGTGCAGCCCAGACTAACTGCTCTCTGCCTTCGTAGTAATCCCTATTAACAGTAATATGGGTGACATTGTGACGAATGATGTCTGTCGGAGAAGAAGATAAACATTAATGCAAGTTGCGCATTCAATGGTGACTCGTTCTTATTAAGATGTTAGTACATTCTCTCTACCATAAAGTATGTACTGCCACGACAGAAAAAAAAACATATATACACACATTTCTCTTTTTATTCCAAAATACAGTTATTTTTATCATTTAAATTTTATCCTAAAATATACTCTATCTTGCTTTTTAATATTTGACGCCATTAACTTTTAGATATAAATTCGATCATTTGTCTTATTCAAAAAAATTATATAATTATCATTTATTTTGTTATGATTTGTTGTATTATTAAAGATACTTTAAGCATGATTTATATATTTTCATATATTTTTAGAAAATTTTAAATAAGACGAATGGTCAAACTAACATCATTAAACATTAAAAAAATAAAAGGAGCACATACTTTTTTTAAATTTTCCTGGTCGGCGTGGGAGATACAAGTTATTATCATACATAGCCCTTTGAAAGCTCATTTCTTTTTGACGGGAGCAGCCGATCATGCACGCGGTTACTAACAAATGTCTCCACGCATAAAACGGGCGAATTAAAGAATAGGAAATTAACATGGGGACAGTAGAAACGACAAAGGTTGCTGGTAGCTTAGCTGGCTGCTGAAGCATTAATTCTTGCAAACATGTGATGCTGATCTGATGAGCCATCGTCATCTACAAGGCTGCAAAATATGTCACGAGCCCATGGGCTTGATGTTCTACCAATCCCAATCCATGCTTGGATTCTACCGGTAATGGGCATTTAGACATCGACTACGCTAGACATGCCCTTATGTAGCTCTAACACGATGAGATGTATTAGAGTTCGTGCGTACGTGACTTCACTAATTCTTTGACGCACGCGGGTGCAGGGACGGACCTAGCTTTGGCCCAAGGCCCAAGCCAACCCATTAGATTTTGGACCAAGTAAGAAATCACATATGAAAAGTCCATTCTGCCTCCCTCACCTATGGCCTTAGTCCGATTCAAGTATCCCGCAACCACAAAAACACATATATATCCTCTCTCTCAATTATTAAAATTAGATCAATTTATCTCCTTCAACGGTTTTATCTTACGTGGCATATTGTCTTGGGCTTCATCCTATATGGCACCTACGTTACGATTACATGGCAATACAGACAAAAAGATAATTAAAAAATATATGGATCCCACATGTCAGTTAGGAAAAAATGGAGGAGGAACATGTGGCCCCTATCTTTCCCTCTCCTCTTCCCATATCTCTCTCAGCGCAGGACGGCAGTCCAGCGGACGACAACAGTGCGTTGATGCAGCCGACGCCGCTCGTCGCACATCTCGCGTGCGACGCATCCACAGCTGCTCGCCACTTGCGATGGTGAAATCCGATGGCGCAGATTGCGGTGGGCGGCGCGGACATACAATGCATGTGGATGCTAAGGGTCTAGACGCCGCCGTTGTCAGCACCAGCCCCAACGTTGATCTAGGGTCGCCGCCGCCCCCATGGAGTTCGGAGCCACCATCAGATCTGGCATGGTAGGATGACGACGATAATGAGGAATTGGGGAAGGGGAGGATGAAACCGCCGGTGACCGCTGCTGCCTACTTCCTATGGACGAGCTAGTGTGGTGAGGTCGGGATACCGGATTAGTGGCGGAGCTCATGGAAAAGGAGCGAGGCAGCGGCGGAGCTCTCCGATGACCGCACCGGCGCCGTTGTCTCCATCTTCGCCATCGATGAGGCCATTGTGTCCTCGCCCACCTCAACTCGAGCGCTGGCCATCTCGAGCTCACCACAGAGGATGCAGCAGCACATGGCGGCGCTCGAGTCTCCTTTGCCGCCGGCCTACTAGGTCCCACCTGGTTTTTTTTTAAACTATAAGTGATATGTGGGTCCTACCAAGTTTTTTATTGTTTTCTTTGTGTAGTGTCAGCGCCACGTAGGATAAATAATGCCATGTGATCGTCATGTAGAACGAAACTACCGTCTAAACCGTCGAGAGAGGTGAATTTACCCGGTTTTGATAGTTCGAAGAGCCTCCGTATCTGGTTATGCAGTTGAGGGACAAAAATCAGGTTGGGCCTATAGCGGAGGCAAAATAAAAATTTTCCAATTACATATACTGAGAAGTTGCTGAGCATTGTGCGCTTCCAATCCCAGGCTTGGAGCCACGGCCCAAGTGGCCCGAAGCTTGGGTTGGGTCCGCCCCTCCATTGGAGAGTGTTTAGATAGGATTTTTTGTGAGGTTTGTAGACTAATCTCTAACATCTACTTTTTTTCGTTCTAAAATATAGCTAGTTTTAGGTTTAAATTTTATCCTAAGTATAACTATCTAGAACATGTAAAAGGTGACTTTTACCTAATTACTTAGTAGGCCCCATCATCCCATTAATACTCGAGACCCATACCTTACTTATACTATTCTTAATTTCCATCATTTTACCATATAGTAGTGAGAATATTTTAGACTTTCTATCCTAACCTTTAATTTCTACAAAACATTTTTAGGTACTCATATTTTGAAACGGAGGGAGTATTATAGAGCTAGCTAAGTGTGTGTAATAAGATACACTTGTAGGTATGTATGTGCGGGATGTATATGTGATGTGCACGCATCTTCGCATATCTTCCCTGTATGGCTGTAAATCTATAATCAAAACAAAAGGTGACCGGATTTAATAATAAAATAGTTTAGTTTGAACATTTTTTTTTGCAAACAAGTGAACAATCCGCCAAAGAAACGTGTCACATTTGAACAAAACACAAACCCAGCAGCGGAGACGTGGGCCTGATTTGACACGGGCAACGGAATTTCAATTTTCAACCACCAGAGTACATCAGAATCAGCAAACCGCTATTTATTCTCATATATATGCAGATCATAACACACCAACACAACATCACAAAAGCACACCAATAAATTAAATTTCAAAGGCTAGCTAGACAACTAAATTATGCATGCATGCATGCAAATTGCAAAGCTAGCTAGCACCGGGTGGATGAGTCGCTATAACACAGTGCATGCTGATCGCGTATATCCAGTAGTCAGCACTCACTACTAATATACTTCCGATTACTACGTATGACACGAGAAAAATAAAGATATAATGAACTTAATGATGAACATAAAATGATCATGCATATAAGATGCGGACGAAGATTTAGCTAGGAGGCGATCGAAGAACACGCAAATCGATCAGTGTGTGCACTGCGTATATGTAATATTCAGTTAAGCTGTTGGGTAGAGTTGTCAAGCGCCGCCGCCGCGCTGGGGTGGTGAGGGCACTTGCCGCCGCCGATGTTTTGGTCGCTCGAGCAATTCGACCGCGCGCTGCCGTCGGTCGTCGCAGCCGCAACCGCGGGCCTCGTCGCGTTGAGTGCTGCTCCTGACGGTGAAACCGTCGGCCACGACGACGACGACTCGCGTACGGCCTCATCATGCCAATCGGCAGCGGCGCGCCGCGGCGGCCGCCGCCTCCCTGATCCGGCCGCCTCTGCGCCGGCGCATTGCGCGGCCGACGAGACCGCGACGACGATGAACGCCGCCATTACGGTAAGCCTGATGAGCTTGCCCATGTTCATCACTGATCTCTCTCTAACCTCGAACGAAATCTCAATCAGAAGAGATGATATTGTCGTTGGTGTACGTCGTCGCACGTTGTTCTGTACTTGTGTGTGTGTCAGCTGCTAGCTTGCTGTGCTATGCATGCTTGCTAGGTTAGGTAGCTATATATAGACCATGTACGGGCTAGGGCTGATCGTGTCCGAGCCGATCGGGTCAACGCTCGAATGGTCTCAGTCTTAATTACGCGGAGATTAGGAAGCGAAAAGAGGGGTTAGAGGAAAGCTTGGTAATTTAGAGGAAGATTCAAACTTTTTCACATATTAAATTTGAGAGAGGGGGATTCAAAGATTTCGGCAACCAATCACTTAGCTGCTTTTGGTTTCCAAATCGTCGAACAAGCCAGTAATTTATTACTAGTAATCACTTGTTTTGCTAACACGTAGTACTGTACTAACTCCCCAATTAACTTAGTGCCTTTCGAATTCTCTGCTGTGACTTCAATTAATTTGTCCCCCTGCCGACCAAACAGGAGACCACGACGTACTGCCAGCAATTTAATTAAAGACCGGCAAAAGCTTAGGATATCCTGCATGCATGCGTGTAGGTGAGCCAGCAGAAAATTAACACGAGTCTGATGCGTGTAGGAGTGCTACATAGATCGACAAATGAATTCTCAAGAGCCGATTTTGTTTATGAAACGCTATCGGTTCAAATATATGATGTGTAAGTGTATGGATTAAATTGAAACTGCAGTCACAGTTACAACGCAGTAGTACATTTTTCAATCATATCCCAGCTATTTTCTGATTCCTAGCAACACTTTGTCAGAGTACTATACATATATACGTGTGCTCGATCGAGAATTTACACCTCATGTATAGATTGAGATTGTACGTGGGAAGAATCGTATTTGTACGACTATAGATCAATTTTGGACAAAAATATCTAGAGTAACATTGGCGATCTCTTATTTGTTTTATCAGCAATGGTTAACGTCCATGCAGTCCATCGACATTGAATTCCTGATAAATTGATTGACTTGATTTTATTTAATTAATAACACACCACTATAGAAACAGGCATCGGTGCCAGTTGGGAAGGAGCATCGGTGCTGGTTCGTGAACCGGCACTATGAGTCCAGGACTGATAAGGGAGCCCAGTGCCGGATTCAAAAACCGGTACTGATGTAGTTTTGCGAGTCAAAAAAAAAGAAAGAAAGTTGGCTCGAATCGGGCCAAGCTTCGATCGTACATGCACCAAAACAACTCATCCAGTGCTAGATTTGAGATTCATCCACAAATACATTTCATCCCTATTATCACGCTCCAAAACGACTAATCCATTATTAGTATTACATATTCAACAAAACTCCGAATTAATCCCTATTATCAAGAAACAATAGTGTTACATCAACAGACCAAGAACACAAGCACCAAAATAGTAGTATTACATCACAGATCGGACTCACCGCCGCACCTCGCCAGGGAGAAGGGAGAAGGGGAGGACACTGTCGCCATCGCCAGATCCATGCTTGAGAGCTGCCGCCGTCACCGGATCCAAGCACGAGAGTGTAACGCCCCGCTTTCAGCATGACGTTAAAACGCTATTTTAATAAATCTATCTATAAAAATTTTGCTCTTTGTGTGCTGTGTCGTGAGTCGTACTTGGCCTTATTCATGATCTCAAAACCCAACCTCTTAAAACCCCCCTTCCTAAATTTATCTTTGAGTTCGAATCGCCGTATTCGAGTTCGCTCCTAAAATCCTAACGGCGAAATCCCTTAATTGTCTATTGAAAAAAATTTCCGCTTCAATAACCGCTTCGATGATTCAAATCAAAACCCTAATATCCTTCCTTGGCTCACTGTAGCATTCCTTGCAATTCCAAAACTGAGTTTGGAATTCCAAATTTGAATTCTATCTTCTCTCCTTGAAACCCTCTCCAAAATTTCCCTCTCCTTGTTTTGCCTCTAAAAACCCAGTCTACATGTCCTCTCAAAAATTTCAATTCAAGTTCTCGTCAAAAATTCCGAGTCTCAATCTCCGATTCGACCTCTTGGGAGCTCTGCCAAAATCTCGAGGAAATCCAACATGAAATTGGGGGTTTCAAACTTAACTCCAAGTCCTCACTCTCCTTTGAGACCCTCTCCAAATAATCCATGAAGTCCACATACAAAAATTTACTCCAAAAATACTAAAATCCCTACATGGGACCCCCTCCCTTGATTCCTTAATTTCCCCCTGAGTTCAAAAATATAATTTGAACTCAAATCTCTTTTGAAATCTTCAACTTCCCTCCAAACCAATCTCTGGAAAATATTGTGGAGTACTGTGTGTTCAGGCTGCTCCATCACCGGCCCAGCCTTTTTGTCCCCTCTTCTCTTCCCTTCCACAAGCCATCCTCCCTGCCTTCCTCCTTAACCAAGCCGCCTCGCGGCCTACGGCCCGCGAGCAGGAGTGAGGCACCACTCGCCAGGCGCCCCTAATGGCCGCCACGTGTCCCCACTCCCCGTGCCAGCCGTCGATTCCCCATCGCACGAGCGCAATCGGCCACTATTGACGGATGCTCGACGCATGTCGTCCCGCCCCATCAGCCATTCGATCTTCCCACACAGTCGTCGTCTTTCCCGTTCCGCGTGCCTCGCCCCATTCAACCCCACGAGGTGCTCGGTCAAAAACCCTGACCTTGCTACATCGCCGCGGCGCGCGCCGTTAGCTGCCACGGCTTGGGTGCCCCTCGCCGTCCCTCGCCTCCCCAATTTTCCCACCTTTCTTCCCTCCTTTCGCCTTGCCCCCACCATGGTCCCGCGGTCAAAAGCCACCCCGCGCTCGCATCACCGCCGCGCCCCACCTCGACCGAGTGAGTCCGTGCGCGGAGTTCAAATCCCGCCGCCCGATGCACCGCCTACCATCGCTCCTCACATCCCCGTGGTGAATCGGCCCACGCCACCTCAGCATCTTCCTCTCTCCTCCCTTATTGACCCCTACCTCGAACAGACCTAGCCCTAGAGCTTTTCCCCCCTCGCCTATAAAGGCCCCACGAGAACCTCATTCCTCCCCTTGGCTCTACTCTCTCGGGAAGGCGCGAACTTCGTCTCCTCATCATCCTTGACCCCAGCCGAGCCACCGTGACACCGCGATGCTGCCAGGCTGCCTAGTCCATGCCGCCAACGCCACCCTCCATCGTCGGGTCCTTGGAGCCACCTTGTCTCAGAGCGCAGCCTCGAGACCCCGCGACATCACCAACGCCTTCTTCCTCCTCGGTCTCGTTTCCTACCGCCGCCGGCAATTTTCCCCATCACTGCGCCGCCGCTGCCCTGGCGATTACTTACCGCCGGTAAGACCCTAGACCATGCTCTCCCTCTCATTATAACTCACCTTATGATGCCCTCACCGCTGCCCTCTTGCCCCTTCACCGCTAGCCTACCGCCGTGCGCTCCTTTCTTTCTTTCCCCTTCCGTCTTCAATCTCCCGTTGCTGGCCGCCGTCGCTCGGTCTCTTGTGAATCCGAGCCATTGAAACCGTTTGCCTTGCTCCCCTCCTCCCTCCAGCGCCGCCGCTCGCTCGGGCACGCCGTAGCTCGCCGGATCGCTCCCGCCGCCGTGAACCGTCGATCTCGGCAGCTTCGCTTCTTCTCCCTGTCCCCTGCCTGCATGTCCACCACATAGGCGCCCTGTGGCAGTCCTCGTCGGCGCCACGTCCGCCCTGCTCCCCGAACGTGTACACGTGGTTCCCGTGACCACAGTCGCTGATGTATGGGCCCGCTCATCCCGGTCCACGTTCGGTCCACACCTGCCCACGCCGTGCACTTTCCTCTCTGTGAGGCTGGCAACTGGGCCCTACCTCCCTTCACCCCTCGGGCCACAGCCAGATCCCTATTGGGCTGTTACCGTCGGCCCACATCCAAAGGCCTTTCTTCCCCATGGGCCAAAGGCTACATGGGCCGGCCCAGTTGGCCATAGGCCTACCGCCCTGACTGGCCACCAACCCCCCTCCACCCACTAACAAGTAGGCCCCACTTGCCAGTGACATAGCCAGAGGGATATTCCTGAGAATATTCTTTTTCCCAAAATGAATAAATCTTTTCCTGGATCCCAAAATTCAAATAATCTTTGAAAAATCATATCTTTTGAACCGTAGCTTCAATCGACTCTGTTCCAACTCCGTTAATTTTCTAAAATTGAGATATATTTACTGGCACTATTAGTAGTCCTAAATAGGATCTTTTTCTCAGTCTTTGTGTAGGATTTTGATTGTTTACACATAGAAGCCATCGTCGGAACTTCGTTTCAGAGCGGATTTCGCGAAGATTGTCGAAGACCCGTGAAGACCTAGAGTAAGGCAAGTCACCTTGATCAATTGAGCCTATATGTGAACTTAAATTATTTTGTTTGCATAATCGCATCGATAGACGTGCACTGAACTGTTTGGCCCCGTCTGCAAGTCAGATTGGTGGGCCTAGCCAAAATTTTTGTATTTAATCCTTTCATTCGCATTGTGATATCCTATTCCCTTGTAACCACCACTGTTGCACCTCGGTATTCGTGCACTCCTATGTGAATACTGACGGTCGCCTTTAGACTTAAAGTCTGAGAAACATCTTGGGTAAAATATGAGTTTTATGAAACATTTGGAAAACCCGATACCTGGGTCGATGCCTTGTGAAAGCCAATGAGTTTTAAAAATGGAGACTCGTGTAACGCCCAGAAATTCACCACCGGAATTCTGAACATTCATGTGTATTAAATCCCTGTCTAGGAAAGCCAGGGTATACAATTCCAAGTTGCCATACAGAGTGCATCTTACAAACAAGATAAAATTATATTACATAAATGCAATGGTAATAACAATAACGTCTATTCACAACTAGTCAAGCGAAGGCTTCCATTCCACAGGCATCTTGACGGTGGAACCAGCCTAGTCCTCTCGCTGATCCTCGTTGGACATGCATTCCACCATTGAAAAGGGGAAAAGGAGTAAGGCTAAGTACCACCCACAGTACTCAACAAATCACACCCACAAATATGCACAATGCATGGGAGACAAAGATAGGCTAGAGGTTTATTTGCGTCGAAATAGTTGCAAACAGTAGTTCACAAACAGTAAAAGGTTGATTAATTGAACCATAATAATCCTCCACTGATTAACGTTACACCACTTAACCAGGCCCAACCATCCACTTGAACTATACCAGTTCCATTAAGTCAAGTTAATTAAGTAAGGGTGAGACTGATTACGATGAGTCTTGACCAATCGCCCATATCCACGGGCGCGGCTATTCGAATAGATTTACTCTGATTAGAGGTGTACAACTGTACCCACAAGACACAGCCCCACACACGTTCCCATGTGCCGGTGTATCACCACGACACTTCGTGAGAGGCTATGACAGGACCGTTCACGCAACCTCTCCCTAACCATCCACACCACGCTAAGGTTGCACCTGCCGCCAGGACATCCCATCCCACATCGGCCAGGCTACCCCCTCTTGCGCCACAATGGATCCGAAAGCCGATCAACCCTACCCCGGGCCGACCCAACTCTATCACGCCCATCCTCACCATCGGTGCCTAGGAGAGGGAGAAGAGACGCTACAAGCCCAGCCGTTGCCCACGCTGGATTGTGGAAAGTATGAGTAATTGCCCAAGGGGTTCCTGCGAACTGGTCCTTAATTGCCATGGGTGCAACCAACAAAACCATGCACCCACAGCCCACCATTTGGGTCAAATTTTAGTAATTTAATAGTAATAGGTCCAATGTTACATTTCCCGATATAGAGTCGAACTATGAATGTAAATGATAATATTTAATTCCTAGGTGAACTAATAGTTTCTAAGCATAGCTAAGCATCCGAAGAATAATATTCTAATCATGTTGTTACCCAGGTGACAAGGAACAAGGTTCAACAACTAAGGCATAATCTTATCTATATAAAGGTCATAATCCATACCACATAAAATAATAAAAACATGCATGTTTATTTAAATAAACAAAACATTTTAGCAAAGAGTAGGTACAAAATGATCAAGATTACAGTGTGACTTGCCTTGCTCCAGCTCGACGTACTCGGCTACGACCTCGTAGTACACGGGGGAGTCGACTGTGTCGGATTCTAATACAGACAGTGCACAAACAATTAAAAACAGTATATGAGGGCAGCCAAACATGAGTTGAAAATATTTTTATGAATTCTTGGCATTTTTTGGATTTAATGAAATTTGAATGGACTTAATCGGAGCACGTATGAATTAGTTATGAAATTTAGAAGTTTCACTGTGATTTTTCTATGCAAAAAGAATTTCTAAACTATTTATTGCGCATTAATCAAGGATTTAATACGTCAGCGAACCACAGGGGACCGGCGCCGACAAGTGGGACCCACGGGTCAGTGGTGCATGAGAGGATGGCGCACGGTGGACGCAGTCCACACACGTGCGGCGACCACGGACATAGGTACATGAGCGGCCCTGATCTGCCGAGGTAGATCGGACGGCTCAGACCTAGTCAGGAACGAGCCCCGCCGACGAGCGCGGCGCGGCGATGGCACACACAGCCCAATGGTCGCCACCGGCGACCATCTGGCGCGGTGGAGGGCAGCGGCCAGCGGCGGATGAGGTGAGGTATGTGGCCGAGTGCTCGCCGAGGGCTTGCGGCGACCGGAGTGCGGCGAACGATGGCGAATAGAGGGAGTTGGCAGTGGCCGAGGTTCGGGATGTCGACGGCGACGGCGTTCCGACGGCTCAAAACAACGACGGAGGCACGAACGAGGTGCGGGAGGTCCTAGCAAAGGTGTTGAATGTGTTAGGAGGAAAAAAGACCGAGTGGATCAACAGGAATCTGCGACCGACTGCCTGCGGAGAGGCTTACCGAAAGGGGATGACGGAGAGGATGGAGTTCCGGCAGAAATCCGAGGCAGCTGACTGTTAGACAATATGCAGCGGGGTGCGGCGAAGCTAGAGAGCGTGAACGCGGTAGTCGGCGATGGCTGTAGCGACGGCGACGTACGACTGGAGTCGACGGAGCGCGACGGCGGTTCGGGAACTCGGCACGGAGGGGGTTAGGGTACTCGGTAGGTGTGGGCAGTTGAGGGGAAAATGAGAGCGGAGCACGGGGAGGGTCTATATATACTCGACTAGGGGAGTTCGTGGCCGAGTTGGCCGATTTTCTCGGGGTTGAGGGCGGCGGCCACGGCGGCTATTGGGCGTGATTCAACCGCGGTCGTGGGCGAGAGGGGCGAAGAAGGTGGGGGAAACAGACGGGGACTTGGTCTGCGCGGTTTGAACTCGGAGCCGAGACGCGGGGGAGTGGGAGCGGGCGGAATCTGACGGGCGGGGCAGCTCGATCCCCTCCGGCCGATTTGGCCGGAGGTTGAGGACGAAGTTGACGTGTGGGGCCCCGGGCCCACATGTCAACAAGAAGGGTGAGGGACGCGCGGGAGTGCGGGCCGTGCAAGCAGACCGCACAGGAGCGGGCTGTAGCCCAGGAAAAGGACAAGAAAAGGGAAAAAGAAAGAAAGGAAAAAGAAAAGGATTTCCAGAGGGAATTTAATTCCGATAAGAGTTTTTGATTTATTAAAAATACTTCTAGTGCTCTAAAAATTCCAATAAAAATCCTGTTAATGCATTTTGGCAAGAGGAATATAAGAAAAATATTCCCAATCATGATAATTTATTATTTTGCATTTTACACCTTTAATTTATTCCTTTGGCCAATTTAAATTATTTTTCTTGGGGCATTTTCTTAGGTATATTTTGTGTGGCTATAATTAAGGGGGAAAATTCAGGGTGTGACAACTCGTGACACAAGGTGGGTCTGGCGTGGGATGCCTGTGTGGTCTCCATAAGGACTGATTCCTTCAGAATTTCATTCAAGTATATGATAGTACAACCACATAGGTGAAATGGGAAGCTCCTGACTGACTAACTAGGCTCCCAAGGATGCCTTGCGTGTCATTGAACTATGGATCACTGGGAGAGCGTCGGGGAAGGCCTCCTGGGTTCCTGGCACAGTATGGTCTGGGACCTACCCTGTTGTCGATCGCGAACCCCTCCAGTTGACATGGAGTAATCTGGGATGGCTCTGGAAATGCCTTGTCGCGAAAACCTCTAAGTCACCAATCAGGCCTGATCAGTGTGAGCCGGTGACTAGAGTGAGTTGCGTCGTGCGAGTAAAGTGTACTTCCTCTGCAGAGGTTTAAACTATTTGAACAGCCGTGCTCACGGTCATGGGCGGATGTGAGGTGATTCCTTAGCGTAGTTTTATTTTACTCTGCTTGTGAAAACGTTTGTGTGGTTTGGGAACTGTGGAAAGGAAGTGTTGTCGAGGACGTGGGACGTCCAATGAAAACAGCTTGGCTGTTGTGGACAGTGGGACTCGGGAAGTTCAAAGATTATTTTGGCTCTGGAAACTGGCTTGAGGCCAACTATTGGGACGGTGAAAACTGGAGAATAAATTTAACATCTTTCACTCCGATCGGGCGAGACTACACCTTGCTGATTGTTGAGAAGCACACACTTAGCTGATTTAAAAAAACTTTAAATAAAATTGATTGCAAAATATCCAGCCTCTTTTCGAAGCCTACAACTACCACATAAGTTCCTCTGGCTTGCTGAGTATGTAAGTACTCACCCTTGCTCTCTCTATATGTAGTTCCTCCGTCGGGAGCTGGAGCTGGAGTTGCAGTGAAGTAAAGAGTAGGGTTTCGTCTTGGTTCCTAGCCGCTGCCTGTGGTGTTGGGACTTAGTCCGTTTGTTCCGCTGCTACTGCTGCCTCTGTGCTGTCGTTGCTGTCTCCGGCTTGCTCCAAAGCCGCAACGTAAGTTAAGGTATAAGTTTATTTATTTAAGATTTTGAAATGATATATATCTGATTTCCATGGATACCAGTGCTACGTCCTGAGACTGGTATCAGTATCATGGTTCCGCAAGGGAGCAATTCACGTTGTTTTCCTGCGGCACGCTCTATTTGGTGACGTTGTACGGCGGTGCCAGATTGGGGTGTTACAGAGAGCCGCTGTTGTCGCCATCCTTCCCTATGGCGATTGATAGTAGAGGAGAGGAGGATGGGGAGACAGGCCCGGTGCTGCCTTCTCCTTCTTTCCCTCCTCACCCACCTCCCTGCCAAGTTGCAGCAAAAGCCGGTGGTGAGGAATAGGGGGCACGCAGTAGTGTGGCAGAGAGGGAGTGTAACATACCAACTTTTGGTAATTTAAAACAAAACCTTGTAAGTAATAGTTAGGAGAAATAAAATTTTATACTTGGAGTGCATCTTTAAATTTTGGTGTTTTTAGATTTTCTTTGAAATGCATAATAGGGGTAGGTGTATATATGGATGGATAAACCAAAGTATTGAATGAATAAATTCCTGGGAAAAATTTAATATGAACTAGACAATACCTGGAACTCACTGTAAAAATTTCATAATTTTATCGTTTGAATTGGTGTCCCATTTAAAATTCCTAAAAACAGCATAAATTTGGAAACTAGTTCTAATCTGCTGGCAATTTCACATTTTTGGCAGAATTTCAATTTAACTGATAAACCTTTTAATTTCTTTCAGAAGGTTCAACATGTAACTTACTGCCATTAGAAAAATTGGCAAAATCAAACTCACTATATTTTTACATAAAATGTGAAGTGCAAAGTCACTGGAAAATCTGGTAACTGCATATTTCGTTGCTGTCGAGCCCATTTCACATTTTCACCAGATTAAATCCATAAGTCTCCAGGTTTAGATTTTTGGTATGTCTATAGCCTATATAACCACCTGCTTACATAAATTTTCCCACACCTAAAATCGGTTGAGAGATAGGGTTAAACCTCTGTGAAAAACAGCTCATCGGCACAGCTTCTAGACTTAGCCTCTCAGGTGAGATTCTCCTTTCTTTCACTGACAAGTGGGGCCCAGGGTCTGTAGGGTACACCTGTCAGCCACCAAACAACAGCACACTCAGCTACCGCCGTGGGGGAGCGTGACACGCGCCCCAGCACGCGTCGACGCCTCTGGACGACACCACGCCGAGCAGACCTCCACGTTTCACCGCGCCGCTCACCCATCCTTCACTCTCCCTTGTCCTCGTCGTGTTCCACAGAGACTCACGCAGAAATAGCCACGAGAGCTCTGTTGGTGAACACTTCTTCTCCGACGCCGACGAGGTTTACCACCGTCGCCGCACATCCCTAGTAAGCTTCGCCGCAAACCAACCCTTGGAACATCATCTACTCCTCGTGCCTAACTCTTCCGTACCCTTTTTCTCCTCGGTGGCGCAGGTCGAACACCTGGTGATGCCGTGCGTCGTGCTCTCGGCCTCGTCGGAGTTCCGCCACTGCATCAATCCCGTTCTCGTCGCTCGGTTGGAATTCGGCCAAGTCCTTTCGCCAACGTCGTCGCCGGGACAAGACGACCCCGTACACAAAGCCCCACAAGCTAAGAACCCCGGGGACGCTAGACCTAGATTTTCTTCCTCAACTCTGGCCACTAGCCGACATCGCTATTCCTCCTCTCTCCGGTGAGTTCTAGGTCGATTGCTTGCGCCTGTGTCATATCCAGGAGGCTATTAATCCCATGCATGCTCTGGATTGTGTGTTCCCTTGGCAGACCGTGCCATCACCGTCTTTCCGGAGCTTCGACACGCCGCTGAACCGTTCTTGCACCGCCACCATCATACCGACCTTGCTGGGCTTCGCTAACTGCACGGTGAGCTTCTATTTGCTTAGTAGATGCACTTTCATGCACTCCTTTAACCGATTCGGAGCTAAAAACCTTGCAGGCACATGTAGCCCGAAACCGGCCGCCGCTCATCCCGCTGCTGCATCCAAATCCGACCACCTCCAGCCGTGAAATTAGTACCTATAGGTCTGCCCCGAGGTGCCCTACATTTTCTATTTTGGCCGCCTTGTGGGATTTCCAACCGTTCGCCGCTGGTGAGGCCAAGAAGGGGACTGCCATGGCTCTCTACCTGTACAGGCTTAGATTAGGGGCTTTGTTTCTAGAATTTGATTAACTCCAGGGCTGAACATGCAAAATGTCTAAACACTTACATATAGGGCCGGACTAAGATGTAATAACCTCGAAAATCTAAGGACTCTTAATGAAATTTGTTTTTAGCATGTGCTAGGGACCCATGTAGCCCCAAGGACCTCTTTATAAGTTTCTACTCACTGACATGTAGCCCCAAGGAAAATAAAATCTGGGGAAAAATGAAAAATAGGCTTTAGACTTTTCTGTTAAACTGAAAAATAGGTTTTTACTTCAAAAATTCATACAAGCTCCAAATTTAGTAAATCAAATTTTGATAAATTCATAAAACTATCCTCTTTTATTCTGTAAGGTGTAAGGTGTAAATTGATAGAAATTGCCATCTAAAAATCCTTAAAAATGAAATACCTTAATAAAGCATATAAAATAAGCAAGAAACTCAATAAAATAGTAACCCATGCATGCAGTAGGATATAATGAATAATTTTCCAATAAAATTCATTTCAACACAGAACCTAACCTTTGCAGAAAAAATTCATGCATTTTAATGAATAATTACATTTTTGCATAATTTGGTGTTTATTCGATATCGTTAAATTATTTCTAGAGAAAAATCCCGTAGACGGTGAGGAGGTGATGAGGACATTACTAGCTCGGATATGACCATAGCTACCTTATGTACTCCTCAACTAAAAGTACATGCTTTCTATGTACGATTTACGTGTTATATATTTGAACAGACGTTACTGCACCATGAGTTTTGTATGTTCTTATATGCAGAGATACTTACTTGGGTAAAGGGAAAGAGACTGAGTGCAAGGAACGCATGGATGATCAAAGAAGTTGACTGGAGACCAAACCAAGACCTTACCCAATTCTACTCATACATCACCACGTCACTTTTGGTCCATAGAAGGCAAGAGATGAAGTTCTGCACGTTTTGGATTCGGATTCGGGCCTCCTGACAGCATCAACTTCAAACGGACCTAGCCGCTGATCCAGAAGGACTTTTGGGGCCCATAAGTACTTGTTGGAAAGCTTATGGAGTCTACTTTCAGATGGTTTTAGTCCCACATCAAAATTCCTCCTGAGCTGTCCGGAATCGTCGAAACAAGACACGTACCTCTTCCAGTCCGAGTGTGTTTTGGGCCTTGAGCCTTGTAATTGTGTCGTGGGCTAAACCCATGAGGAGCGCGTCCCTCAGAGGGCAAATCCTAACCCTAGGACGTCCTAACTCATATATATATTCAGTAGCCGCCGTCGTTTAGAGGTGGGTTTTGATAGATTGAAGTTTTAGCCACTGCTACTTCGCTTGAAGCGCGCGTGTCGACTAGATCGCCCGTCTTTTTGTTATTGGAACCCCACCTCTTGTCTTTTCAGATTGAAACTTCATATTTGATTTAGCAATTCAGTGCTTGTTCACCTCGTTCTTGCTTGTTCTACGATTGCTTGCAGGAATAAGGTTGATCTGCACCGGCAAGATCAACAATCCTTAGAGAGGTGTATCGATCGCTAAGGCGCAACAACACAACGTCTCGTACGGTTGTAGTTGGGTCGTCAACGTTTCTCCCAAATCGTAGTTACCTTCAACTCACCGAAAGATCGGGCCACCCCTACTCCTATCAGGAGGTTGATCCCAATCTTTGCCAGGAGAAGAGGTTCAGCAAGGCAAGTGTTTTTCCCCACCTCCTTTGATCATCTTGTAACCTATGATTTTTGGGGTAAAATGTGTTGATTTATAAATTGCATGCTTAATTGAATTATTAATATTTAAAAGGTTTAAAAATGGTAGAGTAACCTAATATTGCATAACCCTTTGTTGATTCTTTTTCTCCATTGTAACCATAGAATGGGTTCCACGGTACTCATATGGTTTAAATGTATAAGTTTAAAGGTGAAATATGCTTAGCCATGCCTAGATATTTATATAGGATGTTATGGCAACTTTTTAAACATGAGTTTTGGTGATTTAAAGTTTTCAATCAGAAGTATATTTCCAAATTAATTGTGAACTAAAATGATGAAAACTTGGTTTTCAAACTCAAGCGACAAGTGGTATACATATGTGATAGTTGTGTACCGATAGGGGAAGTGTTCGCCTGGGTTGATTAAGGACTGAACTCTTTGACACTATCTGTATATACAGTACATCCACATGTGTTAGTATGGCAGTATGGGATAACCTTAGTTGAGAAAGTGTTTATGATTTAACCTTATATTAAGAGGTTGTTGTAGTATGAGCTAGTCTTGCTTGATAGTTTATAGGTACTACTCATGTTTAACGCAAAGGAACAGTTGTTCACCTAGAGACATGAGTGTCAAAGTGTGTCCGATACAATGATGTAGTGCCTTATGGGTTGCTTCACCATGGCATCGGGTTCGATAGGCCAATCGTCTTGACGATACTAAGGACCTAGACTTAGTGCGGAATTCTCACTCACCATGCTCATGCAAGGTTGGATCATAGGCAACGGATTGGCTTCATTGCAGATAGTAAAACGGGTACTTTTCGGTATCGCATGACATGTTTTTACATGATTACTATTATGCGTCATGTGGGTAACGATGTATGAACTCTGTTGTCGATGTTTTACACCGGCAATACAACTATAGGGCTACTCGGCAAGGGGAAACTCGGTGGATTGCAGAGGAACACAGAGAGATTTTATACTGGTTCAGGCCCTTGATGTGAGGTAATACCCTATGTCCAGTTGTGGTGTTATTCCTTTGAGGAGTTTGTCGATTGATGATCTCGTGATCTCGTGCCCCTTGAGGGGCGCCTTGCCTCCCCTTATATACTAGGGGGCAGGGGTACAGGATAAGGATCCCAGCCGGATACGGCTAAGGGATTTTCTTCTTAGAGATAGAAACTTATCCGACTAAGACTATATTTTCCTTGTTGTACAAGGCCAAATCTGCCGGGTGCTATCTTATCTCTAATTACAAGACTTGGTCCATCCTCTATCCGAGTGGCCCATATGCTTGTGGTGAGGTACCTGGGGCCCATGGCTTCCACATCTGTAGAGTAAAAACTAATCGGTTAGCCGTGCCCGCGGTTATGGGCGTCATAGTGAAGTGCCGGGAGTATAGTTTTGATCTTTCTAAAATGCTTTCGAACTTATTCTTTGAAATGATTTAAGACAAATGGATATTTATCGAACTACTATCATGGTGGATAGTAACTTGAGCTTTATAGATATGTATATGTAAATGCTTATGCCATGACTTCATAGAATGAAATGTGATAAAATTTTTATTTTATAAATGCTATTGAAAACTGTTGCCAAAATAAAACTTGTCTTATGCAAAACTTAGCTACACTATAAACTCTCCTTGTTATATCCTTGCATGTAGTATGTTAGTTATTATCTTGCCAGTAGATTATTAGATAATGTACTGACACTTGATCTTGCTATTGCTATATTTAGACTCTTTTGCAGATGATGAAATGCCTAGTGATGAGTGCTATCCTGCGGGTGACGAAGATTTTCAGCATGGTTTTTACTAGGGGTTACCCTAGTGGGTATGCTTGTGGGTTTTTTTTGGTAGACAAGCTTCCGCAGAAGCTTAAATAATTTGGCCTGTCGGCCTATGTATCTATAGTAGTTGTAAATTTACTTATCTGTACTTATATATCTTTAAAGTACCCTATGGTTGTGATGACTTAGCTAAGATGAAAGTACAGAACTAGTTCTTCCTGGGGCTTGGGGCTAGTTTTGTATCAATACGGGTTGTGAACATTTGAAATTCTCGCTTGGTATACTCCCTGTAGATCAGTTCCTCTTGTGTGTATTGTTCTGGTCGTCATCATTGCATGATTTGATGAGCATACAGCAGGTGTGACTGGTGAGTTATCATGTCGAGCATTTCTCCTGTTCACTACTTGGTATTTTAAGTATTATATTAGTGTACATTTAAATGTGGTCATGTACTGGTTTTTCTAATGAACTAGCACTGATGTGTATCATCAGTGCCGGTTCTTGCCTATAGAGGATGTTGGATGGGTGGGTGGGCATGAAATCCATATCCGAGCTGGGTTTCCCTTAACCGGTATTAATAGAACGGTATGATTAGGTTGTTTTGTAGTAGTGACAGCTGGATTTCTATACTCTTTTAAAAGTAGGTAGTGGTGGTGGTAGTGAATCTGTTACCCCACCAGCTCCCGTTGTACATTTTACAAATTGCCGCTTGAGCTTCTTAATATTAAAAAACAATCACGTTTAAATGGACAACCACATATAAAATCAAATTAAGGTGAATATTCCTTATAGCAAAAAGAATAAAGGATGGGTAACGCATTTCATGGAAGTATATTTTTATTTATTTTAGGCATTATTATTGTCGGCGAAATGGGACAGGGGATCCCACATGCCCTGGGGACGCGTGGGTCTTCGGCCACGTCAGCTCCTCGGGGCCCACAATCTATACCAGTGACGGCCGGGTACGGCTGTTACCCGCCAAGTACCCGGGGCCCGAGCATTGCCCGGGCCCGAGAGCGGAGTCCCCAGGCACCTCGCGTCGGTGCCCACATCCACCTCGGGCTCCCGGGCCCGAGGACATTCCTGGTCTCCGGGGCTCACAGGTCGGCCTCGGGGCGCACCGGGGTGTTCCCGGGCCTCGGGTCTCGCCCCTGGTCCCGGGAACCACAGACTCAGCACCCAGACCTAGGTCTCGACTGCCTCGGTCCTGGGTCCTGGGTGCCGACTGCCTCGGTCCCGAGTCCCGGGTGCCGACTGGGGACTCACATCTCCCGCCCCGAGGAGCTCGGGAAGTGGGTCCCGGTTGATCGGCTTCCCGGTTGATCGGCTTCTGAAGGATCGGCTTCCCCCGGTTTGATCGGCTCCTCCCGTTTGATCGGCTTCCCCCGGCTGATCGGCTTCTCCCGGGCACGAGGATGACACGATCGGACCAACTCTCCAACCACCCGCATTAATGACGAGACGACAGGGCCTGTCGCCCCAGTCGCCTGCTCTGCCACGCGTGGACGTCTCATGATGGCCCCCCGTGGACACGCGACAGTGCAGTCAGAAGACTTTTGACTTCGGCAACGACGACGTGCTCCGTCACATCCCGTCACATCCTCACGACTTTAGCCGCCTGCAACAGACCAACTCCGGCATGGGCGTAGCAGACGGACGTGTGCAATAGGAGAACTCACTAGAAAATCTCTCTCCGTGTACTGGCACTGTGAACTCCCCTTGACCTATAAAAGGAGGATCCATGCCACAGGCTCGGGGGGCGAAGGACACAACTCAGATTGCTTAGACAAGGACAAAGACTTCTAGAGGATAGCTTCTAGAGAAAGCTTCCCAGGGCCCGAGCACCTCGGGAAGAACCCACTGTAACAACAATCCACATCCGTTCATCTCCACATAGAAAAACACACAGGAGTAGGGTCGTGCGGCCCGAACCTGTATACTTCCTCCTGTCTTCCTTGTGTGCCATCCATCGTTCCATCGATCCACCGGACACCGTAGTCGCCTGAGAACCACTCCCCTGGCCGAACCTCAAAGGGGGGTCACCAGACTTCCCTTGGCCGAACCAGCTCCTCCCCGGCCACCGCCGAGGGGCCGGATGCTCCGCTGCCTGGCGACCCCGTGCCCGGTCAAGTCCGTTCCCGCGGCCTCGCCGCGCTCCCTGGGCCAATGGCGCCCAGGGGCACGGAGGGCCCCCGAACCCGGAAGACGGGAGGGGTCGAGCCTATGGACTTAGCCGTTTCCGTAAGGCTCGCGCTCGGTCGCCCGCGGCCCCTTGGTGCCGGGCTCTCGGGGACCTGGGCGCTACGGTGGATCACGGCGGGTCGGCCCGATACTCGGCGTTCCCGGGGGCGAGCAACGCTCCCGGCCCCGGGATTGCGCCCGTGGAGCCATACCGCCTTTTGCAACTTCCAGATACGTAACCTTATCCGACTTTACATATTGATCAATTTGTATTTCTTCCCTCATTTGTATGGCCAGCCTAGATTCCCAGGGCGGGCCGCGGTGCCCGGCCTGGCCAGCTCCTCCCCGGCCATTGCCGGGGCGCCGGGTGCTTCGCTGCCTGGCGACCCCGTGCCCTGTCAGGGTCAGTTCCCGAGGGGCTCCCGGCGAGTCAAAAGACTGTTCTCGCGGCCTCGCTGTGCTCCCTGGGCCAACAGCGCCCAGGGGCACGGAGGGCCCCCGGATTCGGAAGACGGAAGGGGCCAAACCTACGGACTTCGTCGCTCCGCAAGACTCGCGTCCGGATGCTCGCGGCCCCGGGGACCGGGTTCCCGGGGAGGGCAACCGTCACGTTCGCTGCCCCTGGAGACCGAGCTCCCGGGACAGGTGGCTGCACCAGGGCCCAGACAGGGGCCTCAGGCACTACGGCTGTTCTCGGCTCCTAGCCCTCGCTGTCGGATGGCGCCCGGTACTCGGCGCTCTAGGACACGGGGCCCCAAATACAAGCAACCTCCGAACAACACAATAAACCAAGGTACGAAAATATAAACATGATGATATACATATGCAAATGTCTCTCTTTGTACAAAACAGGCAAAATCGGAGCGCAAGCACGAGCAAGGCCCGGAGATGTCGTCGCACGGGGGGAGGTCACCGGTGTACTTGAGACCGAACCCCAGGCGGCGTCAGAAGGGGAGCGCTCGGGGGCATGGAGGGCCCCCGGGCCCCGAAGGCGGCCGCGGATGGTGTCAGAAGGAAATCTACGTCTCCCTCGGACTTCTTGTCAAGCATCGGCCCCACGAGGTGCTCGCCTCGCTCGAAGAACCCTGCCACCGTTGCTGCGGTGTCGGTGACGGCCCCGAAGCCGGCCGCGCACTTCCGGGAGGCCTCGGCCTCCCGCTCCGTCTCCACCAACCGGGACTCGGCGGCCTCCACCGCCACCTCCCACGCGGTGATCTCACGCTTCCGGGCCGCAAGCCCGGCCTATCGGGCCCAGACGCGATCTTCCCGGAGAGGACATTTCCATCTCCCACGCCTCCATCTCGGACCGGGCGCGGGAGGCCTAGTCGGCGGAGGACTTGGCGGCGCCCTCCAGTTGGACGCCGCGCCCCTCTCCCGCCTCAATCTCCAGCTGGCGGGTCGCCACGAAGATCACGGTGGCGACGGCGGTGAGCTGCTGCATCGCCATCACGATTGCTGCCCGCCCGCTCTCGAGATCCGCCCGGGCCCCGGGCGGACTCCAGCCGGTCTCGACGGGCTGCCGCCTGCACTTGGCCGGCGGCGATTGCCATCTGCTCCATCACGGAATGTAGCGTCGCCTGTCCGCGCGCCACTCTTGTTCGCCGGGCAGCAAAAACTACCAGGGCCCGCTCCCTCCTCGCGGGAGACGGCTGGGCCCATGCATTCCCCTCTTCTTCGGCAGCGGGGACATCAGACAGTCCCACGACGGCCCGCTCCGGCGTGGCCGCCGTGGCCTCCATGCTCAATACCACACATGCGGTAACCGCAACAGCGGCCTCGGTCCACCCGGCGTCCGCGCAGCTCCAGGAAGTGGCGGCCAGGACAACGGTCACCGAGGCAACCTTCTTCGCCTTTTTGGCCACCGGCAATCCTAGAGGCCGAAGAAGCAGAAGGCCCGGCTTGTTCTCCGGACTGGAATGGAGCCCTTTTCTCGCGCCTCCTCGTGAACCACCATGGCTTCCTCAACGCTTCATTCCATGTTTCCAGCTCGGGCCCCTAGGTCCCGGGCACATATCCACCATATTTCCAGCCCGGGCCCCGGGCACATATCTACCACATTACAGCCAGGGTCCCGGGTCCCGGGCCCGTATTTGTTCCAGAGCACATATCCAGTCTGGGCAACAAGTCGTCAAGCTCCACCAGTTCATGGCGAACCAGGTGCACCCCGCGTCCCCTCGTTTCTTCAAGATGTGGCCCTGTTCCTGCCCGAGGCTGATCCCGGCCGAGCAACAGGGCCAGGGGCCACTATCGGCGAAATGGGACAGGGGGTCCCACATGCCCTGGGGACGCGTGGGTCTTCGGCCACGTCAGCTCCTCGGGGCCCACAATCTATACCAGTGACGGTCGGGTACGGCTGTTACCCGCCAAGTACCCGGGGCCCGAGCATTGCCCGGGCTCGGGAGCGGAGTCCCCAGGCACCTCGAGTCGGTGCCCACATCCACCTCGGGCTCCCGGGCCCGAGGACATTCCCGGTCTCCGGGGCTCACAGGTCGGCCTCAGGGCGCACCGGGGTGTTCCCGGGCCTCAGGTCTCGCCCCCGGTCCCAGGAACCACGGACTCAGCACCCGGACCCGGGTCCCGACTGCCTCGGTCCCGGGTCCCGGGTCCCGACTGGGGACTCACATCTCCCGCCCCGAGGAGCTCGGGAAGTGGGTCCCGGTTGATCGGCTTCCTAGTTGATTGGCTTCTGAAGGATCGGCTTCCCCCGGTTTGATTGGCTCCTCCCGTTTGATTAGCTTCCCCCGGCTGATCGGCTTCTCCCGGGCACGAGGATGACACGATCGGACCAACTCTCCAACCACCCGCATTAATGACGAGGTGACAGGGCCTGTCGCCCCAGTCGCCTGCTCTGCCACGCATGGACGTCTCATGATGGCCCCCCGTGGACATGCGACAGTGCAGTCAGAAGACTTTTGACTTCGGCAGCGACGACGTGCTTCGTCACATCCTGTCACATCCTCACGACTTTAGCCGCCTGCAGCAGACCAACTCCGGCATGGGCGTAGCAGGCGGACGTGTGCAACAGGAGAACTCACCAGAAAATCTCTCTCCGTGTACTGGCACTGTGGACTCCCCTTGACCTATAAAAGGAGGATCCATGCCACATGCTCAGGGGGCGAAGGACACAACTCAGATTGCTTAGATAAGGACAGAGACTTCTAGAGAATAGCTTCCAGAAAGAGCTTCCCAGGGCCCGAGCACCTCGGGAAGAACCCACTGTAACAACAATCCACATCCGTTCATCTCCACATAGAAAAACACACAGGAGTAGGGTGTTACGCCTCCGTGCGGCCCGAACCTGTATACTTCCTCCTGTCTTCCTTGTGTGCCATCCATCGTTCCATCGATCCACCGAACGTCGCAGTCGCCTGAGAACCACTCCCCTGGCCGAACCTCAAAGGGGGGTCACCAGACTTCCCGCCGTCGGAGTTTCATCCTTCGACAATTATAATATATTTTCTTTTATCTGCAGCAAAGCACGGGTATTCAACTAGTATATTAAATTTCTATGTACAGTAGTACGTTGTTTGTCGAAGTACTTCGGGCAATATTTACTTCTGAGATAAGGTATATATGCAAATCATTTAAGAAATTAGTTAGGCGTGCCTGCATGCAGTCTATTATTTAAGTTCGACAAGGTTAAAATAAGGGCCATACCGTTTACTATAAGGACCTAAAAATTATCATGTTAATTAGAGAAAAAAAATATCGATACGTTTATTATAATTATGTAGATTTCTCAACATAATCGTCTACAACTACAATTTGACAATTTTCAAATTAACTTTAATTTAGCTTCGTGCAAATTAAAGCTATGTGGACCTACTCACTGCATTATATGTGTGTGAAGGTGATCATAGTAGTAGAAGACAACGACAAAAGGCGAGATATATTATTTTTCATGGTAAAATTTGCGATAGAACTTTGTAGTTTTATGACATTTGTATAGGACATCCGAGAATGTGTCTTCGTCATATGGCACTCTGGTATGGTGGTGATTATTAAAACACACTATAGTCATTTGCCTTAATTAGAGATAAAATTTTGAAAAAAAAACACTTCTACCCCGTAACAAATTTTTTTAAAATCACCATGTAACAAGTTGTATGACATGGTTTTATATTTCGGAATGGATTTTTCAAAATTTTGGTTCTTTCACCCCCTCGGTAGGATATCTTAAACCCAAACTGTTCATTTTTTAAATTTGAAAGTTGTTTAAGTTTGACTAAAATTTGTTCAAATTGCATTTGCTTTAAATTTCTATTCTATTGGCCCCCTAAAATTTTTTCCGCAATTTAGGATTAGTTTTGGGATTCAGCAAAATTTGTTAAAGTTCAACCAAAATTAGTTCAAATTTTTTATCAGATAATTTTCAAAATTTTGGAAATGTCTGTTCTATCGGTCCACCTGAATTTGTTTGTTCTTTGTACAATTCGGATGAAAATATAACCCGGGTTGATTGTGCAACTTGGTATGAGGGTAAAAGCGTCATTTATAATACTTTTTAGTTGAGCTGAAAAATGTTAAAATAATGCTGACACTGTGTTTTTAGCAAATTATCGCAAATTTAGTGTGTCACAAAGTCACAACCATCACACGTATTTAATTTGCTGTTCCGAATGTCGGCTCATCGTTTGGCCGCTTTATATGCATGCCGCATCGTTTTCTTTGAAATGTGTCGAGCAGAGGACGACACTGGTCTTCTATA
The DNA here is from genome assembly GCA_003991445.1 of Oryza meyeriana var. granulata. Taxonomy (NCBI): domain Eukaryota; kingdom Viridiplantae; phylum Streptophyta; class Magnoliopsida; order Poales; family Poaceae; genus Oryza; species Oryza meyeriana. Next base: position 347,749 of record RYFJ01001045.1, on the reverse strand, counting down.
AGAAACCAGGTCTTCACGCAAATCAAGAAGGCAAGGGAAAGGAGGGAGATCTCTATCGGTGGAAAATTTTATTTTCGACCCATGCGTAGAAATCATGCAGTGCATGCTTCGGCAAAATAGCGCCAGCTACCTGGTTAACCATCTTGTGTGAAGCATGCAAGACCGAAAGGCAATCAGATTTTGCATGTGCTTTTGTATATTTTAAATGTGGAAACTAGCTAGCTAGGTCAGTTTGAATTTTGTTTTTTACGATGTATGCACTTTACTTTTACACAAGCGTGGCTATATATATACAGCCATATCATATGCGTTAATTAATAAATATAATGACAACTTAATCCGGTCGGGTGTCAGGTCCCCAGGGCTGGGGACATGATTTCACCTCGTTCCAGCCAAAGATCGGGGGCGGAGCCGTTCCAGCCCAACCCAACCCAGGCTCGCCCGGCCCGTTGCCAATCCTAGGATCCATCTCGTTGAGACGTTGAGCGTATGGTACGATACACACTCATAGATGTATTTTGAGTGTAGTGCGTGTGCTTCTTCCAATGTAACTGCAAAAGACAAAGAAAAAAAAACATTATCTCAACCTCTGCTTTGTGTGATGTACATGGTTGATGCATCCCTACCTAGCTATCTTGTGGGGTGACTTATCGTGTGTTTTATTTGTAGGTAGACCAGGGTATGGAGATAATATATAGTAAATCTAAAACAAGTATGACATGGTACGTAGCAGAGTTTACCTTCCCATTTTCGAGGTGAAAACCGCTCCCCACCGGTTTGCCAAAAACCGAGCCAAAACCAGTAAAAACCGATAATTTTGGTCAACTACGTATAAAAACCAGCTAAAGCCGATCGGTTTGTACAAATCAACCACCTACAGTTTAAAGAAAACCATGTGGTTTTCACGAAACCCGATCGGTTTTGTTAACCCTAGTATATAGTACTACTGCGACGCGCGAGAAGCATCGGCTACACTAGGTATGTGCATGCCCTTAATTAGTTCTAACACGACAAGATATGTGGGAGTTGGAAGTGTGTGAGTATATGACTCCACTAGTCAGGTTTAAATCCATTGATTTGCTTTTATGCACGAGAATGTTTTGATAAGATTTTTCTAAGGTTTATATATTTACCCTCAGCATATATGTTTGTAGAGCTAGCTAGCGTGTGGTAATAAAAGATACTTGTCGGTATATATGTATGTCTGGTGTGTATTGTAGTGTCGTGTGCACATCTGCTCATATATTTCTGTTGGATTGATCTTTGGCCACCGCACCAAAGAGGGGCGCGAAACGGCCCACCATGCTACCATGCTCGAAGACGCGCGAGTCTTCGTGGGCTCGTGCGCACATTCCTAAACTGCGTGCATTGATCGAATCACACGCCAATAACTCCAACGGAATTGCCACTGACTCATGCAGCGCAATAAGAAGAGAGAACGAGGCTCGTGTTGTAAGACAAACTCACGCGACTCTGTTCCTCAAAACGTTAAACCCTATCGATCCTAATTGAAAGCGCTACAGGGAGCTCGAGGACAACATCCAACCACATGGTGATTTTCATCACCGGCGCTTAGGTGCAACACCCTCAAACTCGTTGGTGATTGTCACCTCACTTATCAGCGACGCCCCTCGCCAGCCTCTTCCCCATGCCGGTGCAATGCTACTGTTCTTCATCTACAACGACAACATGACCTAAGACGGCTCCTATGGCTCCATTAGTCACTTGTCAGTATCACCACCAATTCTGCATAAGCTCTTTTACACCCTTCAACTTTTGAAACTGGGCGAATTACCCTCCCCCCCCCCCCCCCCACACTGACACGCCCCAGATTGACTTTTCGTGAAGGACGAGTCCGAACCGTACAATTAACCTGCAAACATGTATCAGTCCTAGGAATATAGTGCTGGCACAATAGGCGATGGAACCGTCATGGCACAACTTGTCTTTATTATCAGACATAGTCTTACATCCAAGTTAGAACTGTGGACATACTCCAAGTTCACAACAATCATTAGCAAAAGAGCAGGAGCGGAATCTAGCCCAAAGCCACAAGCGTGACTCGGGAACTAAGCCGAAACCCTAAAAAACTCCTCGAAGCCAGCTTGCTCCTGGAAGAACTCCTCATCGGTTGGATTCAGCTCATCTTCCAGCACTGGGGGTAGATATATATATAGCAAGGGTGAGTACTAGCGTACTCAACAAGCCATGGGAACTTAAGTGGTTAATGCAAGCTTCAAAGGATGGCTGGTTGTTTCATAATCCATTTTTATTTAAATTCCTTTCGGAACAGTCTAGTGTGTGCTTCTCAATAATCGGGGCGAGGTGCGGTCTCGTCCGGATCGGAGTGATTTGTATCAATCTTTGAATCAGCGCAACTCACAAGAGTTGGCCTCCGGGATCTAGCTCCACCAGCAGATCCAACCTCACCGGGCCCACAGCCCGGCTGTTCTCGACAGCATCACATCATTTTCAAAATCGGATTCCCAATCCGCAAACATCCTTCGCAAACAGTTGTCAAACACAACTACGCTAAGGAATCACCTCATATCCGCCCATGACCGTGGGCACGGCTGTTTAAACAGTTTAAACCTCTACAGAGAGGGTACACTTTACCCACACGACGCGACTTACCCTATCACCCAGCTCGCGAATGTATGGACACGACTGATGACTAGGGGTTTTCACGACAAGGCATTTCCAGACTCCACCCAGGTTACCCCATGCCAACTAGAGGGGTCCACGACCAATCACAAGGTAGGTCCTCAACCATGCTGTACCAGAAACCCAGCAGGCAACCCCGACACCCTCCCGCACGATCTACAGTCCATTGGCACGCTAGACGTCCTTGGGCGACTCGTTACTCAGCCAGGAGTTATCCCATATCACCCATGTGGTTGTATTGTCATATGTTTGGATGAAATTCCAAAGGAATCGGTCCTTAACTGCAGTGCAGGAGATTCGCCCTGTTGGCACGATCCCTACACCGTGGTTTTCACAAAACTATTTTATTTTCAAGACACCAACCCAGGTGTCGGGTTTTCCAAGGTTTTCCAAACCCAAGTTTTACCCATCGTAATCATTTTTAAATTTGATAGGCGATCACCGGTAACATGCCCGTCGGCACAGGTACCGGGATATATCAAAGGAGGTGACAAGGATCTTTAAGGGATTCACAAACAATCAAGGACGTCATGCAGCAAATGGGTTGGTGGCCCGTCGATTGTCTCGCGACCGCGGCCGAGAAATTATTACAGTGCAACCTAGTAAATGCAATTTGTCGAAATAAAATACTTAGTTCCGTATTTATGGGCTCAAGATGTCAAAGGTGACTTTCCTTGCTCAAGGCCTACAGCTTCGTCTTCGAAATCCGCGTCATGAAGCTGCTCGGACTCCGAAGCTACACGCGTTACAAAGCGATTCAATAAAAAGGCTAGTATAATAGTCCTATTAGAGATTTCTAAGGGTGCCATCGGAAAGATCTCATTTTTAGAAAATTTTTGGAACTGGAACAGAGTCAATTGGACGAGCGAGAAAAAAGATATGAATTTTTGTTTATTTTGGAATTTTCTGGAATATGGAAAAAGATTTTAGAAAAGATTTGCTCCATTATTTGCCTCTTGGGCCACTGACTCCCGGGGCCAAGTGGCCAGCCGGTGAACACAGGAGGAAGGGCACACCTAGTGGGCCAAGCCTATTACTGTGGCGGTAGGCGAGAGGGATGAGCGGGCCGAGCGGCTTCCGGCCCAGCTAGGTTTGGAGAGACAGGGCGCCCCTGACAGGTGGGCCCATCAGGAGGATGGGACTCGGCTATCGGTCGCAGGTCCATGGGGGATCGGGAGCACGGACCACGGTGCACAGGAAGAGGATAGATGAGGTGCAGCCGCGTGGTTCACCGTGTTTCGAGAGCGGCGGTCCCACGTGCAAGCGCGCGGTCTATAGTGGACTAAGCATGCGTGCGGTGGGGAGGGCGACCTCGGCTCTCAGCCGCGAGACGAGAGGAAGACGATGAACAACGTCCGCATCAGATGGCTAGCGACGACGAGGCATCGCCGGAGGAATCCAGAGGGAGACGAGGGGTGGCAAGGCTTTGGTTGAGAGAACAGGGCTTGGGGAAGATGTCCAACGGCTCGGATTTGCCGGACAGTGGTCGACGACGAGTAATTTTGGCGGTGCCCTTTGGCGGTGGAGAATTGGGCGTTCCTCCGTGGGCGTTCCAGGGAGCGATTCGGCGCGGTCGAGAGTTCCCGACGCGACCCAGGGACAATCCCTTGGGATGGCGACGAGGATGCTAGTTGCTAGAGGGTGGACGACAGCGATACAGAGTGATGGCGGCGTGACGATCGTGGTACGGTGTCTATGGCGGAGGGCGAGGCTCCAGGGGTACTCGGCGGTTGATCACATGATCTAGGGGAGGGGCAGAGGGGATGAACAGGGACGGGAAGGCTATCGGGGTGGAGAACGCAGTGACGGGCACCGGCGGCACGAACGTGATCATTGATGCCTCGACACGGATGGGCGCAGAAGAGGGGCTGATGACAACGGCGCCGGCGGTCCCAGGGGCGGCGCGAGCTTGACACAGCGTGGGATCCCAAGGTGATTTGGAGGAGGAAGGCGTTCAGAAGGGGGAGCTACAGGGGTGACGGCGGCTGGATTTATAGGCCACGCGGGGTTGGGGCTATGCGAGAATTTCCCATGGAGACGGCGAGCTGTCTCGGTCAAGCAAAGACGGCGAGCTGGCGTAGGACGTCAGCCGGTCCGCGCTCCACCCCGAGCCGCGACGAGGAGAGGAGCGGTGCTTTCTGCTCGGCGGAGGGAAAAAAGAAAGGAAGGGGGTCACCTAAGCATAAAAGCGATGTGGGGAGGGGAAAAAGAAGGCGGTCTCGGCTCGCTTTTAGAATGGCGAGGCAAGCAAGAGCTCGGATGTGGCTGTCCGCGGCTTGACAGCCTGCGGCGAGGCTGGGTGACGCACGGGCGTGACAGCAAAAGGCGGCGAGACGGTTTTGGAACCGAGCGGGGACATCTCGATTGTCGGCACAGAGCGGTGATAGCGGCATACTCGGCGGTCGGTAACTGGTAGGAACGGCGAGGGGATCCGAGGCCACCGAGCGAGTTTGAAATCTGGCGAGGTCGTTCGGCCGAGCGAGAGAGAGAGAGAAAGAAAATGAGACGTGCGGTCTCGATGAATAGTGGGTTCTCCCTGTTTTCGTTGGACCCCGACGCGTGGGGGAGCGACACGTGTCGGCGCCAGGGAAAACAAGCGGGCCGAGGAAGAACACAGCACAGGAATGGGCCGGGGGAAATAGGCCTAAGGGGAACAATAGACTTTCTCAATTTCCAGGAATAAGGGAGTGAATTTTTCTTTGGATTTGTTTGAAGGATTTTTAATAAGGGATAGGATTTTTGATTTTTGTGAATTTATTAAAAAGGGAGAACACTTATTCCATGGCTGATTTGGGGGTCTACAAGGATGCTGGAGAATTTCTCAGAATCGAGGCCTTGGGAACAAGAGGTGATCACAGGTTGCAAGATTCGATTCTGATGAGGGGAAAATGGAGATCTTGGCACACGACATGACAACAAATAAACTCAATTTTCACAGTTACAGTTTTTATTAAATTAGGTTTACGCCTAACGCTAGGGCGTTACACCCACCAACAACTATATATGGTGGTCTTAAGAACTGTACATGGTGGTTTTGGTCACATTGGCCGCTTGGATGGCGATCTATTTAGTATGTGATTAAAAAAATAAAAAAAGTTTGGTTGGACCCACATGTAAGTCTCTTGTACATCTTCCTCCTCCCATTTTCTTCCTCCCATCTCCCATTCTCTCTCCTCACTATCTACGAAGGAGCACCAGGTGGCAGCTTGAAAGGAGTTCTAAAGAGGCACATGGTGGCTGCGGCAAGGAGCTTGGCGTGGATCACGGCGGCGGCAGTGGCCTCGAAGTTCGGAGAGAAGGAAGAGGGAGGAACAGTGCAGCCTGGCGATGGGACGGAACGGAGCGGCTTCGTGAGCTTGCCGGCGAGGGTGATGCGACTGAACCGCGATGCTTCATGAGACGGCGGCATTGGCGCGCGACGGTGGTGTTCCTGGGGCGACAACGGTGCATGACGAGGGCCGAGAAGGCGGCGTGGTAGCCGGCGTCGTAGGTGAGGAAGGAGCTGTGATCACAAAAGGCTGTGAAGGCAGATCAGTCATGCGCCTTTGACTAAGCAGCTGGCGTGCGTGGCAGCCAGGGGAGAGCAAGACGACGGCCGCACGTGGCCGTGTCAGGCAACCGTCCACCACACGGCTACGGTGGTCCCGGGCTATATGGAGCAAGCGAGTGCGTGCAAGGGTGTGGGCGCGGGCGCAAACGGGCGGCACGCGGAGGCAGGCGAACGGGCCGTGAGCCGTGAGAGAGCTTGGCCGCACGGGAGGAGAGGTGAAGGGGAGAGAGAGGGGCTGGTTGGGCCGGGAGGAAAAGTGGGAGGATGGCGGCCCGATGGAACAGTGTTCCTTGCAAATTTCTAGAGAAAGTTTTGAAAAGGAAAGTTGAGAATTTGAATTTAAATTTGGTATTTGGACTTCAAGGAATTTTGGGGATTTTCAGGAGAGGTTATTGAGTTTAATTTTTGAAGAAAAATTTTAGATCCATGCCTTGGCACGCACTTCAAGAATTCGAATAAGATTCCAAGTTTCACAAATAATTTTTTTCCAAATTAGATTTTCACGAGCGCAAAAATATGGGAGTTACACAAAGCCTGGCGGAAATGGCACGGAGCTCCATCGCCTCCTTCTCCAATCTTGAGCTTGAGCCCTGCTGTTGCCTCCAGGGGCATCCACCTCCTTGAGGACGGTATCGGTAGCGACAGTGATCAGCATGTGCAGCAGAGCTCAGATTGACCAAGGAGGACGGCTTGGCATTGTCTTCTTCACCATACAAGCTCATATCAATGTCGCTACTCATTCTCATGGGAAATTATTGAGTTGCTTCTGCCGCTGCCTACTCCAAGGACTCCACCTCTGTCATCGACTCCACCATGCACCAGGGCTCTGCCGCCAATATGGCTTAGGGTCACCAGTTCTAGCTTAGGGTTGTCTTAGACACCACCTTTTCCATGAGCTCTAGCTGCATCGATCTGGCATAGTTGGGAGCAGTGTGGCAGAGGCAGCATTGATTTAGAGGCAACCTCAGGAGACAACCACAAGTAGAGACCTTGACCCTCTCTCTCTCGCTCTCTATCTATCTATCTATCTATCTATCTCTCTCTCTCTCTCTCTGAGCTCATATGCCACTGGCGGCCGGCACATGGAGCTCAAGGAGGAGTCATGTGGCGGCCGCTAACTCATAGAGAGAGGCGATGGGCGGGCGAATGAGTAGGTGGCACACAGAGGGCAACTGGTGAGCTTGTGGAAGGCTGAGAGTGGAAGAGGGGTAGGTAGTGAGAGAGTTTAGAGGAAGATGATGTGCCACCAATAGGTGGGTCCTACTGTTTTCTTTTTTTTTCCTGACTAGATTGCCCTGTAAGTGGCTAAGCACCATGTTGGCGAAAACCACATTGGTTTGAAAAGAGGGCGTAAAGTAAACGGTTTTGATGGTTGATGGGCTGATTATACCCAACATTGGAGTCGAGGGGTGTTTTTAGATAAACGCAATAATTAAAGAGGGAGGGAGGAGATGTGTTAAAATTTGTTTATCCCTGTTCCAAATGTCATCTTAAAAGTTCAGCCTCAAGCGGCCTACACAGAAGGTTCTCTTTATTCCTTTTGGCCGTTTTATATACAACATCGTTTTCTTCGAAACGGAATCAACACTGGATCAAGTAGTGTGTGTTATCCTTGCCAGGTCTCACTTTCGGTGTTATAGTGGGATGTTCGACATGCATTTCGATAGCACAAAGTGATAGTACTAAATCTGACCATATACATACATGCATGCATGCACCCCTATTGAAGAACATGTGCTACACGCATGACTGTAGCCACTTTTGTAAAATTAAAGTGCATACGCATTGTAAAAACCATAAATTCAAACTGACTTAGCTAGTTAATTTCTACATTTTAATACACCAAAAGGCACATGTAAATCTAACTGCCTTTTTCTAGTAGTGAGATGATTAGCCATGGGCGCTATTTCTGAACCATGCATGCATTGAAAGCAAGGTGGTGTACACTTCTGCACATCTGCATGAGCCTAAATGCATTGTCCTAGAGGCCATATTGTAAAACAGTATACGTTCTTACACCGGTTTAATTTATATATGTGGACAAAATGTATATTGGAAAACCACCACACCTAGGTGAAAAAGTAGCTTTAAAAAATTTTCAAAGGAAATCTCACATGCATATAGTAGGTGACATATTATAGAACTGCATAGATTCAAAATCAAACTATCTTGATTTTGTTCGCTCGGGAACGTATCCTCTGCACACCAACTAACAAATATCATCAAAAAATATAGAAAAAATTGTACATGTACTTCCAACAGTACTATACCTATGTATAAAATTTAATCTTTAAATTCGTTATACACATAGAGCAAAAAAAAGGATAAAATTCTGACATATTTATAGTCTTAAAATTGTCAGATTTTTTTGTTACGGCTAAAATATAATGAATTTTAAGATGAAAATTTATATATAGGTGTAATACTATTGAAAGTACATGTAAAATTTTTTCTATAATTTTTGATGATGTTTGTTAGTTCGTGTACACGATGTGTGCACCGGAAACTCATATATATAGGATACGTTCTCATTCGATACATATGAATTATCAGGTCCAATGTTTTTTATATTCACAACAAATGTTAAGCTTCATATTAAAATTTTATTTGTTCCCACAGTACCATCTCCCCCTGCTTGTGATTTTTTAAGAATTTGAAAACTCTTATTCAATTAGTGGTTTTTCGAACGATAATTCATTTTTAGTCATTTTGACCACATATTTTTTTCCGGATGTTGGTCAGCCATATGTATATATAATATGAAGGCAGCACGCAAAGTTCAGTGTGACAATTTCGCTGTTGGTTCCTCATAGCACCGGCAAGTTTTCTTTCGGAAGAAAATTTTAAGTTACGTGTGTTTCAGTGCATGGTTCAAAGGTCGTATAACTCATAAGTAAACGGCCGGCGTATATATAACATTAAGCACGTCGCTAACTGCGCTTTTGCTGAGCTAGCACATGATCCACGGGCATATGCATCAATTAGTTGTTTAACATTTGCTAGCTGGTGAAAGTCTCCATTTCACTATAAATTAACTAATATAGGGTACGTAAGTGTCTGAAGAGAGCGAGACTAAATGCATTGTATTATAAAGACAGCTTGAAAAAGAGTGAACATATTCGCTCTGAAGATTAAAAATTCTCATATTAATTAAAAAAAGAGAAAATGTATTGATCTAGAACTAAATTATAATGATGTAGATTGGTTGATATATAGTTATACACAAAATATAATTGTATATATGAAAACATAAACTATGAGTTGTATATAAAATACAGTCATAATTGTATCTATGGAACATATGCTAAGAGTTGTATATTAAATTAAATTTGACTTTTAAAATCTATTGTATATAAATTACATCTGTATTTATGAAATCAAAGATTAAGAGTTGTAAACGGTAAACCAAATCCAATTCTACTTTATCTAGTATTGCGCAAAGTTACGCGGGACAATTCACTAGTTACCCTTGTTTAAACACAGGTACAAGTCATTTTAGCCATGAGCTCCAAGAACAAGGCAAATGATGCCCCGTCCGAGCTCGCTAGCTAGATCTTTCTACCTGCGTGTGGACTCATTATGCAAAGATTAATCACACTAACTACAGTGTGACTTCAGATTTTGATCCTAATAGTCATTCTAAGATTTCAAAGGGACTTCTCACCAATATTTCATAAAAATAACAAAATACTGCCTCTGTTCTATAATATAAGGAATTATGTCTTTTTTTGCAAAGATTAAGAAAGTGGCAAAAGAACAAATCATAGTTCAAAAGATGGTAGTTGAGGTAATAAGATGGTACAAAAGGTGATAGTGAGGAATAAACTAGTACAAAAGTTGATAGGTGGAGAATAAACTAGTAAAAAATTAGTAGGTGGAGAATAAAGTACTGTCTCAGGATCACAAAATCTCTTATATTTTAAGATAAATTAGAAGTACAAAATCTCTTATATTATGAGACTGAGGGAGTATGACTTTAGCTATTTTCAAGGTTTACTTAATTACTTTGTACCACGACACAAACCAAATTAAACAGAAGTAATGTACTCCTGCTATTCTAAAATATAGCAACTTCTAGTATTTAAAATTTGTCTCCAAATATAGCAACTTCATCTACTCTCTCATCTCAACCAATCATAGTCATCTCTCATTTAATTTCTCTACCTATATTTTCTTCTCAACCAATAACAATATTTTCTTATTTAATTACATCTACTTCCTTAATGCATGCACCTAACTTTAGAGGTTATTATATTTTAGGACGGGGGAGTAGATAGTCCTTTGTGTATAAGCCTTCATGAATGCGTAGAATGTCTTCTACTCAAGGCTTGAGGGAGCACAACTTTAATTACTCCCTCCATATTATTGAATAATCGACATTATTGGCACTATTCAAACTCAAACTTTTTAGCCGCTTAGTCTTTCTTACGGAAAATTTGAAAATAGTTGAAAGTATGTTATATTGTTAGCGTCATAAATATAACCATACAACTTTTATTTGTCATAACATAAAGTAATTTGTCGTTAAAGTGAGACAGTCATAGTCAACAGTGTTAGTTACTCTCTTCGTTCCAAATAAGTTGATTTCTAGAGTTTAAACTTTGTCTCAAAATAAGTTGATTTCTATCATTTTACCAACCATCGGTCCATAAATTAAAAAATTTTATCTTTTCAATAACCCTTACTTACCACCCATCAATAGTACTTTTTCATTAATGAGAGGCATTTTGGTTTTTTCTTGTTCCAACTAATCTTTTTTAGATTCTATGTATCCATTTATTTTAGGTAGGGCTGAAAACGGTCGGTAAAATTTCCGAACCGACCGACGCCGTTTTCCGGATTTTACCGACCGTTTTCCGTTTTTTTCGGTACTGGTCGGAAATGATCCGGAAAACGGTATTTGGATTTCGGAAACGGTATCGGAAATGATTTCAGTAGTTTACCGACCGTTTCCGAAGTTTACCATATTTATTCGGAAATTTACCGATAACAATGATTCGGAAATTTATTCGGAAATTAACATAGGTGAAGTACCCTCACCTTATCCGCTCAATCTCAGGCTCAGCTTCTCACCGCGAGACACACGGTGACACGGTCACAGCCTCCTACGCCGCCGGCCGCCGCTCCCATCTGCCGCCCTCCCGTCCGACCGCTGCTCCCGTCCGCCGTCCCGCCAGCCGCCGCTCCCGTCCTCCCCCGCCGGCCTCCGCTCCCGTCTGCTGCCCCCGTCGGCCTCCGCTCCCGTCCGCCGCCCAGCGGGCCTCCGCCGCTGACCGGTGCCCCACCCCGCCGGCCTCCGCTCCCGTCTGCCGCCCCGCCGGCCTCCGCTGCCGCCCGGTGCCCCACCCCGCTGGCCTCAGTTCCCGTCTGCCGCCCCGCCGGCCTCCGCTCCCGTCCGCCGCCCAGTGGGCCTCCGCCGCTGACCGATGCCCCACCCCGCCGGCCTTCGCTCCCGTCTGCCGCCCCGCCGGCCTCCGCTCCCGTCTGCCGCCCCGCCGGCCTCCGCTGCCGCCCGGTGCCCCACCCCGCTGGCCTCCGCTCCCGTCTGCCGCCCCGCCGGCCTCCGGCGCCGCCCGGTGCCGCCGGCCTCTGCTCCCGTCTGCTCCTCTCCCATCCGCCGCCCCACCAGGCCCCGGCTTCCGCTCCCGTCTGCTCCTCTCCCGTCCGCCGCCCCACTAGGCGTCGGCCTCTGCTGCTGGCCTCCCGTGCGCTCGGCCTGCCTGCCTGGCGTTCTCCGCAGTGAGGCACAAGGGTGGTTATTTGTGGTGGTATATTGGTTTTGGACATAGTTACATTGTCATCTCGTATGTTATCATGTTGAATAATTATTGAGATTGCTTTTTATGATGGGTGATTATTATGTGATATCGCTATTATTATGTTTAGTGATTATGTGAGTTACTCTAGATATTATATGTGAGGTAAAGTTATTTCCGATCCGAATTCATGGATGTCCGACCGATATCGATGAATTTCCGACCGAGCAACTCCATTTCCGATGCTTCCGAATTTTCCGAAGCCGTTTCCATTTCCGACATTACCGTTTTCGATTCCGATTTCGAGTACAAAATATGGAAATGGAAATGATTTAGGGGTTTTTCCGATCATTTTCGACCGTTTTCAGTCCTAATTTTAGGATAGATGGAGTTTTCGAGCAAAGATCAGTACTTCAATTTCACTCTATGCCATTCTTTTAGATATCTGGGGCCAACTAAAAACTCATTTATTGATGAAAATTAAGCAATTTATAATAAAATTAGATTCAAAAAGGACTAAAATTGTTGATGTTATATTCAGCAAAGAGTTAAGAGGCTAACCGAGTTATAAATTGCTTATCACATTCATTCCAAGATTTTCCTTTTTATTTCTTCTTAGGTGTTATCGATATAACAATCCATGTACTATCTGAACTATGAATTTTTTGGGAGGTGTTGTCTTGGTTGTTTTTTTAGACATGTGACTCGGGCGTTGTGGCGTTGAAGGTTTTGCTATTGATTGAGCTCTAAATATTGAATTTTTTTTTGGAAAGACCTGATAAAATTGAATATATTTGGTGGGCTTCTTTTTCAATGAAAAATGGGCTAGGGGCTGGTTGCCCTTTTGAATAAAAAAAAACTATCTGAATTGCTTTCAAAATTTTCAATTAATTCCCCTTTGATGGACCTTTCATGTATACTATAACTCAAACTGAGTATGGTGTCACAAGTTATGAAAACAATTTACACGATGTCTGTATGTCAAAGAAATTGAATCCTACATACTAGTATATAGTTGCTCCCACTAAGTATGGTTAATATTATTTATCTCTTCTATTCTAAAGTCACGTAATCTCAATTGTTTTTAACTCTTGAATTATTTATCTATAGACCAAAGTGTCTATCTTTTCTGTCTCCTCTTTTCTCATGAAGCCACGTGCACACATCACCTTAACTATTGTGGCATTTGGATGATCAACTATGGTTCAAATCGTCTCTATTCTTTTATAAACCACATCATCTCTATTGTTTCTAATCCTTTTGGATGATTGATTAAATGTGTAGATTGTATAATTAAGTCATGTTGTTTGGCTACAAAGTAAATCCATCTTTATTTTGTAGCTAAACAATATGGGGCTTTCATACAATATTCTTGCAGCAACGTACACGGGGTTTTAATACATCCAGTATATATAAGATGGTCAATGATAACATATATATAATATTTTCAATTGAACAGTTCAGTCCTTTCATATGACGAGATGGGGTTTACATGAAAATTACAGTTCAATATATCGTACTGTATAGAAATTTTCATTTATTTATGAGAAATATATTAAGAATAAAAAATAGTATGTACTGCAATAGAACTTGGGAGTAATAGTTATCAGTCGAAACCATAAGAGCAGTAAAAAAACTGAAAACTACTTTTGTTGAGGTAGAAAATTAAATTGGTTACTCCAACTTAAATAGAGAGATGAAATTCATAAAACACTGAGTTAAACAATATTTTAATTAATTATTATGATAATTGATACACTTTATATATATATATATATATATATATATATATATATATATTGATTTTTACACACTATTAAAAAATAAAAGTATATAACTTTTCCTAACATTGGATGCATATTTAAGCGATAAATTGACTGTCAAATTTAACTTTGGAGTGTGTATTATATGAAATGGTGCAATAAAGTGAATAAGAACTTACAAATATCAGAGAAATGCTAGATGAGTGGCAGTGGAGTTGCCGATCCAAATCCTAGTGCTCATCATATTGCACAAATACGAATGATTTTTTAATAATATATAGGAATTTAGTGACGATGTCGAGGCCATGGGCCCTGGGTACCTCATGAGAAGTATTTAGGCCACTCGGACAGAGGATATGCCTAACCTTATAATTAGGAATACAACAGGACTCAGCATGCATAACCTTGTACGACAACGTAAGGATATACTCCTAGTCGGGAACATTGTATTCCTAAAAATAAATCCCTTGGTCAGAGTCCGACTGGAATTCCTACTCTGTAACCCTGTCCCCCAGTATATAAGGGGAGGCAGGGCGTCCCCTGAGGGTATAACGCAAATCTCACCAGAGAAACCTCAAAGGCAATACACCACAACTGGACTTAGGGTATTACCTCACCTCAAGAGCCCGAACCAGTATAAATTGTTTTATGTTCGTTTGCAATCCATCAAGTTTAGATCTCACGAGTAGCCCCATATTATTATTGCCGATACAAAACATCGACAGTTGGCGTGCTAGGTAGAGGCTTCAGCGAGATCATCTTCATCAAGCCTAATGGATCTAATCAAGGGAGTCGATGGCATCGACTTCTTCCCTAGACAAACAATCAGCTTCGGGAGCCTCGACTTCGTCACCGACGAATTCGGCAACCTTACCCTGTTCGACTCGGATCTGATCCGATCGGCGAGGGACCAAGCCGACTCCACGCTGGTCAGCCTACTCAATGCTACAGCAATCTTCGGTGACATGTTGCGGCAATCTCCGAGATGCCCAAGTCTTGGGATAACTCTTTCTTTCGGTGTTCGACTCGGACTCGGTTTTGAGCCGGCCAAGATCGGGCTAAGAGAGAAGGAGATTGTCAATCTCCCATTCGGACTCGGCAATGCCGCGGATAACTTCAATCAGCATCTGACGCGGCAAACTCGATCCCCTGGAGTTCAACTCGGATACGGTTCAGAGTCGCTCGAGATTGGATCTAGGGAGGTTGGGGTCGTTATTACGCCCCTCAACTATTCGGACTCCGACTCTAAGTCGGACAGCAGTTCGGCAAGCTTTTCTCCGCCACGTGAAATCTTTATGATATCCAAGGGTTCATCTCCTACTCAGGAGGCACGCCGACTACGAGAACAACAGGAGGGCGACGCAAGACGCTTACAGGCCGAGCGCGATGCCCGCAACGACGATTTGCGAAAGGCTAAGCGGACTGCTCAACAAGATGTCTTCCAGACCCGAGTCGGCGACCACAACGTTTTCGTAACTCCTCAATAGAACGTTGTGGCCACTGCGACTCTACTGGATACACTGCAATTTGGGCCTGATCACCAGGCTATCCCGACGATAGCAAGGATAAAAGCCATGATCACTGCTGCTACATGCCAGCAGCGCCAACAGTCGGGCAACACTCTCATACCGACCAACAGGTCGGCTTCTCCAATGGTGGTCTCATCTACCTCTACACGACGCCGAGTGGCCAGCTCCAGTCAGCCGCACACGGAGTCACGCCACACGTCACTCAGCAACCACAACAATAACCAACGGCGCCGACATCAAGACGACCGTCGGGATAACCAGGATGTCCGAGGCCGACTACGACGTGATCTTGGGCAAGACATCAACGCACGCACCACGAACGTGATGAAGATGAGCGTCGCCGACTGGAAGACGAGAACGAGCACATCGGCCTCCACCATGAGTGGTTTCACTGCCGTAGTCAGAGTCAGAGTCCTCACACAGATGAAGGAGTACCGGCCTTCACCTACGAGCTGCAACAGCCTTCAAGCTGACAAGAATTGAAAAATACGACGGGAAGACTAACCCCTAGTCCTGGCTCACAGTTTACACTCTAGCGATCTGAGCAGCTGGAGAGATCACAAGGCCATGGCTAACTACCTCCCAGTTGCTCTAGCCGACTCAGCGAGGACATGGATAACAGGACTTCCTAAGAGATCAATTGGCTCCTGGAGAGAATTCCGGGAATGCTTCATCGCCAATTTCCAAGAAACGTACGAGAAGCCATCTTCCGAGTACGATCTGTATCAGTTGCATCAAAGGAAGAACGAGTCTCTTCGTGATTTCATCGAGAGATTTTTTGAGAAGAGGAATTCAATCCTAATGATCAAGGATGAGGTCGTCATCGCCACCTTTCGAAAAGGAGTCAAAGACACCCTGTTCATCGCTAAATTCACCCGGAAGCCTCCTAACTCGGTCAAGGCTTTATTCAACATGGCAAACAAATACGCCGACTCGTCCGATGCTATTGCTGAGGCCCTTGATGACAAAAAAGGCACCCCGATAAAAAGAGCAGAAGGACACTGATGGCGCGGCCCTGACTAAGGCTGGGAACCGCAAACGCAAGTCGAACGACTTCATTGTGGTAGTCGGTCGCAACCGTCTTCGACCTCCTAGAACTGAAGATTATCAGAACGACAAGTGACATGCTAGAGGGCTCAAAAACTCAAATGCAAGGATGGCATCCCCACTAGTGCAATACCGAATGGCTAAATCGCTTTCTGATAAATATTTTTTTCTTTATATGATATTCTCATCTAAATGGGCCAGAAGGCAACTCACTTCCCTATGGTTTGACTCAGATACGGCTTAGTGCCAGTCGAGATCGGATCTAGGGGGCTGAGATCGTTAATTCCTCACTTAGCCTCACCAATGTTGCAGCCGCTTACACCTAATAGGTGTACATTCTGCGTATTTTCTGTTTTTGCTCTTAATGATTGCAAAAGTACTTGAGTAGCATAAATTCCGATCCGTGAACCTTGGCTCTATGAAAGACGAACTCAAGTCACCCAAAACGCATGTCTGGGAAAGAGCCATGAGCCGACTCCTGACACTCGGGGGCTATGACTAGTAGAGCAGAGTGTTTAAACGTAAGGGGCTATGACATAAAGCAGAACTCAGGAGAAGAAGCACTCGGACAAAGAGTACTCGGGAGCAATGCACTCGGGAATTTTTCACCGTGGAGGATGAGCACTCGGCATCAGCTGTGACTCAACTATGAAGGTCTCAGGGGCTGCTGTCAAGGCCATGGGCCCCGGGTACCTCATGAGAAGCATTTGGACCACTCGGACAGAGGATAGGCCTAACCTTGTAATTAGGGATACAGTAGGACTCGGCATGCATAACCTTGCATGACAAGGTAAGGATATACTCCTAGTCGGGAACGTTGTATTCTTAGAAGAAAATCCCTTGGTAGGAGTCCGACTAAGATTCCTACTCTATAACCCTGTCCCCCGGTATATATGGGGAGGCAGGGCGCCCCTTGAGGGCATAGCGTAAATCTCACCAGAGAACCCTCAAAGGCAATACACCACAACTGGACGTAGGGTATTACCTCATCTCGAGGGTCTGAACCAGTATAAATTGTTTCGTGTTCATTTGCAATCCATCAAGTTTAGGTCTCACGAGTACCCCCATATTATTATTGCCGATACAAAACATCGATAAGCGATTTACCGTTGGCATCCATCTTTTAAGTGTGATACTAAAGGGGGTGTAGTCACGGGTGTGGCCATGTGGTGTGTTTGTTCAAAAATGGTCGGAAAAATTATTTAACCATTGCCGTTACTTTATTTTTTTTCTTGGAAACAGAATCGGAACGGTAAAGTTGGAAACAATAACGGTATCTATACTACTGGAATATTGGAAAATATCGGAAACGGAATATTGTAATAGAGCCTCAAAAAAAACGTATCAAGGACAAGCAAATCATAGTCATGTTTACATTATAAATTAATGTCATAGATATATATTAGTGAACATTCGAAGTAGTAGGTAACTAATTTGAATACTTTATAACGATATTATAGTGTCAACAATGACAATATATAGGTGTTAAGGTTAAGTTTTTTATATTCTAATGGATTGTCGGTATTGTATGGTAATTTCTTCGGAAATTCCACATAAAAACAGTGTACCGAAAAAACGGTCGAAAAAACCCTATACCATTTTCGGACAATACATAATTAGAACAAAACTGTTGGTACAAAACAGAAACGATAGCTGGTATGGTTGGGAATTTCCATACCGTTTTCATCCCTATGTGTTTGTGTGTGTGTATGTGCCTTGTGTGAAATATAAGTATCGCTATAAATGCAAATAATATGTTTTCCACCAAATTAATTTTAAAAAATAGTAGTAAAATAATTAAACCACTTGTAAAGATGACTATGAGTCGTAATTAGTTGTTCAGCGGCACGGGGTAACAGTACTGAATTATATCCAGTAGCAAACTAACAGTATAGGTCGATGTATATTTGGATACAAGAAGAAGTGCAGATACATGGAAAACAAACTGCTAGGTATAAGCAGCTACGCCCTGCTCCCCCATCACACTGATGGTCTGACACACCATACAATATATAAGCCATGATCTGAAACATCTTTCTTCACAGAAACAAACATTTCTGTTTATTAGGGTGGTTTACCTTCGATATAGCAGACGTTCAAACAGATCATGCATGCTGTTTCACGGACGTTCGAGCCAGTACGTAGGTGCCAATCTCCATCTGCCGGCCGTCGATCGGATCAGCTCCCGTTGTTGGGGTCGTTGGTACCCTTGGAAGACGCCGCACCACGTACTACGACGTTCAGGTTGATCTGATCAGACGTCGTCCTCGCCGGCGATGCCATGAGCCGGCGGGCGCCGCCGCCGTGTTCGGCGGGCAAGAAATGGTGCAGTTCACGAGCCGCTGCCGGCTGATCCGTCATGGACGCCGCAGCAGCAGCCACTCCAACGCAGTGGATGGCTGAAGTGGTCACGAGAGCTACAATGGCAATGGCTTGCACAGCCCTGGAGATGAAACCCATAATATGTAACACGTACCTGGCCTTAAATCCTTGGTTGGGTTGATATGTACTATATTGCATGCGTTTGTGTGATTTTGTGTGTGATGGTCATGCCGCAGGTGAGTATATATAGAGCTTGACTTGAGACAATAAGTACTATGTTTAGCCAGTTAATTTTAGGTTTAATTAGGAGTTAGCTAGTGGGGAAGGAAGTAAAGTAATGTGAAAAGGGAGTGTTCGCGACTAATACGTCGCTAGAAATGATGTCGGCGCGCATGCGTACTGATCACCTGTGTGTTATAGATAAATTATTTAGTTTCAGGTGCTTTCTCTGCAGTTTCAACACAGAGCTTAACTGACCTAAGCCAGTGCGCGCTTTAATTCTTTGGGGAAGGGAGATGTACGATCACTCGATTATTTTGGAAATATATTACTCCTCCGATTCAAAACTCAAGTCATTTATTTAGGCCTTCTCAACTCTTTTCGGAATACAATTAAGTTGTTTTGGAACTGCTTGCTGCTGCCAAATAAATACTGATCCTCACACAAATAAATAGCTCATCTTTTTCAATACAGCATAGAAACGAGGAGCAACAAACGTCATTTGAGCTATTTTTGTTAATTTTTGTGTACAAGTCTAAATTAACATACATTTGAAATTAGGGAGTATATATATTGGTTGTTGCATTTTTTTTTCTCTAATGTGTGGAGCCACGCCATTTCTATTATTTCTAATCTTTGAATGCTTAATCTAAGTAGAAGTCGTACAAATTGAGCCGCAAAAGGGTTGTTTGTAACCAGTATTCCACAAGCAAATTTCCTGTAGAAACATATGTACTGTGCTGGCTGCAGGGTTTGCGTCTAGTTTAAAATAAGTACGTGCTTTTTAAAACTCAATGTGAACTTAAGCATGCAATATGCATATTTTGCATTATGTCATAATTTCAAAATAAAATCTAATCAATACATGTTGCAATATACTCCCTCCGTCCCAAAATATAAGAAGTTTTAAAGTTGGACACGGGTATTAAGAAAGTTGTTGAAATTAAATGAAAAAATGTTGTGATTGGTCAAGAAGAGAAAGTAGATAAAAAACTTTTGTGTTGAAAACTTAGAATTGGTTGAAAAGAGAATGTAGGTATAGAAGTTATTATATTTTGGGACACATTTTGAATGCTAAAATTGTTATATTTTGGGACAGAGGGAGTACATCCCTCCGTTTCATCTTGTAGACATTTTGATGTTTTCTTTAAGTCAAATTTCTTTAAGTTTGACTAAATTTATAGAAAAAATAGCAATATTTCTAACAGAAAATAAATATACCATCAAAATATATTTAATGTTTGATTTAATGAAACTAATTTGATGTTGTAGATGTTGTTATTTTTTTATAAATATGGTCTAACTTAAAGAAGTTTGACTGAGAAAAAAATCAAAACATCTTACAATATAAAATAGGGGGAAATGGAGGGAGTAGCTAGATATATAGCTAGGGAAATACAATTGGCTAGGTGTAGGACTAGAGCCATGTGCATGACTCCACTCATCAGGATTCAAATCATGATGCCTACAAATATTACGCATATGTAGTGAGACCAGAAATTACAAATATTACACATGTAATTACGCTTTTAATAGAAATTTAGTGTAAGTGTGTGTTACGAGACGTGCACTCATATGTACATGAGTGTGGTGTACGTGCGTACCGGAGCGAGCGTGCGTCTTCGGTGTTAATCGGCAAAAGAAAACATGATGAGTTTACCTCCTATGGAAAGATATTCTTTGTACATTATAGGAGGTATTCTGGAAATAAAGGAAAGAAAGATCAATTTAATTTTAATCGCCAAAAAATATCAATTTAATTTACTTTGGGTTGTTATGTCTGTAAAAGAATCTTATCAACGAGGAAGTTTTGACAATGACACACGCGACTTTTTCTCCTGATTCCTCCTCCTTGTGCCAGGTTTTTAGCTTGATTATTCGTTTATTCGGTGCCTCTTGTTTCTTTTGACATGGGGTAGGGGCTTGGTTACATACTAAAATAATACCCACGGCGACTTCCTCGCTTGTTATTCCATCTGTAATGGCACACAAGAACATGTATGCTGTATACACCACTCTTTATTAGCATTATAAATTATTACATTTGACAAATTTAACGGTCTAATACGTTTTCATACGCTATCCACACAAATTCCGATCGAATTCCCATTGTACGTGGCCACACGGAGAAGTTATTCCCACCACAGAAGCAAGAACGACCTTCAGCGAAATGTGCTGTAAATTTCTTCGTTTATTACCATGCATCATGCATGGCCACAGCTTTAAGCTAGCCACAGTGTCCATGGAAGGTTCCGTCCTGCAGATAGGTGAATACGGAGGAAATTTACAAGAGGCTTCCTGTAAAGTTAGTACGGTGTAGATGGTTGAAATGAGAAAAGTGTCGTTTTTTCAGAAAAGAAAAGGATGAGGCCCAAGCTTTACCAACAATATCAATATCAGAGATGTAAGTTTCTATTGAAGCATTTGCCAAGTTTAATAAACTGCTCATATTATTCTTTCTCATTGCAAGCTAGCTAACTTGTGTCTGCAACACTACTAGAGAATATATCATTAGTATCGGTTGGGAAGCCTCATCAGTACCAGTTTTCTAACCGACACTAAACTTGAGGCACTAATGAGAGAGGCTCATCAGTGCCGGTTGTTTGCCCCTAAGCCAAAAAAAAAAAGGAAGGCCGGTTCGGCGCATCAACTCGATTCGAGCCGATGCTTCGAGCGCCCCCCCCCCCCTCCCCCTGGAGATTCTCATTCTTGCCCTTTAATCCCCATCCACATTATAGATCAATAGATTAAGAACAATCACATCACATATCAAAATTTCCGCCATTTCCATATTATACATTCAACAGATCAAGAATAGCAGCAACAAATCTGTAACGCCTGTGTTTTAGAGTCACGAGGAAACATTAATTGTGAAGTTTGGATCTCTCTCGAATTCTTAATTGTGTGCCGTGGGTAGATCTCAAAATTTTCCTCGAATTTCATACCCCAGAACCCTCCCTAAATTTCCCCTAAAAATCTTGAGCCCAAATCCTAAAATTATTTCAAATTTGAATTCAAAATTCTCCCAAAATACCCTTTCTAATTTTCCAGAGAAAATCACAAGGATTACTATTCAATCAGGCCGCAGCCCTCCCCTTTTCCCACTCGGCCCGCTCAGCAGTCCCTCTCTCCCCTCTCTTTTTTCCTCCCCGCTCGGCCTAGTCCAATTTGCGGCCCATGGCCTGCTTCGCATCTCCCTGCGCCAGCCGCCCGCATCACGACCAGATCGCCTACGCGTGTCCCTACCACCTGTTTGCGCCGTTCGATCTCACGCCGCACCTGACCGTCCGTGTTCACACCGCCGCACACGTGTCCGCTCCATACTCCCCCTCGCCGACACCCTAGGCCCACCTGTCAACCGTGCAACAAGCACTCGCCAGCACAAGCTCGTCTTCCTCCTCGGCCAATGCACGCCAGCTGCTCGACACGAGGACGCGTGGCCGCACCTTGCTCCTGAGCCATGCGTGACCACGACTCTTCTGGCCTATGATGACCCCTAATGCTCCGCCCTCACTGCCATCACCTCAAGCCTCTACCGTTCCCGGGAGCCCGCTTCTGCCTCGCGCCGCAAACGCCGCCGCCAAGATGCACTGTCCCATCCCCTTGCCGGCAAGCTCGCGAGCTGGGCTCGACCCATCCCATCGCCATGACCATGCCCTCCTCTTCTTCCCAGCTCGGCCGGCATCATCATGCCGCCGCCGCCCTTGCTCTACTTTGCCGTCACCTTGGCCGGCCGAGCTATGTCGCGCTGAAGCTCGTGCCACCGCCTTTGACCGCCGTCGCCTAGCTCTTGGCCTCCGCCTATAAATAGACCCAGGAGCTCCTCGCCCGGTCACACTCAAGCTCCATGGCTCTCCCGTCCTCTCCCGCCGCGCCACCGAGTTCCCTCACCGTCGCCACCTCTGTTCCACACCGCCGAACCGCCTCCGGCCACCAAAACACCACACCGCCGCCTCCGCCACACTCCTCACCTCCTCGCGATCGCGTTCCACTACTCGCCACCACCCAATCGCCACTTACAGTAAAATCCCCAAATCGGGACAACCATCAACCACCATTGTTGGTGTGGGTGCCATGGGCCCCGGGTACCTCATGACAAGCATATGGGCCACTCGGATAGAGGATGGGCCTAGCCTTATAATTAGAGATATAGCTAGATTCGACAGACTTCGCCTTGTATAGAAAGGAATATACAGTCCTAGTCAGGTGCGTTATATCTCTAAGGGGAGATCTCCTAGTCGTAATCTGATGGGGACTCCTACCTTGTAACCCTGTTCCCCAATATATAAGGGGAGGCAGGGCGCCCCATGAGGGCAGAAGAGCACTCATAAGCTCAAACGGCCATATGGTTCATCAGAATCGCCACCATAATTCCTCAAAGGAATACATATAAACTAGACGTAGGGTATTACCTCACATCGAGGGCCTGAACCAGTATAAAATCTCCCTGTGTTCCTTTGCAATCCACCGAGTTTCCATCCGCCGAGTAGCCCCATATATTTATTGCCGGTGTAAAACATCGACAGTTGGCGCGCCAGGTAGGGGCTTCGGCGCGATCTACACCTACAAGCTCGATGGATTCAGCAACCGAAGTCGACGGCGGCAAACTCTCCCCCAGAGATACAATCGCATTCAGAAGCCTCGACTTCGTCGCCGACCAGATCGGCAATGTCACCTTGGCCGACTCGGACTCGATCCGATCTGCCAGGGAACCAGCCGACTCCGCGCCAGTCGGCCTACACGATGCTGCAGCAATCTTTCACGACATGTTGCGGCGATCTCCAATACGCCCAAGTCCAGGGACAACTCTTTCTCTTGGTGTTCGACTCGGACTCGGTTTTGAGCAGGCTGAGATCGGGCCAAAAAAGGAAGAGATCGTCAATTTCCCGTTCTGACTCGGCGACGCCGCGGATATCTACAATCTACATCCGACGCGGCAAACCCGATCCTCTGGAGTTCGACTCGGATACGGCCCCGAGCCGCTCAAGATCGGATCTAGGGAGGTCGGAGTTGTAATCACCCCCATCAACTATCCCGACTACGACTCTCGGTCGGACTACGACTCCCAGTCGGATTCCGACTCTAAGTCGGACAGCAGTTCGGCAAGCTTCTTCCCGCCACGAGAAATCTTCATGGCATCCAAAGGCTCTACTCCTACTCAAGAATCACGCCGACTACACGAACAACAAGAGGAGGAGGCCTGCCGACTGCGAGAACAACAGGAGGAAGAAGCAAGACACCTGCACGCCCGCAACGACGGCCTACGCAGGGCTAGGCGAACCGCTCAGCAACAAACCCTCCAAACAAAAGTCGGCGACCACGACGTCTTCGTCACGCCACAACAGAACGTCGTGGCCGCCGCGACCCTACTGGACACGGTCCAACTTGGGCCTGATCACCAGGCCACCCCGACGATCGCAAGGATAAAAGCCCTGCTTACCGCTGCCGCATGTCAGCAGCACCAACAGTTGGGTGATACCCTCATACCGACCAACCGGTCGACATTCCCAACGGCAGTCTCATCTACCTCAAAGCGACGCCGAGCGGCTGGCTCCAGTCAGCTGCATACGGAGGCACGTCAGGCGTCACTCGGCAGCCCCAACGACAACCAGCGACGTCAAAGCAACCGTCGGGATGATCAGGACCTTCGAGGCCGACAACGACGTGATCTTCGGCAGGGCATCAACGCTCGACACCGCGAACGAGAAGATGATGAGCAACGCCAACCGGAAGACGAGAACGAGTGTTTCGGCCTCCACCACGAGCGGTTCCATCGCCGTAGTCGGGGTCGGAGTCCTCATGAAGATGAAGGAGTACCGGCCTTCACCCAGGAGCTACAACAGGCCGACTGGCCATCGGGTTTCAAGCCTACAGGAGTCGAAAAATACGACGGCAAGACCAATCCCGAGTCTTGGCTCACGGTCTATACTACGGCAATTCGAGCAGCTGGAGGAAATCACAAAGTCATGGCTAACTACCTCCCAGTCGCTTTAGCCGACTCAGCGAGGACATGGCTAACAGGACTTCCCAAGCAATCAATCGGCTCATGGGCAGAACTCCGAGAACGCTTCATCGCCAACTTCCAGGGAACTTACGAGAGATCATCTTCTGAGTACGACTTATATCAGTTGCATCAAAGGGAGAACGAGTCTCTTCGTGACTTCATCAAGAGGTTCTCTGAGAAGAAAAATTCAATCCCGAACATCAAGGACGAGGTCGTCATCACCGCCTTTCGAAAAGGAGTAAAAGACATCTCGTTCATCGACAAATTCACTCGGAAGCCTCTCAACTCTGTCAAGGCTCTATTCAACATGGCGAACAAATACGCCGACTCAGCCCATGCTGTTGCTGAGGCCCTTGAAGATAAAAAGGCATCCTAACAGAAGAAGCGGGAGGGCACCATCGACGCGGTCCTGACTAAAGCCGGGAATCGCAAACGCAAGTTAGACGGCTTCATTGTGGCAGTCGGTCACAATCGTCTTCGACTTCCAACAACTGAAGATTATCAGAACAACAAGTGACATGCTCGGGGGCTCACAAGCTCAAACGCAAGGATGGTATCCCCACTCCGAAATACCGAACAGCTAAGTCGCTTCCTGATAAATATTTCTTCACTCGGCCTTGCCAATGCCGCTTACACCTAATAGGTGCACAAGCTGTACTCTTCTCTGTTTTTGCTCTTAAATGATTGCAAAAGTACTCAAGTAGCATAAATCCTGATCCGTGAAACTTTGCTCCATGAAAGACGAACTCAAGTCACCCAAAACGCGTGTCTGGGAAAGAGCCATGAGCCAACTCCCGACGCTAGGGGGCTATGACTAGTCAGGCAGAGTGCTTAAACGTAAGGGGTCAACTACTCGGGGAAATTAATATCAATAAGAGGAAGAACATGAATTTACATATATTGTAAAATACATTTTATTCGGGTGATTATTTCCATCATCAGATGCTACTCATCCGATATCTTTATATTGCAGGCCTAGCTCCGGATACGCGTGACAGGAACTCAGGGCTGCGAGCCTATCTCCTATGCTCGGGGGTTGGACAAGTCTGCCAAAATACACTCGGGATGCTCCATGAGGGCTACTTACCGAGTACTTGCACCAGTCGGGACGTCATCTTCCTCGGCTACGCTCCATGTGAGCTGACAACCGACTTCCGTCACTAGTCGGGGGTCGTATATCACTCGGCTGGGTGAGGTACGCCCCATGAGGGTCACTAGCCGAATCTTATGCTAATGCAAGGTTCGGGTACCTCGCTTGGCTATAACTCTGTTGGGTAGGGTATGCCCCATGAGGGTCGCTAGCCAAATCCTATGCTAATGCAAGGTTCGGGTACCCTGCTCGGCTCTCCTGAAGTCAGAGAAGACTTACATCGTCAAAGCGCATCCGGAGTTCTCATGCACTGCGTCACACCTGAGGAGGGCAAGCAGATCCTGCAATATACCTACTCAGGCTTATGTGGCAACCAGGTTGCATCCAGAACGTAAGTCGGAAAGGCTTGCGAATAAGGATTTCTCTGGCTGATTGCGGTTACCGACACCAAAAACTCATCCTGACATGCGAGGGATGGTGATTTTATAGAGCCTACATTGGGTGGGTCGGTTTAGACCGGCGTACTAGGTAACGGGCTACCAAGATATGAGTTCCTACAGTAGCATGCTCCATGTGGGCCGCCCGCAGGCTGAGTTGAAATTATAGCGCTGGTGCTACCAACAGGAGCCGATGAGGTAAACAGATATGCTTCATGAGAGCCTTATTTCTAAACATATATGTTTGGGTATCTGTTTTATCCACCAGGTCTCGAGGATATATCCTTACAAGGATCACAAGCTGGTCTTCATTAAAATTAGGGATGCAGGTATCTTTCTCGGGTACACCTGACCACGCCGTGGATTTATTTTCATAAAGTGGTACTCGGCCTACATGCGTGGCCATCAGTTGCCATGAGCAACATTATTCCCACTGACATGATATGGAAGAGTCTAACTTTCGAGTAGTGCACTATTCGGGAGAAACTATAAATTTCTCATTCCCGTTGACATGATGCGGAGGAGTCTAACTTTCGAGTAGTATACTACTCGGGAAAGACTATAAACATTCTTCCAGCTGACGAGCTGAAGAGTCTAACTTCCGAAAGGGACGCCGCTCGGGAAAGACTATAAACACCTTTTCCAGCTGACATGAAGCTGACGAGTCTAATTTTCGAGTAATATATTACTTGGGAAAGACTATAAATAATCATCCCGGCTGACATGATGCCGACGAGTCTGATTTTCGAGTAATATACTACTCGGGAAAGACTATAAACACCCCCTTTCCAGCTGGCATGACGCTGAAGAGTCTCATATACGAGTAGCATCCTACTCGGCAAGACTGCAAACACACATTCCGACTGACATGAAGTCGAAGAGTCCCACATACGAGTAGTTCCCTACTCGGCAAGACTATAAATTATATTCCGGTTTACACGATACCGAAGAGTCTCATATACCAGTAGTATACTACTCGGGAAAGACTACAAGGTTAAAGATCTTTGACTTTATGTTTAATTGTCTTCACAATTAAGCACAAAGTCGGGGGCTACACCTAATAGGTGCGCCTATTCGGCGCACACTATTCCTACATCTACATGGAGCCCTTCATAGCCTCGCTGCCAGCTGACATGAAGCAGGACTTGGGAGAAGAAGCACTCGGACAAAGAGTACTCGGGAGCAATGCACTCAGGAATACTTCACCATGGAGGATGAGCACTCAGCATCAGCTGTGACTCAACTATGAAGGTCTCGGGGGCTACTGTGGGTGCCATGGGCCCCAGGTACCTCATGACAAGCATATGAGCCACTCGGATAGAGGATGGGCCTAGCCTTATAATTAAAGATATAGCTAGATTCGGCAGACTTCGTCTTGTATAGAAAGGAATATACAGTCCTAGTCGGGTGCGTTATATCTCTAAGGGGAGATCTCCTAGTCGTAATCTGATGGGGACTCCTACCTTGTAACCCTGTCCCCCAGTATATAAGGGGAGGCAGGGCGCCCCATGAGGGCAGAAGAGCACTCATAAGCTCAAACGGCCATATGGTTCATCAGAATCGTCACCATAATTCCTCAAAGGAATACATATAAACTAGACGTAGAGTATTACCTCACATCGAGGGCCTGAACTAGTATAAAATCTCCCTGTGTTCCTTTGCAATCCACCGAGTTTCCATCCGCCGAGTAGCCCCATATATTTATTGCCGGTGTAAAACATCGACAGCTGGCACCCTAATTCCCCATCGTCGCCGAAGGTATATACCTCATTGCTTCCTTTTTCCCTAATTCGCACAACCCTGCGCCGAATGCCACCCTTCCGAGCCCTCGCCACCGAGGATTTGGTCACCGTAGATCAGCTCCGCCATTTTTCTCTCACCGGCGGGAATGCCACATCGGGTTCTGCCATCATCGATCACTTCTAACCTAATCCAAGCCGCTCAAAGATTTCGCCACCCCCTCCCTCCTCTGCCGCTGTACTCCGTTCACCGCAGCTTGCCACCGTTCGGTGGATCGTCGTCGGAGCACCGTCGGCCGTCGATCTCCTGGTCTCCTTCTCAGCCGGCCCAGCAGCCCATCTCAGCCAAACCCTTCTCTCTCTTTCTCTCTGAAATGTAGGCCCCACATGTCAGCCTCTGTTCCCAAAATAAATCCTTTATTTCCAAATTTCTTTTAATCATTTTATTCACAGAAAAATACTTTGAACTTCGAAAAATCATATCTTTTCAACTGTAACTCCGTTTGAGCCCATTCAACTCTGAAAATTTTTCTAAAAATAAGATCTACGCACTATTAGTTTACTATGTTAGGTTTTGATTTTGTGTCTTTTGTGTGTTTTTGTTTTACGACGCATAGGAGTCGAGTCCGAGGAGCAGTTGATCGAGGATTTCGTCAAAGAGGCTAAAGATCAGGAGCAAGGCAAGTCACACCTTGATCATGTTGAACCCATATTTTTATAAAATATATTGTTTGCCAATTATGCATTTTAAGAGCACAATTTTGGTTGCAGATCGCAAGCCGATCCGAGAGGCCCTATCCTACTTGCTGCACATTAAACCCTCCTTGATAATTGATAACCTGATATCCTTGTCGCCCTGTCGTTATCTTGGTACCTATATTCCCCGAGTACAAGTATCGACGACGCCCCAAAACATATTTATCTTTACAATGGGAAAATTATGGGATTTTTATAAAATGATTTAAAAAGCTGACATGCAATGTCGAGCGCTTTGCAAAATAAATGTTTTCGACAAAACTTGGTTGTGGGTTGTCATCGCCTATGTGGCCTGACTTCACATGGCATATAAGGACTGTTTTCCTTGGCGATTTCCACTGATCATAAAATCGTACGACCACATGGGTGGAATGGAACACCCCTCGCTAAGTAATCTGGGGAACCAGTGTGAGTCTGACATCAATAAACGTGGAGTCGCCAGGGTGGTACTATGGTTCGCACCCGTGGGATCCTGAGTACAGGGAGTCTAGGACTTGCCTGGTACTTGGCCTGGGACCCATTTATCTGACATCAGATTATCCTAGGGGTACTTTGGAAAGGCCTTGTCACAAACCTCCAGGCACTAGCCGTATCTGATCAATACGTGTTAGGTGTCTGGAGTAAGTTTGCGTCATGTAGGTAAAGCGTGCATCCTTTGCAAAGGTTATAATCTGTTCGAACAGCCGTGCCCACGGTCACGGGTGAATGTGAAGTGATCCCTTAACGTAGCTTTGTTTTATAAAATGTTTGTGAACTATGTTTGTGGTTGGGAACCATTATCAGAACCAGCCTGAGTGGCAGGTGGAAGACCTGAGTGGTCTGAAACAGGACTGTGTGTTCTAGGGTGTTGTGTGGCACCATAGTTAGAGTTGAATGTGTGAAATAATGAAATATGGTTGAGGAAGAATTTAATCCACCCAAAGGAGGTGCTGTCCGGGACAGTACACTCCAGAAATGGACTTGTGACAAGTCGTTGTAAAATAACTTGTGTAATGGGTTGAGACGCGAGTCTCTTCCCAATAATTATGGTGAGTTGTTGCAAAGCAGCTTACGGAATGGATTGAGACGTGAGTCTCTTTTCGACAACTTAAAGAACACTTAGAAATTTTATAAAATATTTTCTAACACTTAAACCATTTGCGAAACAAAACTAAAAACCCACCTTTGATGAACCTTGCATCCCACATTAATTCTGTGACTTACTAAGTACCTCGTGTACTCACCCTTGCTAAATTTCCCCTCAGAACCATATGAAGTTGAAGATCCAACCCTGGAGGAATACTTTCAGGAGCAAGCGGAATATGAAGATTTTTAGGGTTTCGATCTAGATTCCAAGCCGTGCCTGTAGGTGTGTTAGGCCTAGCATGTGCTTTTGTTACAGTCTTTTGTAATGTATCGTTGCATGTCCGGGTTTTGTCCGTGGCCACAACTTATGTAAGAGAACTTATTATAATAAATAAAGTAGTTTGGCTGTGATCCACCAATGTTCTGTATGTACCAGCTGGATTCCTGGGACTGGTACAGGTAATGCAGGTAACAACGTTTCACTCCTGTTGACTCATCGGCCAGATCTAGCCACCAAGGGGAGAGGGGGTCATCGTCGCCGTGGTGGAGCAAGGCCCTCGTTGCCATGCTGGAGGCCAGATCCAGCCACCAGGGAGAGAAGGGGTCGTTGTCGTCGTGGTGGAGCAGATTCACTGCCGGAAGAGGGGAGAAAGGAGGGGGCCGCCGCCGCCTGTGCCCGTGCCCATTCCCATGCCTACCATTGTTCCCGTCCACCACTGCCGGAAGCGGGGGAGGGAGGAGGGGGCCACAAGAGAAGAGAGGGAGAGGAGAAGTCGTGAGAGAAGAGAGGGAGAGGAGCGACGATAGAGAGGCAGAGGAGAAGAAGTATCACGATCCCCACGCGCTAGGCTCGGCTCGGCTCAATCCATCAGTACCGGTTAATTAGAAGAACCGGTACCGATGTCCCACACATCAGTGCTAGTTTTTCTAATTAACCATACTGATACTATCAGTTCTGGTTTTCTTAATGAACCGGTACTGAAGTGGTGTCATCAGTGCCGGTTCTTGTCCACAGAGGGCATGGGTCGGGCAGGTCGGCGGAAAACCTCCTATCAGTGTCGAGTTTCCTTAACTGATACTGATAAGTTAGTACGATTGAGCAGTTCTCTAGTAGTGCAAGCACTTTCTTTTTCTGCCCTCATTGTTTGGAAACATAGCAATTTAGCACAATTTTTCCAGCAGCAAGTTATATGGTACTGAGGAATTTAGTGATGTTACATTCAAAACCTATAGTGCCCAAAATTATGCAAAAGCAAGTGAAGTTTAAACCTTTAGTAAGTATATCGCTAGCATCTATTTAAGCCCCTCACAACATACATTCTAGGTTTGGTAGGTTTGGTAGGCCTCATTACTTCCACCAAATCTCTACTATTATATATTATAAAAAGCAATAATGTTTCTGCCAGAATTTTCGCGAACCGTGATGGACTTGCACAAACAGCTAGGGTTGGCCCTCACCCCTGCTTCCGCCTTCCGCTTCTCCGTTGCCCACCGTCACTCTACACCAATACTAACTGGAAAATGCTTCCAATTGGTCATCCGATGAAAGCTAAAAGATCGGACACAGCTAGTATTATTTGGATGTTTCAATAATTATTGTATGATATTTCATTGGTTGATTTGCAAATGTTGCACATGGTGTTCCTTAATGTTTCATAAAATATTTTTATAATGTTTCAACATTTACAACTCGTTGTTTCATGTGTGATAAAAATATTTTAATTAGGAATATAATTATATATATTATCCGTAATATAATTATATGAGATCTTTTTTTGAAGATTTAATTATAATGAATAGAATGGTGTAATTGGATTGTAAATCGGATAAGTAATTTAAAAGAAAATTTATTTGTAAGGTTGATGTTAGAATGCATGTATGTATGCACATGCATGATATATGTATAGAGCTAATATTTGAGTGGTCACTGATCACATCTATGTATACAACGTCCGAATTTTTACTGAACAGATTTATAATACTACGTTGTGTTAAATATGATTAGGGTGCTATATTTTGATGGAACGGAGGGAGTACCCCGTTTCGTCCGTCTCTCCGAGGAAACGCGCTTCGTCCGACTCGCGTTGTCCTGCGCGGCTTGTCTTTTTTATTTTTTTTGAAACTTGTGCGCGGCTTCGTCCCCCAGCAACGCCGCCTCCCTTCCCCGTGCCGCTTCTTCCACTTCCCCGGCGCATCCTGTGCCTCATCCCCTTCCACGCATGCTCACCGACGGTGTCCTTCGATGCGTGCCGCCATCATCGCTCCGATTGCTATGTCTTCGCCGTCCTCTGCCAGTCCAACCGCGTGGCCGCTCCCCAAGGGCCCAGCGGCAGTGGTGCGCCACGAGGGGTTCAACGGCACCGCATCCTGCAGCTTTTGCTCTTAATTTTGCTGTCATAATCGTGATTCATTTGTCGCAGTCTCGCAGAAAGCTGTTCTACTTTTTTTAGTGGAGGATCGGAGGATTCAAATATTGCTAGGGGAGTTTGTTTGTTTGCCTTCACCAAGATGCATTGCATAGGCTTTAGGGGTTTCCTGCCGATATTTTGGATTTTCAAGTGGTTTGACTAGATTGAGATGCGTCATACATAGACGCGCATCCCTTATTTTCGTGATATGATAATGCAAACTAGCCAACTGTTTAACCATAATGCTGAGTTGGAATTGTTTACCATTTGGATCATTGGGTGCTTTTAATTTGAGGCTAGGAAGTGCTAATTCTTTACCATCTGGATCCTCGGATAAAATTTTTAATTCGAGGCTAGAAAGTGCTAATCAGTGACATGCTTGTTGAGTAATGGAGTTTTTTCTCTCTAGTTATGGATCGTTTATTAGACTAGTGTTTGCTGTAAATTTACTGCTTTTATAGATGCAAAGCGTATCGATGAGAGTAAGAATGCCGGGATGATTCCTTCAAAAATATTCTTATAACTGCATTACTCTTGCTTGTAAGCCTTATCAGAGGATTTGAGCCTAATAAATCATACTGGTAGTGGCACTCGATTTTAAACTGGAATATTCTGCTACAGGAGCATGAGCATGGTGGTTGTTGCATTTCATTATTTTGTCAAAATTTGTGGATCGGCAGGTACCAGTGAAGGCGCTTCAAATAGATGGAAATTGCAGAGTGGAAGATAGAGGTCTTAAAACACATCATGCACAAGCAAGTTTCTTCTTCTTTCATGTTGAATTATTTTAACATCATAGCATAAAGCATGGGAGTGCATGTTCTATTTAATTCCTTACACAGGAAAATTTTCTTCATATCTTTTTCTTGAATAGATTCGTAAGCTTTTAGTTTAAGACTAAAACCCTTACTTTTGAATGGAACTGTTGCTGTGATTTTCATTATATTAATACTGTCATTTGCTTCAAATCTGTAGTGAGTACCCAATCAATCTTATTGGTTCTTTTACCGAAATCAATCTTATTGGTTCACCTGGGCACGTCGATTTTTTCTTCGGAGGTCACAGCTGCTCGTCGTATTACTGATGGTACTTTAATTGTTGTTGACTGTGGCTGTGTGCAAACTGAAAGTGTGCTCAGCGAAGCCCTTGGTGAGAGGATTAGGCCTGTACTTACTGTAAACAAGATGGACAGATGCTTCTTTGAGCTTCAAGTTGAAGGTGAGGAGCTTATCAGACTTTCAATGTCATTATGGCAACATATAAAGATAAGCTCCTTGGAGATGCCCCAAGTCTACCTTGAATATCTGAGAAGGGAACCCGTTGCTCTGTCTGCTGGCTTGCACGAGTGACGGTTGGGCTTTCATTTGCTAAGATGCATGCCTCCTAAGTTTGGAGTTGATGGATCTAACGATGGGGAGGCTTTGGGGTGAGAGCTTACATCAGTTTCCCAAATTATCAGACAACCAATTCCTTTGATATACCTGTTTTTTAAAGGGCAAACTGGTTTTTGAATTTATTAGAGCATTGGGAGCTTGTTTGCAACTACGAATTTGTACACGTTGCAACACACAGGCATTTTGCTAGTCGAGTTTAAAGATAGCCAACCACTTGTTCCAGACATAGAAAGATAGCATGGAAGTATATTTCAGCCAGACCACATGGTGCTACGGGAATAAACATATTCCAAAAGTCACTGGTTGGGCATGCACACGGCAAAAAGTAGCAGAAAAGGTAACTAGAGTTAAGAAAGTCGCAGCTGAAACTTAGCCAGAGGCCAGGAATCCAGGATTGTCATTATTCGGCAGCAAAATGTGCTATTAATCAACAGTCACAGAGCTAAGCCTTAGCTTGCTTGCTGATACTAGTATCCATAGCTTGGGTAGGTGGCGCCACCGTAGCTGCCTCCATTGTGAGGTGCAGGCCCAGATCCCGCAGCCGATCCGTAGGATGCGCCATATGGTGGTGGGTACGAACCGTAGCTCGGATCAACAGGTGGAGCCGGAGGGTTAGAAGCTGGCGGAGGAGGGCCCTGAGGAGCAGCTTCTGCCATGAAATTCTGCAAGCAACAAATGGTGTTAGCTAAGAGAAGTAAAAGGATGAAAATCACATCATAGACGTAACGCATGTTCATGTTCCTCTCTTTTGTGATTGTTTCAATCAAATTACTCATTACAATGCCAATGCTTAATCCTTCTGTCAATAAAAATTCAGATATTTCCCTAAACTACTCCCTACTGCTTAAATTCCCTGAAGATTAATTCCCTTTGTTTTGAAACCAAAGGGGTAGGGCCGATGTGTTGTTTAGTTGATGTGTTTATGATACCCAAATTGACCTTCCAGTATCTGATACGTATCCCAATATGTTTGGTAACCCATCAGTATTGACTGTAAAATATAAATTTAAGCACCAAAACAAGAGAAAATAATGCATTACATTCAATATGTTTTTGACACTTCACCATGTGTTTGATATTTTCTGATATATGAGCAAACCACCACTATTTTGAAAGACAATGAAAAAAGGCAAACTAGAAAAGGCTAAAGTTTGACTTTCTCCCAGGTTAATACAAAGCATTTTGCTCTGCAAGTCTCATATGCCTGTAGCATGTATCTTCAGTTAACCTGTCATCTTCTTGTTTATATGTATATCTTTTCATGGTCTGAGATAGGAAGACCTTAGTGAATTGCAACAAGGGTTGGTTGGCTGTAAGGAGTATATGACTGCTTTTTTCTTTTTCTTTTTTTTATGGGCCTTACTTTGCTATCGTAAGCTAGGTTCAGTTAGGAGGGTAGCTCATTTGGGCTATGCAAAGGGAAGCCATGTTTTGGTCATAGGACATTAGGACTCATGCGAGATCCACAATCACTGTTGCATACTTTTTTTTTTCTGTCCTCTTGCTTTCCCACGCAGGAGCCCCAATTCGGCTCCTCACAAAGAGATAGGATTTCTTTGCTGTTGTTGGCTAGGTTGTCATTCAAAGCAAGTTTTTTTTGCTTTTTTGCTTTGATCAAGCAGATGTCCTTGCACAACAAGTCTAGAATTGCCCTTGTGTTGTAGCTTGAAACACACCCTCCTATATTTTTTAATTGGTTTAGCTCTATGATAGCCCCTTTATGTTTTCCTCATTAAATACACATACTCTCCTTGTCGGCATATCAATGTTTTTGGAAGATTCTGTATCGCTGAACAGCTACTGTGTATCGGTGCAACATAGGTTGCTGCACATGGCAGATGGATAGGCAGATGGATATTGTCTTGACTGTTGAATGTTGTGTGCAAAAGAGGTACATGTTAGAAAATAGAAATGTTAAGCTCTTAAATTTTGACATCACTTTTTATTTTTCCTTTTATCTCAATCATTGTTTGCGTCCTTTTCATGAGATGCATCTGTAACTTGTGGTGGCAAATTCTTAATATTAATAAGCAGCCACAGATGGAAGTATGTTACCAAGTATGCCCTTTCTCTGACTTTTCTTTCTGCCTCTCTTAGCTCTCACTAATTTGCATTCATGATTCTAGTCACATGTTATAATTATCCATACATGTTTTTCAGATGACACAAATTGATTAGTAGCTACCCTGTAGTCAACAACTAAAGAAATGCATGGTGCATTTGTATAGCTGTTATACCATGAGCTGTATTTAGATATTAGAATTTGCAGAAACGAAAAGGGAAAAAACAATGAACTGAAGCACGCATAAGCAGAACATAGGACAATACAAATGCAGGTCAGGAACAGAGAAGCATAAATGGCAGAAAACATACCTGGACTAGTTGCTGGGCAGTTTGAACTTGGGATGCACTGCCAATAATCTCAACTGTCATCTCTCCGGGTGCACCTCTGCTTTCCTGAATAGTTACTGTTGCACCACTGTGCCTACGAATATAGCTGATACTAGCACCAGCTGCTCCAATCACGGCATCAGCATAGGAGAGAGGAATTTGCATGCTGTGTGTCACCTTTTGAAGAATACATATCAGTAGCTGCCTCATGTATTAGCATTTCAAAGATAAAACATAAAAGTATCATGATGTTAGTTCAAGTGCAACAAAAACTGACCTGAGAAGCCACATGTGGTGGTTGATTCCCTGAAGCAGAAACACCAGTTGGTGCTTCTCGTCCATATGCAGAAATACCATAGTGTGGCTGCTTTTCCATAGGGGGCACATCAGGGGGAGGATAATAAATGTCTTGCGGCCTTGGGGGCATGAACTGTGGATTTCCACCATAACCTGGACCACCAGGAGGGAGGTGGCTTGGAGGACCCCACGGTTGAGGATGGCCCCAAGGCTGAGGAGCTGGCATTGTTTGTTCCCTCTGCACACTATGCATTTTCATCTGTAGAGATGGAAATTTAGAGATCAAATAATGCTTGCAATGAACTCATTTATTGACAGGAGCACCGGATTCCTGAGCAAAATCTAACTTACTTGCATTTCAAAAAGCGGGAGAACACTGCGGTCAACAAGAAATTTTCTTAAGTGACTTGCTATCAATTCCACTGCTTTGTGGACACCGACAGGCTCACCTTGTATCTCCACAACTCTATCATCATTGAGTGCAACAAGAGGCAAAGTCTCTGAACAGAATACAATAATAATTTTTATATAGCATAAGAATGATAATTGATAACACTGCAGACAATCTTTTGCATATTTATCACATATGCACATGCAATGTACATATCGATTAGGAGTTCCCCAGATAGTATAACAGATCAACCAAGACCAACCAAACAAATAATGCAACCAAATGTTGTAATAATTGGAAATTGAACAAAACATAACGGTAAATAGCTCACAATTCTCTATATAAAATAACTATATTCAGCTATCAGCAAAACAAAGGTCCCAAATCATAGCAACTAACAGAAAAAACAATCATGGCCTGCTGTTCACAGATAAACTATAAGCCTTTTACACTGACATGTGCCAAAGCATCACAAACAAATATTCTTTCCCCTGTTATTAATTAGTATTCAAAAGGAACACAGTATTTGAAAAGAAGAACCTGAATATTGTTTTCAATATTTCACAGGAAACCAGCTAAAAGTGCCAATTTCTACAGGTAACGGCAAGATGATGAGCTCAGAACATTCCTGTCTGAATCTCCAAAATAATTTCTTCTTGCTAAACCAGTTTCTGCATGGCATGAAGCCATGGAGATCTAATGTTCATACTGAAGAAGCAATCAAGCAGATGAAAAATTTGTAATTAGGTGTGTCAGTTAAAACTGGCATTAAAAGACGTATCATTGTTTTTGTCTTGATGACAGTCCAAAAAATATGTTCCCTCCCGTGTCCTCTATGTACAAAAGTAGCAAGACATACAACACAAGCTCAAGGATCCAATGCATGTATTGTATGATATATCAGAAAGAGAAAGAAATCTAGTATACGTAGAAAAATATGGAAAAACCTTACCAAGAATACGGACAACGGACTTTGAAGAATCTTGAATTAATTTAATGGTTGCTCCCTGCTTCCCAATAAGGCTGCCAGCTTGGGAAGCTGGCACTAGCAGTCGTGTTGGTCCTACATTACCAGAATCACCATCTGAACCTTCAGCTATTCGTTTATGGACTCTAAGTAAGCCATCCATCGCTGGAGATATAGGTGTATCTGGCTCATCCTTTGCTGAAATCATTACCTTAAAAAGGGGAAGACAATGTTGTTCACCAAATTAATGTAAAAAAGAAAAAACTTTACAAAGGCAAAACTAAATAGAAGATGTACTGGATTATAGTATGAGATAAACAATAAGCAGACCAAGATGAACTCAAGAATGCCAGAGCAAGTGAAAGATGATATGCTGACACTATTGTACTGAAACATATTTAAACATGTGTAATGAAACGTGGTCAGTACCATAACTAGGTTCTTCTAGGTAAAGTTCACAGTTTCCAACAGCCGGAAGTGTTCTCTGCACATATTTAGGCGAAGAATCTCTCCACATATAAACTAAACAATCAATATATGTTTCCTTGCACTAGGATTAAATAAGGATCTAACCATGGGTGCTGAATATCATCAGATTAAACTCCACATCAGCTCGTTTTAACTTAATCCATATTATAGCAGTCAAATTAGCAGTTCAGCACGCATCAACAGACCATATCATGCTAAAATGACTACAAAAACAAGCAACACAAAAGGTTGAATAGCACGACCTACGTAAACGGTGTTCAAGGATTATTCACGACCAAGAGAGCTGCCATTACTTCTTATTTTAGTCACTATGCTTCTTTACCAAATTCAACATCCCATGGCTATTGTTCATCTTACTATTTTACACTGGTCATATTATATTATTCATCTAATCTTAAAGCCAAATGAAGAAAGATAGAATACATTTTTGTTATTTTCTTTCAAGTGATTTAAAATTTAATTTTTTCACTTGTTCATAATTTAAATAGCATGATTAAGTACAAAACTTTAGCTAATTCCAGAAAGAATACCAAAACCTGTGTATATTTTCATATGTTGACCAAAAGGATAAATTAGTATCTAATTCAGCATCCAGTCCAATTTTAAATTGTATGTAGTATACTAGTATGTACAATATTTATTTAGAAACATGAAACTTTGTTGAAATATTTTATTCTTTTACTTTGTTCCAATGGTGGTGTTGTGATTTCCTTTCAGTCAAAAAATCAAACAGGTCGTAGAATTACCAGATAATATGTGGCGTGTCTTGAAAAGAATCTCCATCCAATACTCAATACTAGATCATATTTGCAGCACAGAAGCACGAACCCCAACTTTCAAAACCATGTCTGTTCATCGATTTGGGAATGGTGATTTGATTTGGGGCCTTAGACTGCAGTCACAACCTGCAAACATTAATTTGTGTTACTATTATGGAAGGTAGTCAATTTTGGCGTTTGAACTTTGATGGATGATCTTCTATTCTTATTAGTTTTAGAGCCATTATTAATGTGTGTGCAGAGTTTCACTATCCTCCACCTCCTAAGTGATGTTTAGCTAATAGGTGATGTCATATTGACTTTACACCTTGATATTAAATGAGTGTCTAGAAAGTGAATAAACTCCCAGCTAAGTGTCTTGAAAATTATAAAGTGCATTGGAAAATGAATTAATGGTAAAGAAGATAATCAGATGTTTCATAACCATCAGATATTGTGGACCATAAACATCACACCAGTGGTGCCTTGGGAAATTTTAGCTTTTTTCAGAAGTATGTATTGTGTGACCAAGACAAATGCACTAGTCGCCACGCATGTCGCTTTTCATTGACTGTGAGATTACTCTTTACTAGTTATATCTGTTTCATGATTTGGAAAATTGCATGAAAATATTGGAAGTTGTAAAGGGAAAGAAAATCATTGTACTTATTATTCAATTCACTGGGACATATATTTTCTCCTTTTTGTATTGATGTATTCACGAATGTGAACTTAGCCAATGCTAGGATAGGATAATATTTGTGTTTCATAGATTGAAGCTGGGTCCAACATTTAGTCTTATTATTTATTAACTATAACTAAGATAGCCAACTTCCTCTGAAGCATTATAAAATCATCCTCAAGGTGCAATAGTAGATTACACAGTTGTTACTCACAGATTATAGACCATCTTAACCGCTTGCTGTTTTAAGGGGGAATGTAAGTACATGTAAGGACACGCAAAACCTGAATTCAGCTAAGCTACCCGAAAATTACACAGCAAATCCTCCATTGCTTTCACTGGCAATACTAACTAAATAAATTCATCAGTATTTGCACATATGTGTACATTACAGCTGTATGTAATGTATTTTTAATATTATTATTATATAAGACACAGCTATGCTAAGTAAATAGTTTAACCATATATCTAATCAGTAATTGCATCCTACAATTCATGCAAGTTCAGCAGGACTTCAGTGAAGTATTTTAAATTTCAGTATTGAAACTTCCAATATTCAACTAACTGTTTTTCTGACGAGTATATCCCCCTGTTACAATGAACCCTCAAGATTGCAACAAACAACAACCAAACTACAGCCCAACTTTAGATTTGACCCATCGAGCATGCCAATCTGTTGGCTTTGGCTCCCCAAATATCAAGAATGAGATGTAGAAATGAGGTGCTTGAATTGCTAAGCTGGTAAATCATCCCAATTCTAGATTTACAACATGTAATTTTAGCTGATTAGTTCCAAATGAAACCATAAAAACAATTAAAAATTTAGTGTTGCAATCAAGAACTAACCAAACATGACTTCATGCAACATGCTAAATCTAGTGCTTAATGGCAATATGGCATTATGAAATATGGTGCTGATGCTTGAATTAATGAGTCCAATCGATTTTTTATTTCACAGAGAACTTACTGCTCTTTCTGGTACACCAGGTGGGCCGTCAAGTATTTTTATGCGAGCTTTAGACTCCTCACACATCTTTTTGATAAAATCCCCTTTGCGGCCAATGATAGCACCTACCTTCTGGGCAGGGATCAGTATACGAAAAACACTCTCTCCTGGCCAACCAGGCCATTTCTTATCAGCCTCTACCTGCAAGCCATCCTGTTGCTTCACTTCCCCATTGTATGCATTCTCTGACTCTTCCTGATCAGGGTTTGATGGCTCCTCATTGTACTGATTCCCTGGTTCTTCACTGTACAAACTCACTTGTTGCATGTATGGATTTCCCTCTTCTATGTTGTGCAAGTTATCTGGTTCTTCATTGTAAGGAAGTGGCACATCGCTGTAAGGGTTCAGTTGTTCTTCATTATAATGATTTTGAGGCATTTCGCCGAGATCATGTGCGGCAAAATTCTCTTCCGGTCCATCCATATTTGCTGGTCACAAAAAACAAGAATGACAGTCTGAAACCACAAGTCATCAAATTTATGAAACATACAAAATTTAAGTTTATCAGGGGCACATGCAATGTTTCACAGGCAAAACTCACTGTGGACCTTACACCTTACTTGTGATGTGTATGCATAGAATCCTATTATCTTCTACTCCATAGCAGTTTTAAGGAGTGGCCAGCCCATGTTTAAACACTTCAATGAGCTAGTGGCCTTGATATCTAGAGGAGATAAACTTCCTTGAACACTTCAGCAGGTCCCTATGCTATTATAATGGTGTTTACATTTAATCAGTCCTACTACTCCCCACGTTGATAAATTTAAGGCACATGTACACCGCCGACATTCAAATTGTTTCTAACTTTTGGCCCAAGTCAAACAATATATGGGCTTAGTGATATACGAGTGCTATTGTTGGATTTGTATTTTAATGAGCTTTCTGGTGGTCTTGATTTCATAGTTAGTTACAATATATCGTACAAGTAACAGATGACAAAAGTTTACGGCAAATAGAGCACTCCCGAATCATTACAAGGTGCAAGGATCGCAATACATCGAGCCATATGTGGTCCGGTAATGAATCCGAGTCCTGAAACCCTAGACGCCTAGGGTTTCAGGTCCTGACACCCTAGACGCCTAAATCCTGCGACCCCAGCACAAGAGCGCCCTATAGAAGAGGCGAAATCGAAAACCCTATTTGCTAAAATTAACATCCGATTCCACAAGGGCCGAACCCCGCGCGCGCACCCACGAAGCACGACGATCAGGCGAGAACGCCTACGAACATGAGCATGTACGAGCGCATGGGTAAGAGGAGGGGGTATTACCTAGAGGAGGAGCAGAAGGCGAGGAAGCCACGGCGACCGGCGGTGAGGCAGGGCAAAGGGGCGGAAGCGGAAGCCAGCGGAGGCGGCGACAGCTACCGATTTGGTGGTGCGACGCGATTTGGTCGCAGAGCCAGAAGCCTACAACCTTTTTTTTTTAATTTAGTAGTGCTAAATTATTTATTTATTTATAGATTATACGTTTTGTAAGATGAATTCACAGGGATTGCCACCAGCAGCCAGCAAAGCCGTGCGCAGAAAATAATCATGTAAGGCCAGGCCATACCTTATTTCTAAAATATAAATATTTTTAAATTATTTAGTAGATATTAAAGTTAAAAAAAAGACTTTTATGTTTCTTAGTAAATAAGGGATGGCTAAGGGTGAAAGAGCAAGAAATTTAGATGAGAAGTGATTTATGAGATAAGTAGTATTACGAATAATACTAGAAATATTTATATTATGGAACAAGATTTAAATCTAAAAATATTTATATTTTTGAATGGAAGGTAACACGTAGGTATAACTGTCAATTAAAAAAAGTTATTCATTTTAAAGTGTGCAAGTGCTTTAATAAAATCTAAACCCCTAATCTCATAGGATTATTTTCTGTGCAAGTGGCGGAGACAGGGGAGACAAGCAGAGGCTCGGCCTTTTTGATAGCTTCAAATTTTACACTAAATTTACTATAGCTTTAGTAAATTTTGAAAAGCTAACACTATTGGCCCCTTCAACCAAATATTTTTTTAGCTTTTCTAGCTCCGCTCCTGCCCTATGCACA
This sequence comes from Oryza meyeriana var. granulata, assembly GCA_003991445.1. Lineage (NCBI taxonomy): Eukaryota > Viridiplantae > Streptophyta > Magnoliopsida > Poales > Poaceae > Oryza > Oryza meyeriana. Next base: position 304,977 of record RYFJ01001045.1, on the reverse strand, counting down.
TCGGCGAAGATGTGCTCATTCTATCTCTTTTATCTCTCCTTTTCTATTTCTTCATTTATTTATTCTAATAAGAGCGTATCTAGTTTGTAGGAAAACTAGAGAAGAAACATAAGGACAAGATTTCTTAGGAATAATTACTATTCGTCCATTTGGTTTGTAGAATTAGAGCAAAAGAGAAGCATATGAAAATTTTCTTTGGCTATGATTTCTAAGGATTTTCAGGAAATATTGCATCTGTTTGGAGCTTTTTTTTCTCTATTCCTACACATAGGATCGAGGTAAAGCACTCATTGTTATATGTATTTGGCCTTAGCATTTAAATCGTGATTATTCTAACTTAATACTAAGCGTTCCTATATCTTTTCTACCAACCATCCAATAGATCATTCCTGTATTTTTTTTTTCCATCCTTTGTTTTACATATATATTCCTATGTTATTTCTACATTTTTTTCTATTGGTGTGATTTGAAAATCATGTGAACGGAAGAGGCCCTAAGATTATAACTTCGCATTGTTTACGCCCCTTCAAACTACTCGCGTTCAAGAGGATCGCCACATTCGAGGTCTCTGCCTAATTTCCCATTGACAAAAATATACTACTCTATTAGCACTCGACGATTCGCCCATCGACAACGCAGTTAAAAATCCTTCTCTAAAATACATGTGTATGCGCCCCCAGACCTGGATTCACAATATTCCAGCAATGCTACAAAATTTGGCAAGTACATGGATGACAAGGATGCTACCAAATGTTTATTTGAATGAAATACTTCTTATTTTGAGTGGAAAATGCCATCAGATACTTGCTGCAACTCGAACCAGAAAAGAAAGGGGAACAGTTTTACAGGGGCGATCTGAATTCTCAAAGCAAGATCTCTGGTCCCATCTGTCGTTCCTCGGCTAACTCCTTCAGTCTCCGAGTCACCTTCTCAGCGACTTGTATGTAGGCTTGTGCTGATGCAGAATCTGGTGATGATATCACAATTGGCTTACCTTCGTCAGAACCTGTTCTGATGTCGATTTCAAGAGGTATCTATTTTGCACAAGTTAAAAGGAAAGAACATAGTCAGATGGAAGTTAGAAATAACTTCTGTGGTGGATAAGCAGGACCAAAACTACAGAAAAATTACCATGAGAAACCTAGAAAACTCACTAGCAAGTCAGTTCTTGCATGACATTGAGTTGGAAGGAAACATCAAGAAAGAAAAACGCTTTCCACTACCCTAAGATATTAATCAGCAATGGTCTCATCACGCAGCCAATCCTACTATTTTATACGCTTCAAGAATACATGCGTAGATTTTGCAAAATTGCAGCTTTATTGTTATAACAATAAAAGCCTACAACTTTTGTTATGCCTTTCAAAATTAAGAATAACAATTATCAAAAACAAGTGGCAGTGGACACAATCACATAGTGAACTATATAGTGACTATAAAGTTGTAGAATATGATATTGATATTGATTAGTAAATCAATTATCATTCTAGATATACTCATCAGTCATTCAGTCAGCTCCAATCAGCAGCACTGGGCAAGGATAGGACCAAGCTGTGCAACATTGTACTCACAATACAAATTTCACAATCGCCCAGTTCCTTAACAGTGTAAAACTAGTAAATTTACCACAAGAACATGACAGAACAATGCCTTTAGCGTTCATAAAAAGGGTTTATTTCTTGAAAAGTTTGTTCATTTAGACATGAAAACAACAGTAAGGTGCTACAAAAAATTGTCCACTTTTTCTCACAGAAAAATACACTAGGTGCAGATAATTGTCATAAACTCATAATTGAATAAGTGCAAATCTTTGTGCCAATTCTATAAAGTTCTGCTGGATTTCTCTTACCGCACCGATCAATTTCATATCCATTTCTTCTGCAGTTCTCTGAGCTCCACCTTCCCCAAAAATGTAAGATTTCTCACCACATTTCGGGCACTTGAAGCAGCTCATATTCTCCACTAAACCCAGAATCTGCCAAAATGCCTCAAAGAGTCATGCTGGGAAGACTATGGGTAAAATTATGGAATGGTACATCCACCCAGGCATCAAATGGAGGCTAATTATTTTTCAGTCATAAAGGAAAGATGCCTTATGTCATTGGATTGAGAAGAACGGATATGCATAAAATTATATTTATATCTTAATTAGTGCTTGCAATATGCTAGGATCAATACATGATCTAAGATGAGATACAAAAATCACAATACATAGGTCAAATAGACTGTACAGGGACTTGAACTTTACGAAACATATTCGCTCCTCTTCTAGCATCAATTAGAGCAATATCTTGAGAAGTTGAAACAATTAGAGCACCTGCATAAACATGTAAAACAAATAGTGAAAAAGCCATAGAAAACCATCATTTCAAACTTAACAGGTGGACTTATAAATACCAGATAACCGAAGCCTTTGGGACATTGATAGCTGAGCATCCCCAGTGCCTGGGGGCATATCAACGACAAGAACATCAAGATTACCCCAGGCTACCCCCCTTGTCAGCTTCTCAAGAGCACTCATTACCTGATACCAAGAAAAGTCGTACTATAAGGAACATAAATTTTGCTGAACAATAGAACAAAATGGAAGCATGAAACAATATTGTTTTTCAAGGTAAACATATTATCGATGGCATGTCTGAGATGAAAGGCCTAATGTTGAAATGTGCATATTCCTTAAAAATCTGTACAAAGAAGTTCTACAAGATTCTCAAAGAAATTGCAGCCATAGGTGAGGTTATGTCTTACATCCATGCAAAAAAATTCACAAACAATTGCAAGGCTAAAGGAATACAAAAGAGTGGTAATGATGTGAACAATATATTTTTGTCTGTGTTTGCTATTGCACATCCAATTTGTCTTTTTGGTATCTCACAAGCAGGATTGAACCTGCTTGTAAAATTTTGCATAGACAAAAACATAACCCTACGATAGCTGAGATTTCTTTTTAGAATTCATTTTAAAGTTCTACATTACTTCTACAAAATTGCACCACGTTCACTGGATATGCCCCAGAGAATCTGAGATAACAATACCAATTCATGATGTGCTATTGCCATGGAATTAGCAAACATGGAACATTTAAGCTTTTCAGGGCCAATATTTTAACTAGTCATTTCAATAAATAGAAGTTTTGATAGAGTGAAACTTAAAATGTGGAATGTAAAGGTAAGGAAAACATCCACATCTACTAGCCCTTTCTAACCCTACCAACACTGTGGCCCCAAATTTGCATAAATTTCAGAAAGCAACCATATTCCAATAACACGCATATGGACTTGCTTGTTGCCACACAAAAGAAAAGGGGGTACTCTACGTGTGCCCATAGTTGTGTTACTGGGTGGGGGCTGAAAATCCATAAATTCCAGTTTAAGTTATGGAAGAAAATTAAAGCATGCTTAAGACTTGCAGCAGTGTACTTCCACATTGATATGCATGCTTCCAGTGATATATCTTTGCAGATGCTTTTTGTATTTATTAAGGATAGGCAAAGAACAGACAAAAAAATTTATACAGAAAATATACGTCACATAAGGGTATAAACACTTGAAAAGAGAAGTTAATAGAAGCACATAAAAAACAAACCATAGGACCTCTCCAAACAATTGATGCATCTTTGTCGACAAGAAACCCAATGGACATGCATCTTACTCCATGGTTCTCAACTGGAATCATCCTCATATCTGGACAAAGGGAGATAATTAGAGTCAGTCAATGGAGAAATAGCAAACACAATCAAAAGGTCAGGTAAAGATACTTGCACTGAGGTCAAGAACTCAAGGTCCAAAAAACATGTTACGAAGCCCATTAGGGGGCATGATGGAGGAAGGGCACAGCAACCACACCTTTCTATGGCCAGCGGTATTGTTCACATAAATGATACCCACCTTGTTACTGTAATACTGTTCGTGGGTGGGTTAGCTGTTTTAGAGATGACATCAGATATGGTAGAAAGATGTTTTGAAGAGTCAAATCATCCCATACATACAAGGATCGGGTTGTCTTCTCTAGCAACCAAGGAATAAACAAGAGTCTTTTGTCTCACCCTCTTCTCCCCTTTTTGGCATGGTTGACTCTTATCACATTTTTGTACCATTTAGTTCTGGGAAAACCTCAACTAGGCCTAAGGACCCTTCTTTACCATGTTCATTACACAATTCAATGTGTGTGTTCTGATGCAAATGTGGTGAAAGACTGGATACATTTTTTCTTCAATGTTCATTCGATAAGTAAAGATTGAAGAAGTGTGACAAAGTTGGAGTACTATAATGGACATGGACCTAGGGGAAGCCACAGCCAGGAGGGGCAGCATGCAGCAGGATGTTGCAATGGTTGAGTTATTTGGAAGATTATCTCATAATTTGGAAGCTGAACGCATATGTAACAATCAGGTAGTTTATGATGTGTTTCCTATCTGGCTCTCTGGGAGTACTTGGTAATAGATAAGTCTTTTAGTGGTGAAGTCATCCTCCATCTATATAAAAATGTATCCTTATCTTTTACTCCCTCCGTCCCAAAGAAAAACCAACTTCTAGGGACGAATCTAGACGAGTGCTTGTCCAGATTCATCCCTAGAAATTGATTCTTTTTGGGACAGAGGGAGTATGTTCTAGCAATGGAACAAGAAAGGACAAAGGAGTCTCTCTATGTTTCAAAGTTCCAATGTGGGCTCCTCTCTTAGTCAGCTATTCTATGTTAGACATGTCCCAAGCAATTGCTCCCTTCGTCTAGAGTGAGTCAATGTACATATCTACAATTGTGATAAAAACAAATGCTTTTGTCACAATTGGAGATTCATGGAGTTCAACTTAAGCTCAAATTTGGTCAAAAAGTGTGTTGCAATTAGTTCCAAACAAATTGAAACTACTGAAATCAAGTTGCTGCTGCTCACATATTTGAACCCAACCACCTAAGCAAACAAAACTAGAAGTGTAGTTCAGTTGCAAACTGAAACGCCATTAGTAAAAAATGTGTTGAGAAACCTGAGTTTGCAGACTAACTAAAATTTTTAAATACTTCTTAATACTTGAACATGCATAATTACCTGGATTTACTGCTTTAGTGAGAACTACCAACAACGGTATTATATGGCAATAAACAGGCACAGCTTTTTTCAAAGACAGACTTCTCTTCAGTGCTTTCTGGAGAGTTTTGACTTGTGTTTTATGATAATAAAGTAGTATTAACTATTAATTCAAAATGTACTAAATTTTTCCAGTTTAGTTTGATTCAGATAGATCAACATTACACATGAAAGTTGAGCAAAACAATACATGTTCAGTAGTTGTCAGATATCCAAAAGTATGAAAGAAAAACATAAAATTTAGGGGTAACAACTAAAATCTAGCTAAGAATTGTAGCATAATAGCATCCAACTTTTAAGAATAAAATATTTCATGTACTTTCTTGCATGTTTTGCAAGTGATACAGCAGATACCTTCACTTACTTCAGGCTTCTCATGGAGATTCATCATTGTGGGAATGGATGGTCCATATATGTCAGCATCTAACAGGCCAACCTTAAGCCGAAACTCCTTGGCAAGTGCTACAGCAATGTTCACTGCAAGAAACCAAATAATAAGGATAAGGGGAAATTTGGTTCTAACAGGTCACACGACAATCTGCTTCTACTGAGCGCCATAGGATAGTCAAGTTTGTTCGGTTCAATTCGGTTGAGTAAAAATTTTGTACATGCCTAGCAAGCATGGACTACAAAGTTCAGAAACCTGACTGGTTAACCTTCGTGAATGCTGCTACATTGGTTGCGATACCTGGGCAAGCCTAGAGCCATCTCTACTTCAATACAGCTAAATATGGAAATAAACGGTGAAGGAAAAGAGAACCTGCAGTGGTGGACTTGCCGACGCCACCTTTCCCGGAGGCGACGGCGATGATGTCGCTTACCCCAGCGATCGAGGGGCCGCCCTTCGCGACGGCGCTGTAGCATCTCCTACTACCCAACAAACACTACGTCGAGAAAAAAAAAAGGTACTAATGAAACGCAAATTGGAGCGAAAGACGAAACAATTTTCTGGTTCTTGGAACAAAGCAAGCCGATGGGCAAGAAAAGGAGGCAGATTTGAGGAGGGAAATGGGGGGAAATTGAAATCTTTGGGGTTCTCTTTCTGCTCTCACCGAGCGAGAGGCGATCCGGAGCATCGAGAAGAAACAGCTTGAAGCCCCCTTTTCTCCTTCTTTGTTACTGGGAGCGCGCGGAGCACATGGGCGGCGGCGGCGGCGTGGAAGGAGCAGATCAGCGGCACCTCTAGGGTTGGGAAACGCCAGAGATCATGAGAGAGAGGGAGGGATAGCAGGTGGCTGCTGGTCGGGCTCGGAAGAGGCGGCCGGCGCCGGAGGGACCAGGTCGACAGCGAGGGCCACACTCCTTTTCTCCGGTGGAATGGGCCTGTAATTTTACACTGGTTTTGGACTAAATACGGGCCTCCCAAGCAGGCTTTAAAAAAAAACATTTCATTTAAGAATAAAGTATATTTGATCCTCCAACTCTCGTATTTATATAACTAGTGCCATGAACGGGTTTTATAGTAAAACTTATTTTTATGAGTTTTATTTATGAAAATACTGGTTTTTGAGTGGTTTGTACATAGAGTGATTCAGTTTTTTTTGGGTGAGGTGGGATTTTTTAATGGGAAAGTAGGTTGGAGAGAAGAGGATAATTGTGCTTTTATATAGTAGTAGAGAAAAAAAGTAAAATATAATCAATGTGTGCGCACCAGACTGGTTTCAGCACCGTTCGATCTAGCGAGATTAACGCGCGTGTTGTGGGTTTCGTGACCGTGATACGAAGCCGGACTTGCCACTGTTTAGATGCGACATTTGTGGGCCGTTGTTTCTGAATTTATCTAAAGAGGCCGCTCAGACATTAAAACATGTACGTGGTGATAAGGATAATTAAAGGTGATAGGTATGATTAAGGGTTTAATAACTAATTTAGACTTGACCAGATCGATTCATTGTGCTCTGCTTTTGGTATTGAATCTAGGTCCGGGGTTCCAACCAGCTTGAAGTCGTTCTATGGCCAACAATATAGTGATGTATCGAAGTAAATATTATTATGTTTGAAAGTAACATAAATAAACTTTAGAAGTAACTATATGTATTTAATTTAAATACATATATTAAAAAATATAGAGAAGATTCATAAGTAAATACATAAATTTTCTTTATTTGAAGTAATCAATATATTCTTTTTTCGAGAAAAGTAGTTTTATGTCATATAGGAAGTAACCCTAAGAAAATAGAAGTAATTTTTTATTGTATTAGAAGTAATTATACCGCTAGAGGGAAATAACTCTAAAAACATTTGAAGCAGGCCCTAAAGAAATATTTTATTTAACAATAAGTCCATTTCATCGTCCAACTCTCGCGTTTATATAAAAAAACCCTGAATTTGAAATTTGAATACCAGGTATTACTAGTGGTGTCAAACTGGAGGTGGAGGGCGGCATCTCAATAGGTACATTGAGGTGACGTATACAGCCTATAAGAGTTCAAACTCAGATTTGTGTTGAGTTGGAAGAGAGAGGAGAAGCGGGTTGCAGATCTGTAGCCAGCTAGAGCACGAGCTCCTAGAAGCTTTGCGAGAGAATGAAGTGGGCTAGGGTATTAATGGTGTCGGAGGATGAAACCTCGACGGCGGGAAGTCAGGAGACCCCCCTTTGAGATTCGGCCAGGGGAGTAGTTCTCAGGCGAAGCCGGCGTTAGGGTGTAGAAGAAGGATACGCAAAGAAGACGTAGAAGAAGCTGCGGGGTTCGGACCGTCCGAAGCGGGTCCGGACCGTCCGAACCGTGGTGAAGCAGAGAACGGTGGCAGAAGGGTCCGGACCGTCCGAACCGGGTCCGGACCGTCCGAACCGAGGAGATCGCTCGGGGAAGACGATCAACAGTTGCGCACAGAGGAGACGGGAGGATTTAGACAGGTTCGGGCCGCCGGAGCGTAATACCCTACTCCTGTGTGTGTTTGGCTATGAGGTGGATGAATGCAGGTCGGAGTTTACAAGGAGGACCCTCGGGAGCTCGGAAGCTCACCGGGGACTTGAGGCTGAGAGAGAGCTTTTCTGTCTATTGCTAGAGCTTGAGCTGCTTGCTTTCGTCTGCGGCATGGATCCTCCTTTATAGAGCCCAGGGGAGTCCACAGTGCCGAGCTTGCATATGCGCTGAGAGAGAGAGAGAGAGCTAGTATGCTACGTCTTGTCGTCTTTGTTCACGCCCGTCTACTGCGCCGCGGTGGTGGAGAACCCACGCCGGGGTAGGTCTACACGCTGTCACGCCGGAGCTACTGTTGCACATCGCGGTGATCGGATGGAGCGGAAGGACGTGACAGCGCATGCCTCCAAGTCAAAAAGGCTCTGACTGTACAGCGATTGCACAGTGAAAGAAGCCACCGTAGTCAAAAAGGTCTCCGACAGCGTAGCAGGCAGGCCCACGGAAGCCAGGCGCGTCACACCCCGTCGCATCGTCATCAATGTGGGTGGTTGGAGAGCCGATGCACTTGAGAGGCGAGGCCCGGGCTCGGGAGGCGGCACCCAGGACCGGGCGCCGGGTCCCGGGCACGGGAAGCGGCTTCCCAGAACCGGAGCCGAGGCCCCGGGTACCGGGGGCGTCGCCGGGGACTGGGGATGTCCTCGGGGCCCCGCGCCACTTGACTGGAGAAAAGCCGTAGCCGCCTGTTGCCGGTGCAGAATATAGCCCCCGGGGAGCTGACGTGGCAGAGGATCCACGCGTCCCCGCGACTGTGGGGACCCCCAGTCCCGTTTCGCCGACAAATGGTATACTATATATGTATTTATAGCTAACTGTTGTATGAGTGGGCTATTAGATTGATGTGGTAATTTTATAGCCGGCAGCTGGCTATATTATTGAACTTGCTTTTAGAGGTTTCCACTGTCCAACGTCCTCAGTTACAGCATCGCCTTTCTGTCTACATTGTCTTTGCCTTCTCATGTGTCAACGTCGCTTCATTGTCTTTGTTGCCTCCACCGCCATTGTTCATCTGATCTAACTGATGGACGGTTGTTGGCGTAACCTTCTGAACCACACCTCGAGGTCCACCACCACTGCTTCTCTCCTCCTAGAGCTCGGAGAGGTGGTGGGCAATTGGAACCGAATCTTGGTGTGGGCAACACGTGCAGAAGGTGGAGACGAAGCTTGTGAAGAATGGGCCACTCAGAGAGAAACCTAACAGCTACTGCCCTCAGGGAGGAGCCAAGCAGTGGCACTCCTTGGTGCTTTGCAAGAAAGAAAGGGGAGAGAAGACAGGCGAAAGAGAGACGGAGGAGGAGGAACGGTCCACTCATAGATGGGTCCTAGTTTTTTGTCCGAGTTGAGGAGTGTCAAATACCCGGTTTAGAGTTGAGAGTTGTTTTATCCCTTACATTTACTCTTTAAAGTCATTCAACATTCAATAAAATGCAGATATGAAAATAATTATATAAACACTATAAAACTCATAAACTATAATCATTCAATCTCAAAAAAATTTAACTTTATGATACAGAGCAATTTTATCAAGTGAAGAACCATATTTCTTTTTCTCACAAGGATAGAATTATTCATAATTAACCTTTGTAGTCCATAGTTGTTTCATATAAATAATAAATATTGAATTCAAACTCCAAACAAATGAAAATTCAATGCTTATAAATTCCAAATGTCATAATTACTAAACTAAAAAACTAACTAGGACTCCAAACGAAGTACTCCTTCCATTTTTAGATAATTGGTATTGAAACTATTCATCCTTAAACCTCTCATCCTTTTTAAAGAAAAGTTTACAAATACTTTAAATGATGGCATGGTATCAAAGTATATTGTATATTAAATATAAGCATAAAACTTTCATTCATTCTATTCTAACCAATTACAAGTAATTAATGGTTAAAAGTGAAAGCACAGTATTATTCAATGTTGTCAGTTATTTAAAAATGGAGATAATGTTAGTATTTCTTATGCCCTCACAATACATTCCACAAGTGTAGGGAATTGTTGATGTAGCATCTCACCTCAGAGTATTCCGGGGAATAATTGCTAGTTAAATGTACTTTCTATTTACCTTGTCTTTCTAAGAAAATTTATCCACCGACCAAAGACAGGGCTATCCGATAAATGCAACGGAATTTATGGAACACGGATAAAGATAATATCACATCTATCTAGTTCAAGAAACCGGAGGGAGTTATCGGAGTCTGACTAGACCAAGATACTAACAAATCTTGGCAAAGCAAAAGAGCAACTATGATACAACTAGCCAGAGATATGAACAAATCTTGGCAAAGCATAAGGGCAACTATGATATTGTTCACTTTAGACATAAGGGTGATCCACTATGGATGGTGAACGACTATTGACCAATACACACCGACACGTTAGACTTAACGTAGCCGACTTTGAAGGACGAACAGGGCTGACTTTTCACCACCCAAACTACTGCGTCCTCTGTTTCCCTAACTTACCTTTCTTTCTAATAGGCGGCTTGAGGAGAGGCGATAGTTGGCCGACCATGCCGAGGTGATTGGCCGGCCAAGTGGGATTGACCGACTGTCCCTAGGTTGGTTGCTTCATCAAACGGCCTAGATCAACTCATGATGGAGGTTCTAGCGTTGGATTCCTCGGTTATGGTGGTTGAGTTGAGATAGCTTGAATTGATGGGTTGGGGCAGAAATGGGTTAGGCTAGTTGGTTCCTTGGTGGGCCAGCTAAGTTGGTCAGCCCTCAGGCTAAGACAAGGATGCAGGCCAGGCCAAAGAGGTGACCGGCTGGCCTGAGGCCTCCAGGCCGCCGTTCTCTAGGAGTTAGGGGCCAGCCGACCAAACATAACTTATTATTTATTAATTCCCAATCTATGAATGTTAAATTAATAAATTGAAAATAACATAATATGTATCATGGTGAACTGTGTATGTAATAACTTGTAACTAGTAATTCTTATTCAAACTATTAATAAAATTAAATTGATACTTTTATGAAACACGGTGCAAACACAGACTGCTAGATGTCCATATACACATACACACACTCACCCCTATAAACGTACACACTTATACCATCCCAAATAAACATCTTCAAGAGACTGGACCGTAGTGATGGCCAGATAGGCCGTGCCCTGACGGGCTTGCCCGGGCACGGTTGCCGCTAGCCCGTGCCGTGCCTGGGCCGGGGGGGGTGACACGCCAGGCCGGCATGGCACAGGCACGCGCGTAGCGCCGGCAAACCAGACGGCGACACGTGTCCCCAACAACTATATTGTAGCAGCTATTTTTCGAATTTAGCCATCGGAGGGCCAAAAAATCCAAAAAATGTGAATTTTTTTCCTATAAATAAGGCAACCACCCTCAACATCCTGGCTCATCCAAACCTCTCATCTTGTGCTCTCATCTTCTGTTCTAGTTTCAATTTTTGATTTAGACAATTTTTTTCTAAAAAACAAAAATTTGTTGGGGAAGGCTCCATTGCTCCACATCCCCATAGCTCCACTCCTACAAGGTAAAAAAATTTCTGAATTTTGTTGCTTGTTCGTACTATTTATTCGGTATATGAATTAATTTTCTCTATTTATATTTTAGGATGGATCCGAACTACCCATCGTTCCAACTAAGCGACTTCGACCTAAACTACATGTCGATGTCATACCCAAATGTCGAGCAAGACGACTCCGGATCGGTTCCTACATCGCAAGGACAGACTGAAGAAGTACATGCGGCTTCAGAAGGATCGGGAACTATGAGCGGGAGCATATCAACGACAAACCGGCTCAAAGAGATCAAGAACTTTCTTTGCCTGGCAACATTTTGATGAGATCAAGGAAACCGGCACTGATGGAAGGGAGGTAACGTATACGAAATATAGAATTTGTAAAACTAAACTATCTGAAAAAATCTTTTGGTGGAATAGGGCATTTGAGGCGACATGCTGAGGCCTGTGCAAAGAAGCAAGGATAACAGCTACGACAACAGCAACTGCTACTAAATTCTGACGGTATGGTACGTCGTGCATGGGAGTACGATTCTTAGATAGCATAAGATTCCCTTACTCGTTTAATTGCTAGATAGGATGTATCCTTAAATTTTGGTGAGTCTACTGTATTTGAGACTTACATTAAAACTGCTCATAATTCTAGATTTCAATTGTTAGTAGACAGATCACAACCTGTGGCTTAGTGAATATTTATAACCAAGACCAGGACACTATTAAACAATTATTTGCTACATGCCCCTTTTCTGTTAGTAACACCTCTAATATTTGGAATGGTAGGGCTAAAGAGGATTATATTAGTGTAGTTGCTCATTATGTTGATGATAACTGGGAACTACAAAAAAGAGTCATAGCTTTAAAATTAATTAATGTTTCATATACTGCTGAAAATATTGCTGAAAGAATTTCTAGAGTTTGTAAGGAATTTGGCCTCATAAATAAAATCTTTGCAGTAACACTAGATAATGCAGCAATAAATTTCAAGGCAATGGAAATTCTGCACCCTTTATTCTCTATTTATGCTAGATCATTTCCTTTACATCAACGTTGTGCATGCCATGTTATTAATCTTATAGTTAAATCTGGGTTTAAGAGAGTAACTGCATATGTTAATTCCATCCGTGAAGCCATAACATGGTTGAATGGTTCTAATACTCGACTTGCGATCTTCAAGCGATTCTGCATCGCTTCGGATAAGCGTCCACACAAGTTCCAAACGGATACGGACCATAGATGGAATTTGACTTATTTAATATTGAAGCATGTTTTACCTTACAAAGAAACACTAACTGTTTGTTTGCAAACCAAGAATGTTGTTATCAATGATAGGCAACTGCTTCTAATAGAAAAATCTTGGCATGTTGTCGAAAAGTTTTATTACTTCCTTGAAACATTTTATGATGCAACTGTTACTTTATCTGGATTTACTATCCAACTGTTAATTTAATTTTGCATAAGATTTTTGAGATTGCCACTTTATTGCAAGAATATGAAGATGAATAACTACTAGGACTTGCCGTATTTCATATGAAACAGAAATATCTTAAATACTAGAGGGAAATCCTATACATGTATACTTTTGCATTTATTCTTTATCCTAGGGATAAAATGCGAGGATTCCTCAATATTTTGAATCTTATTAGGGACGCAATGAGTATTGATTATACTAACAATTATTCTGATGCTAAGACTAAATTGTATGAATTGTTTTGAATGTATGAAACTGAGTTTCAGGGAGTTCACATGCAAAGAGCCCCACATGTCCTTGTACCAGGTAAGAAGAAGAAATTACAGTGAGCCGAATTTGGGGTGGTTCCTCTTCTAGCACCGGTAGTGGAAGTTCGGCCGCCCCAAGTAGTGAACACGCTCCGCATGACGCCCATGAGTTGTCCTCCTACTTAGACAATGACTCCATCAATCAGGAAGATCTCAACATGCTCGGTTGGTGGAACGATCACAAGACCCAATATTCCGTGCTCTCAAAACTAGCACGGGATGTGTTCATGGTGCCTGTGTCTATGATATCCTCTGAATCGGCCTTAAATCTTTGTGGAAGAATTATTGAGGAAAGGAGAAGAAATCTCCGCAGTGAGATGGTAGAAATACTACTTGCGGTAAAAAACAGGGAGCTAACCAAGGAACATGCCCAACACACCACAGAGAACCAGGATTTGGCTGCTCAGTTTGACAATCTTTACCTAGAAAATGAGGAACTAGAGTAGCATATTTTTATTTTTGAGTTTTGACTTTTAGCCGTACTCTTTTTTCCTTGTCATGGTTTTTTCAAATATGATTTTTTTACATGACAAAGTTTTTAATGAGACAGTCATGTAATATCAAATTCAATAAAGGACGCTACTCATTTTTTCCTATATTTATGCAGAAATTTAATTATATAATTATAAATGTGTTGCTATTTTTGTTGTTTACAAATATGAAATTTCCTCCTCCGATATCATTAAAAAATCCCCTCATATTTTTCTTATTTTGTTGAAATTATTTTGTTTCTTTTTCCCACATTTTCTAGCACTATTTAAAATTTTACATACTTTTCTTAATTTTTCTCTTTTTTCTAATTTTTCTTTTTTTGAAATTCCCGGCCGGGTGGGGCGGCCGGCCTGCCCTGCCCTGCCACGCGTCGTGCCGCGACACGCCGATGCGGGCTAGGCATGCCGCCTCAGCCACCGCCAGCGAGCCCACCTAGCCAACGCTGCCGCCACGCCACGCGCCTCGTTCAAATTTTGAACGGGCGGGGCGGGGGCGCCGTGGGGTAGCGCCAGGCCACTACCTGACGGACCATGCCAACGGGCTGGCCGTGGCCCATGTGCCGTGGTCGGGCCTAGCCCGTAGGCTCCGCGTGCCGTGCCTAGGCCGAGGCCTCGGCAGGAGCTGTGCCTTAACGGGCCGTACCGTAGCTGGCCGTGCCTTGTGCCAAGGCGGCCCGTAAGGCCCTGTTGCCCATCTATACTAGATTGATATATCTTGAGATTGGTGACCTGATGTCGTAGAGTCGAACTTGAGTGGGCAGGTCCCATCACAAGAAATTTAACCAAACGAGGTATGATCCTTTCAGAAATTAAATTATTTTGTTGTTAATACTTGATTGAATTTTGTTATTTGCAATTGTTTCAACTCAATAGGAGTGCCCGATATCTCCAGGACGGAATTATATATAGATTGCACACGGTAGACAAAACTTCTGCCTGCGTGTTAACGTTGCTGTGAGGAGAACACAATCAGCAAGGAGATCCCACGCAGTATTCGATTGACGCGACCATAGGACGCTGCCTGCACCTCGCCCTTCTTCCACCCGACAATTGAGTTGGTGGTTTTCTCAACGGATAAACACGCGACCACAATACAGGACTTGGGCAGGGCTGTAACCCTAGACCTACTCGTACGCCAAGAAATAAAAAAAAAGGAACTCTCCAACACGACCTTCTGACCTAGTATGCTAGCTAGTTTTATGGCACGCAGGTCAGATCGACTAGTACACAAATTACTTGATATTAATTGCTATAGTGGCTCAAACCTGAAGTGAGACTCGGACTGATCAAGTTGCAACACTTACACCACACCATGGCTAAACACGTTATTATAATAGTTCGACAGCTTTTGCTAATCATGCATTTACATGACCTATGTGTTCCTACTTGTGTACGCGTGCACCAAAATAATAAGCCAAGTCTGGCTCAGCAAATCCAGTCAGGACTCAGCCCTAGCTAGTTACATCGGAACCACACTTCATAGAAATTGTTGATGCCT
The DNA here is from genome assembly GCA_003991445.1 of Oryza meyeriana var. granulata. Classification (NCBI taxonomy): domain Eukaryota; kingdom Viridiplantae; phylum Streptophyta; class Magnoliopsida; order Poales; family Poaceae; genus Oryza; species Oryza meyeriana. Next base: position 289,723 of record RYFJ01001045.1, on the reverse strand, counting down.
TCTCTTGTTTCTTGCGCAAATTTTTGTTTGACGACCAAGATAATTGGTACGGTCAAACCTTAGGTAAGATTTGTCACTACCAAAATTTGTTATGTTAGAGTTGGAAATATGAGATTTGGTTTGATATTAAAATATGCCCAGAAGATTTAAATAAAAGAAAAGGTCTACTTCACCCCTTAAAGTTTTGGAGTTGGTCTACCCTGAAAGATCAAAACCGGCACAAATAACCCCCTAGGATAGTTTTGTAGGTGGTTTTACCATGTAGATGATGATATGACAGCGATATTACTTGCATAGCATAAAGATTAGTCCATTAAAACTAAATTGACATAATCATTTTTTTATTCATCGATCGATAAGCCTAAAAATTACATACTACCATTAATGTACACCATTCTTAAGCCATTGCACTTGTTAAAAAAATACTTAATAGACTCTATCACCATGCCATCGTCCCCTCTGTAGTTCACATGACAAAAACCACCGTCACATCATCATCTACATTATAAAACCACTTAGAAAACTACTCTAAGAAGTTATTTGAGCCAGTTTTCATACTTCAGGAGGTAAAATGCTCGGTTTTATAGTTCAGGGGATTAAGTAGATCAACCCCAATACTTTAGGGGTGAAGTAAACTTTTTCCTAAATAAAAAAGAGAAAATTGCAGTTTAGGCCATATTTTATTACTAAAGTCTCACGTTGGACCACCCTGCACCCGATCTTTTCACTTTGGATTAGCCAATGTTGCGTTTGTTACACTTTGTGCCAGCTCTAGCCACATTAATCTCTCTTCTAGTAAAGATGTGACCTACACGTAAGTGGAGGAGACCGGCGGTGTACGTGCGGGTGTCAATGTGCTTGAGGCTGTTGATGAATTTGATATGAGAGTTGAGGTGGTCCAAATTACAACAAAGACAAGATTACTTAGTTCAAAGTGAAAAGGTTGGCTAAAGTGTGATCTAAAATGAAACTTTAGCATAAAAGCTAGCCTAAACTGCAATTCACTTGTAAAAAAAAAAGGTGACAAAATTTTGTGCGATGGTAGTTTTTGGTTTGCCTCCACTCTGTACGTAAATCAAACCATGCAAACTATTAACCTCTACCCTCCTATTGCCTAGTTTGTCTCTGTTGTTAGATCCTCCTCAAGCCTATGGTGATTCATCGTTGTCTTCGCCTACCATCATATAGAGCTGCTACCACATCAAAGATGTCCTCTCTTGCCCTTCTCCTACCTACCTCTACCGGAATTCTTCCTAATCCGGCAACCTGACGCACGTTGCCTGTGAAGATTTGCATGCATTCCCAACCAAGAACAATGAGAAAGGAATACCTGCCCCTTATATAATTTTAAGTTATTATCCTTTGACTGTACGTGTGGAAGCTAAGAAACACTGGAATGGGGCATGCAGGTGTGCATTAGCAAGCATGTCGGCAAAAGGCTTGAAAAACATCATCATGAGATCAGAGATTCCGGTTTGGAAGTTAAATGTTAATCTATTGAGCTCGTGGTTCATGCGTAATTAGCCTAGCTAAAGCAAGACAAATGCTAACTTTAAGCTAGTCATCGTCAATTCTTGGACCAGAACTATATATATTTATATAGAAAGGGAACTACTTTAACTAATAAATTAATTTGCGAAGTTTCAAGAGATAAGTACATGCATGAAATTTCAACTCTACAGCAGCATCTATCAAGCAGAGAACTTTACTCCATTCGTAGCATCTGTCAGCAGTATCAAAGAACCAGCACTGAAATATCAGCGTATTTATTAGGAATCAGCAGCGAAACATCGTCTGTCTATATGACTATGGCACCGTTCGATTCAGAGATTTAGCTGAGTTTATCGGTGGTATGAAAAACATGACAGATCATTAGCACATATTAATTAAGTATTATCTATTATAAATTTTAAAAATAGATTTATTTAATTTTTTTAAGAAATTTCTATATAAAAAGTTTTTTTAAAAACACACCGTTTAACCGTCTGGACCGTTTAACCGTCTGGACCGTATGCTCATGACAAACGAACAAGTAGCTAAGCCCAAAGGTAGAATCATGCACAACTGTACAACACATGCTAGCTACTCCATTCGTTTCACAATATATGTCATTCTAGAAAATTTCATAAAACAAGCTGATATAGCAAATTACATTGTTACCCTCATTAACTGCATCCCAGTCGTTTTCCAAAGCAACATTAACTCTAATTAATAATTATGCAAGTATTGAGGAGGCCTAGAGAACACAGGTTACCTCTAGAATGCTTTGGAATTTGAGAATAACAAGTACATTAAAAAAATAAATTCTAGAATGATAAAGTAATCTAAAACTGATGGAGTACCAATTGATGCAAGTGCTAGCTTTCCGTAGAGGATTCTTTTACAGTGAACCAAAACTTTTTGAACCATCCACTACTAAAAAAAGGGTTTTTGCATGTGGGTAAAATCAATTTGTAGAGGTGATTCAGGCGGCTTTGTGAAAATCATTTTCACAAGTAGATAGGGCTATTAAGCCAGGCGCATGTGGAAATAGGGTTATTTACACAAGCGGCTCCTTAAGCAGCCGGCCTACGTAAATGGCCCCTATTTTCACATGTGGCCCTTTTAAATCAACTGCTTACCGAAATTGTTTTCCACGGGAGGTCGGTGTGGCGGTACCCCCTGTTGTGATGCACAAGCGATTGCCCTTATGAACTGCCTGTGCAGTCTGAGGAGAGATATCGGCAAAACTCATTTTTTATAGTGATCAATTGTCCATTGTGCTTCAATCCAAGAGTCAATATATATTCACTCTTACTTCTTAGATACTACCTCTATCCATAAATATAAGAGATCCTAGCTTTTTTTTGAATTATTAAGAATGAAAGAAAAATACGCATGTACCCCTCATAAATGAGGATGGTTAGGGAGTGAGATAGTGGTTTAGACGTCGAGTAAAAATTAAACGAGGGGTAGTTGGGTGGGAGAAGTAGTACTCTGTAATCCTTATATATATATTCTGGACAAATTTTGAACCCTTCGTCTCTTACATTTGTGGACGGAGAGAGTAGTAAATATTATTTTTTGATTACATTAATAAGAAAAGGAACATTTTTTTACCTTAATCCTATCATACAAAATCCATGATCTATATAATATAAAAGTCTGCTGGTAAAATTCTAAGTTTTGATTATATTGCATGTCAAGAGACTGCAATTGAAAGTGATTTGGTTTGTATTTTCAGTTTATAATGGAATTTTCGCAATAATTTGGAATTCCCAAAACATTTTTAATTTTTGTTTCTCATAAAGTTAATATTCGAGGCTCAAAAGTACAATATTTTTATACATGTATAGATCTTGGTTACTTTTATTTGATGAATATATACCGTAGAGATTTCAATGTTTTAATTAAATCATTAAAATTATATTCAGTTAACTATTCCATTGACATGCCCTGTATTCAGTGATATCAATGTTGCCCTTTGCCACTTTGGTACTTGCTGGTTGGTCCATCCATGCAAAGTTGATTTTGGAAGGACAAGTACATGTCCATTATTACCTTTTTTTTGCATGATGTTATTATATTAATGGAAGAGGCTCATAATTTATCATTCAATATAATAAATCGTGTACAATTAATTGACAGTTATGATTATCATAACCAAAAAAACTCTTACATCACCGACGTGGAATGCTATGAGTAAATCTTTAATTTTTCTGTAACTTACATCTAGTTAAATCAGATGGTTGAATTTTGTTTGTAAAAGTTTAGTAAGAATTTTCTTTTTGAGTATGTGTAGCGGTGCTCATTTACAGTGTACGTAGTTAGAACAAGATATATAGAAGAAATATAAGGTAGGATCGGAGTAACTGATAACACATACTGCTATTGTAGTTAAAGCGGTTGGGACGTACGTGTTGACGCTAACACACTGCTTGGACTCGATCTCATCACACGCACTACGTCATCGGTCGTGTCATCGTGTTACAGTTTGATTATTGCTTTTGGTAAAGAGTGCGAACTTGACCAACATATATTTCCTTGTCATGTTCTCACTAGTGTACATGCACATGCATGCACAGCAAATATGCATAGTTATTTCTCCCTCTATATATAAAAATCCATGCATGCATATGCTAGTCATAGCCTCATTGCACTACAAAATCTCTCAGCATCGACAACTCACACAAATTACAAGTTACAAAACACGTTAACACATACAGGTGATTGATCAAAGGGGTGATTAATTAGGCACTTAATTAATCAGCTAGCCATGGCTCGTTTGGTCAAGCTTGTGCGTGCCTTGGTGATGGCGATATTAATGCTTGTGATCTTGTTAGCCACGGCGCCGGCGTATTGCCCCGGCGGCGCTGTGGCGGCGAGGCCGCTGCACGAGGAGGAGGCTGCTGCATTACTGATTGGCCATGATCAGCAGCACGGTGGCCGCCGGCTGGTGGCGTCGCCGGACGTCGAGGAGTCGTCCAAAAGCGCTGAACATTCCGATGGTTCCAACAATCCCAACATCCATCACTGATCTGATCTCTCGACTTGAGAGTGATCAGTGATACTGCCTCTCATGCATGATCGATCGACAAGATATATATAGACATACCGGCGATCCATTCATTTATATCCATGAAGTTTTACGTACGCCATATATATAAAGCTGCATGCACGTATAGTGCACATATATTGATATGGAGTGGCAGCACCTATATATCTATCGCTCCATGCATTTGTATTTGGCCGGTAAGGAACTGCATGTCGTTTTAATAATTAATTAGTTTTCGAAGATCCATGCATGCAATGCATGGAAGAGTATATATATTTACATATAATAGTGATGAGTATGCATGTATGTCTGGTTGATGTATGGTTTGATATCAGATATTATTGTTTTACTGCCTGTATGATATGGCTTGAGATTAATTTCATTACAGATAATAATCTCACATTACTTACCAATATAGTCAAATGGACTGTTACAGATAATGTTTTTCACCCGTCAGCGATGAGGTATTCTATGGTAATGTTAATGCATGTTTTGCATACACAAATTTCTTTTGCTTGAGTTTGGTTCCATAAGGGCATTTCTAGCGGTAATGCCCATGTTAATTAATAACATACATCGCAAGAGAGTTAAAGATCTGAGGGGAAAGAAAATAATGTCTTGTTTGTATGTGACACAGTAAAGAAACAAGCATAATATTGAGGATTAAGGTTATGTCCATCACACCAAATTAGAGGTAAATAATTAACAAATGTAACGGGGAGAAATGGATGAAGTAATTTATTGTTTGGCCTGGCCTGTAGAAATAACAACTGGGTAAATAGTTCTATAAAATAGTGCCATATATGTGAAATTACAAAAGGAAAATGATAGACATGATATGGAGTGTTTAGCACCGGAAATTGCCCCAACAATGCCCGCTACGTATTTTACGACACTGATTAATTATAGGATGCCAAACTATTTATGGAACAGATATATTCCCAGAACCATCCTAATATATCCCAAACCATTTGCACACACATATATATACACTTCTCATACATCCACAATCACATATGCTTCTCATGCATCCACAAAAACATATATATGCAGCCACAAACTAAAAATTTGAAGCCACAAGTCATATTATCTTTACCGCTCATGCATCTTCGAACGAGAGCCATCACAGCCTGTAAAGTTAGTTACAATTTGAAACAAGTAATCAATATTAATTAAAACAAGAATGTTATATGCATATGTCATATAATTATTATGGTTCAGACATACTAGAATAAGCATATATTACAACAAGCAATCGGCACAAATATAGTTCTATAGGAAATTTAGATCTCTATTTCGAATGGAAGCTGTCTTTTTTGCTTATGACTTCTGAAAGCACAAAGCCGGCTATTTGGCCTCTAATATTTGCAAGGTCGATCCTCGTATCCTTCCATCTGTGTTTCTGTTAGGGAAGAATAATGTTAGTATGTCATGAGCAAAACATATCGACAAATTTGAAAGATCGAGAATTTTATGAGCACAAACCATCATCTCTAGGTTCCGTAGTAGTGTCCCCACCCTCCCTTCGACGCGGGTGCTGCCGCATCGCCAGCCCTCCTCCAACCGTTTCTGCACCAGCCACCACCTCTCCTCCCCCGCACCTTCGCCGTGTCTCCTGAACTTTGCCATTGTTGCTGGAACCCTAGCTCCGCCTTCCACCGTCATCTCGCTCAACCAGCCACCGTCAGCGGAGTCCCTGGCGGACGAGAAGCGCCACCACGTCGTCACTGACCACCTCCCGAGCTCTGCACCTCCGCCGTTCTCCCCGTCCTCATCCTGAGCTTTGGCCAGGCCGCACTGCGCCGAGCTCAACCTTCATCCCGAGCTTGCCCGCAACACTGACGGCATAGTCAGCCGCCTCCCGAGCTCTGTGCCTTAGCCACTCTTCCCCTCCTCCTCTGCGCTCCCTCCCTTCCTGTCACACCCTGAAAATCGGCCTAATTAAAAATTATTTTAGGTAAATGAAAATACAAGAATATACTAGAAAATTTTGTCTATAAAAGCATTTGAATAAAATTTTGAAATTTTCAATATTAAAAATCCCAAGTTGAAATTTTAAATAGATGCTTGGACGCTTTTATATTCCTGGGGTTTTGTCGGAATATTTTAAGCGTTTAAGTATTTATAATAATAAATTTTTCGTGTTTCATGGTGGCATTTACTTCTGGCAAATTCCCCATGATTTAATAAACTCTCTGAAATTTTCTTAGAATTTTCGGAGCTCTAGAATTAATTTTAATGCTATAAAGATCACTTCAGTAATTAATTAAATATAAAATAAAACCCTGTCTTTTTCCCTGTTCGGGTTGTTCCTGGTTCAGTCCTTTGAAGTCTTCCCGTTTGCCTCGAACTCCGTTCCATTTCTTCTTTTAGGGTTGGGTGTTGCTCTCGAAACCCTAAGGCCTCCTTGACTTTCCGATTCTCAACATATTCCGATATTTCGAGCGATTGAATGTTTCCTAAACTATTCCCTGTTCTCGACTCCCAAAATATTCCCCATATTTGGGAAGTTCATTTATTCCGTTTTCCAACTCTGTGAAATATATTCCTTGAATATTTCGATTTCTAGGCCTCTGCAAAATAATTTTTAATATTCTAATTCACGAAATATTTCGCTGTTCTACTTCTCCAAAATTTCCTTGAGAAAATATCCTCCATTTTCTGAATCCCACAAAATACTCCCCGTTTCGGATTCTCTGAAATATTCATGCAATCGGGATATTTAAATATTCCCTAGAGATTCCCAATATTCCAATATTCCCGATTTTTCCCAATTCCGGAAGATTCCTGATAATTCTTTCCAATATTCTAGAAATTTCCAAAATGTTCTTGTACTTGGAGGATTCCAAAAATTCCGTTGATCTTCCCGATTCCAAAGAAATATTTCGATTCTAAAAGAAAAATGTTTCGACATTCTCAAGTTTCCACACACACACACACACACACATATATATATATATACATATAACGTCCGTGATATTCCGAAATTCCGAACGTCTCCCTAATTTACAATGCCTCTATTTATTCCTTGAAATTCTCAAAGCAAATTTCCAAATTTTGGGAAAAATTCTAGAGAACCCCCTCCTTTTCTCCTTTTTCTTTCCTTCTTTTCCCATCTTTTCTTTTTTTCCCCTTCTTTCTTTTTCTTCTTTTCTTCTTCCTCCTCCTTCTCTTCAACCTCTGGACTCTCTCTCTCTTCTGTTTCTTTCGGTTGAGCCAGGGCCCGGCCCGGTCGCCCCGGCCTATGCCTCTCTCCTCGGCTGCGCGCCTCCCGGGCTTGGCCTACCGCCACCGCCGCCCCTCGGCTTGCCTTGGCCCGCGTCGCGCCAGCTGCCGCCTGCGTCTCCTCTCCGCGCCCGCCACCGCGAAACTCGACGTCGCCGCGCGTCCCGTGCCGAGGCCAGACTCCCGCGCCGCCGCCCCGGCACCCTAGGTCTCTCCCCTATATATACCAGCGCGCCGCCGCCTCGCCCGCGCCCTAGCCCGCCTGCGCTATGCCCAGCACCGCCGCCCTGAACCGCGCCCGGTGCCGCCGCCGCATCCAGTGCCGCTGCCCTCTGCTCCCAAGCCGCGCCGCCGCACAGCATCTAGTCACCGACGCCGCTCGGCTCCTCACCGTGCCGCCTCCCCCAGCCATTGCCACCCCGCAACCTGAGTTCCCAGCCGCCGCCGCCAGCTGGAGCCGAAGCCGCCGCCGGTGAGCATCTAGGCTTCGGCCTTCGCACCCCTCGTTCCCGTCCTCTTTCTTTTTTCTCCTGCCGCGTTGCGCCATCGAGGTCGCCGTCCCGAAGGTTTCCCATGGTGCGGCCAACTTCCTCAGTCCCGGTCCAACCCCGGTCTCGTTGTCATTTCACCGGCGCTTCGCCTCGTCACCGTCGAATGCCGCCCTCTGCGCTGGAATCCCTCGACGCCTCGCTCTGCCTCCCTCTGCTAGGCGTCTCCGTCGTCGTCGGCATCCCATCCCGCCGGCGCCAGCCCCTGCTGTCCCCGCGACGTCCCTCCTTCCCCGCGGGTGAGCCGCCGTCGTCCTCATCGCCACGCCGCCGCCGAGGTCGCCGCTGTTGCCGGACTGCCGTCGTCGAGCACCTCTGCCTGCCATGGCGCAGCCGAGCTCAGCTTGCCTCTCGGTGCCTCGGCCATGTGGGCCCCACCAAGGACCCCCTCCCCTGTGACCAATGGGTGGGCCCTCGTGCAGTCTCCTCTCCTCCAAAAGACATGTGGACCCCATTGCGTATCCTAGTTTCATCCCGGCCGTTCGATAGTCCAAAGATTAATCCCAGCCATCCAAACTTCATGAAGTCCAGATTGATCCAGAGCCGTTCGATCTTTCCCAATCTAATCCGCACCGTTGGATTTCTGTAACTCCTCGGCTGTGACACGTCAGCCCTAGGTCTCTGTCTACGCCACGTGTCTTTTCTCTTGGAGCCACCTCAACATCCATACCCACATGGCATCCACTATACCCACGGTCCACCAACTCCCTTTTGTTCCTTGGTCCAGGACTTGGTCCATGGGTGCTCAGCCTTTGAGAGTGGGTCCCACTCAATTATCTTTTCAAAAAATAATTCCTTTATTAATTAATTTCTGAGTGAATATTCTATGAATATTCCTTTTCCTTATTCTTTTCAGATTTCTTCTGAATTTAATCTTCCGGAGGCCGTATCTTTTCCGTTTGAACTCCGATTCGACCCGTTCTTCTTCCTAAATTCATCTAAAATCATGATCTAACTGTTTATGTAATTTTTATATACTGTTTATTTGGATTTTAATAGGTTTTTCCTTGTTTTGCGTGTAGTCAGTCATTTTGGTCGATTCGGAAGGAAACGAAGTTCGCGGAAGAGTTCGAAAGGTTATTTGAAGACGTTTTCTATTGCAATGCAAGTCACAGGACAATCTCCTTGAGCATATTGATCCCATTTGTGAAATCTATTTTGTTTTAATGTTTTTACATGCAACGCTTTTTAAAGTCATTATTACGAGTTATTTATTTATTATCCTACATTCCTTGATTATAGCCGCTTTGTGATTGATGTCTTTACCTTGATATCCTGGGTAATTAATACTGACTAGCTGGATGAATATTTACTGATCTAGCTAGATTATTTAGGGTTTGCTTAGTTGATGAATAGAAACTGTAGTGTCATTTTATGTGGAAAATTAATGACTTATTTATGATTAATCATTGATTAATGGTTATTGTTTCATGACCGTTAGTCGTGGCTAGTTAATTAATGTGACAATTAAAACTTGACTGAATGGTGGGTTGTGAGCACCGGGATTGCGGTTGTTGCTAGTGGTGCTCATGACAATTAAGGACCGGTTTGTGGACTACTTATTACGAAGCATTTAACGTACTAACCACAAGCCAGAATGGACAACAGCAAGATCCGTAGTGTAGCGAGTTCAACAGTAGGCCCCAGGGCGTGTTTGTGGCTGGTATAAGACCACACATGGCTGCGTCAATAAGTCCATGTTTACGGGCGTTGGACCGTCTCCCTGTTAGGCGCCTGATAACTGGTGGTTCAGTAGGTGGCTTTTTTATTGGGCGAGTTGCATGAAAGGTCTTGTCATAGTTTCCCTCTTTGCAGTAGCATGGTGGTATTTCGGGGCATGGTGACATGTGCGAAATCGTATCTTGTGGGTAAGTTGGTACACCTCTAGCTAGAGTAAAACTATTCGAATAGCCGTACCCGCAGTCAATGGGCGGACCTAGCAATGATTTCTGTGATTAGTCCCACACTACTCCTTAATGGTGATAAATGACGGAATCTGTATAGCTCCTGTTTGGAGAGTTATTGTCACACCCTATATTTTCCCCCTAATTAGCCACACAAAAATATATGAGAAAATGTCCCAAGAAAATAAATTAAAAAGGGCCAAATAAATTAGTTAAATGTGAAAAATACAAATTAATAAATTACTATGGCTGGGAATTATTTTCTTTTATTCCTCTTGCCAAAATATATTAATGAAATTTTTATTAGAATTTTCAGAGCACAGGAAGTATTTTTAATAAATCAAAAACGATTATCAGAATTAAATTTGCACTAGAAAATCCCTTTCTTTTCTTTTCTTTCTCTTTTTCCCTTTTTCTCCTATTTTTCCTTCCCGCTGAGCCGCGGCCTAGCACTGTACCGCCGGCCTCCGCATGCGGCCTCCCTCACGCGCCTTCCCGCGGGCCCACCTGTCAGCTCCCGTCCTGCTCTCTCTCTCGCTACGCCGTGGGGCCCGCCCGTTAGGCCGCCTCGCTCACTCGCTCCATCGCCCTCCCGTTGACAGGCCGGGCCCTCCTGTTAGCTCCTTCGTTCTCCTCCGTCCGGATCGGCCGGAGGGGAAATTTCCCCTCCGCCGCTCGATCAGCACCGCGACCCATCTCCCCGCGCGCCCGTCCATAGTTCAAATGGCACAGGACTAGGTCCTCGTCCACTCCCCCACGATCTCCAGCACCGTCACTCCCTTTCAAGCGAGAATCACGCGCACAACACCAACGCCGCCACCCTCAATCCCATGAGAAATGGAGCCGTTTCGGCCACGATCTCTCCTGCCCAAGCGCATAAAAACCTTCGCCGTCCTCTCCTCTACCTTTTTCCTCAAACACCGACGCCTCCTGAGCTCCCTAGCACCCCGCGCCGCGTGATCCAGAGCCGCCGCCGCGCTTTGTCGCCTTCAGCCGCCTGCTGCCGCCGCTATAGTCGTCGCCAGACCGCGCGCTCGCCACCGCCAGCTCCGCCGCAGTCGTGCGACACCAGGTCGCCGCATCCGGGAGCCTCTACGCCGTCGGAGACCCAAGCTTGCCGTCGTCCTCCACGGTAAGCCGTTCTGCCGCCTTGTGGCCGCGTCTTCCCGTCGATCTCTTCGGCCATTTCGGCTCTAAATCCTCCCTATATCTTCGCCAGGACCCCCTCAACCTCGTCCATGCCTCCGTCGTCGGAAATCCTCGCCGGAACGCCGACTTCGCCGTCGTCCCATACCTCGGCCGCCGCCTATCGCCTCTGTTCACTGCCGTTCACCGCTTTCCGGCTGCCGCAACTCCTTGGTGAGCACCCCTTCGTCTCCCTCGTTCCCTCCTGCGGCTCGTCGCCATTCTCCGAGGGCCGGATGGTCTCCGACGGCGACCATCCGGCCGCTCGCCCCGCCGCGGCGCGGCCGCGCCGACGGGGGCGAGCCCCCTTTTGTCCGAGGCCGTCCGATCTGCCTCTGGGCAGATCTGTACCGACCGCGTGGCGCCCCACGGGCGCCTGCTTTCCCCGTCACGTCGGCGCCACCCGGGTGCTGCGTCGGCCTGTTGGCCGACCGTGGCTGCCACGTGGCAGGTACGTGGGTACCTCCCGCTGGACGGCGCGCCTAGTGCTCTAAACAGCTCCTGCGGTCGTCCGAGTTGTACTCCGGCTCCTGCTCGTCGCCCACCTCGTCGTCGGTGCGGCTCCTGGATCCGCTCACGTAATCCACTCTACCATGAGCCAAGGAACAAGCCTTACTACTGGTGCGAGACCCACTGAAGGAGCTGCTGTCATCGGTGGAAGTGAAGCCCTCGTGGATGCTGGTGCCTCCCTGAGAGCTGCCGTTGCTCGACGACGCGCTGATCATGCCGCCCGTTGGTGCTAGAGTTGGAGCGGGCACTGGCGCTGGAGCTGGAGCTGGTGGTGGTGCGTGTGGCCCGTTCCTTGGGCCAATTGAACCCGCACCGGAGGAAGGGTCCTCTTCCTCGGGGTCAGACGAATCCTGGCCCCACCGGGTGGTGGCTATCCCGTTAACTCCACGACCTCCCTCTTCAGGCGGTCGATCTGGTTCTGGAGACCCATAATGGTCATTCAGTTGGCGTCCTCTCGGTTGTGGGCTGCACACACACAATTGGCATGCATGTAGTCCATAGCCCACATCGCCCGCCTCATGTGGACAATGGTGGTGTCGTTCTTGTTGTCAGCCAGCTGAAAGGTGCTGTAGACCTGGTAGTGTGTCCGGCTGGGGAGGTAGTGGTAGGCGGTGGTACAGAGGGTGGAGTGATGCCTTCGACGTAGCTCTCTGATTAAACAGAAAGCTGCCTCTTGGCAGGCGTGGTTGTAGGTACGCCCGCGATCTCGACCTCCATAGTTGGTAGGAGGTACCTCTCGCCTAGTAGCTCCAAGTGAACCTAGTACGGGAGCTCACCCTCCACGGGCTCCACCGTAGTGTACTCTGGGGCATGGCTGTATCCTCAATGTGAAGCCCATCATACGAAGCTCCTCCACAAATCCGCCCATGTCTGTCCATCTATAAAAGGCAAGGAGGGAGAATCAATGTATGCTTAGATCCAAATAAGTGAACAGTAAATAATTTAAAAATAAACAACAATTTTATGTATGAAATAATTTTGTATGTAAACTTGAGACCGACGAAATAATATAGCAGAACCAAATAATACCGAATAAATTTTAAATAATAATTGCAAAACAAGTAGAAATATTTTATGCATGCCTTAAATCATTCATCACCCTGATTAACCAATGTTTTCTCAAAATTTGGACACCTATGCCATAACCCTTGAATAAAATTTCCACCCCAAACTTGACCTGACTCAGAAATTTCAGTCAAATAAAAGGTCAAGATTTTATCCCAATCCGAGAACAAATTTCCACTTTTCCCGAAATAACTCCAAGTGCAAGAAACATATGCAAATGAGAATTTCAGAGGGCTCTTAGGGTTTCCATTTGGCTGGTCTTACGGTCAAGCTGAGCTCTGATACCAACTTGCGTTACAGTTATGGTTTGGGCCTGAACTGCGCTGGAGCACTGTTCAGTGGTTGGTTTAATATTGATTATTAATTAAACTATATTATTTTCAATGATTTTAAATATAAATATTTTAAATGTTGTTTACGCAAATAAGCCATAATATGTCTATCCTTTGGATTCATATTGCATTATTCTGCATTTTCTAGTGTGGCTTGTTAAGTACGGTGGGTGGTATTCAGTGTTGCAATATTACAATCATCAGAGTGAAACTTTGCGAGGAGGAGAAGTTTGGTGTTTGGTTTATTCCCTAGTTGAGCTGCCTGTGGCTTGGTGCTGCTTCGCTAGTAGCCGTTCCGCTGCTATTTCTTCTGTGTGAGGACTAAGTGTCTTTTCTGTAAGTAATTATCGTTTTGGTTATATTTATCAAATTATCGATTTGTGTAACTCGGTTGATTCCTGAACGATAATTTATTGCACAAATTAGCTTTAAAAATTCTTGTTAATTTCTAGGCGTGACACCTCCCCCCCTCCCCAAACTTCGGCCACTCCACACCGCGTGGAGGGCCCCAGTGCAAGGCAAATATTTCTTTGAAATGTGGTGTTTGAAATTGTGAATGTAAATATGGTTGAATTCTATGCATTAGAAATGTTCATGTTTGAATTATTATAGTTTTAAACTAGATGTAACATAGAGTGTAAATTAAAATACAAGAGAATAATGAAATACGGGTTAGGAAATGGGGGTTGTTGTTGTTGTTGGAGGAATTTTTTGGTCCTCGGGAAATAGAGGCATCCCACATTTAACCTTTTAGGGACTCTAAAATAGAGACTATTATCGGAGATGCTCCCTTCTACACTTGCTCAGTCTAGAAAATAATTCGTCATGCTGGTGCTAATTAATACTCCCTCCGTTTCAAATTAAGTAATTTGACTTGTCAAAGTCAAACTACTTTAAGTTTGGCCAAATTTATAGAAAAATATACCAACATTTACAACAATATATTAGTTTCATTAAATACAAAACTGAATATATTTTTATAGCATATTTTCCTTGTGTTGAAAATGTTACTATATTTTTTATAAATTTGGTCAAACTTTAAAGAGTTTGACTTTGACTAAAGTCAAAACGACTTATAATCTGAAACGGAGGGAGTAGGAGCCAAAACTCTTAACTTGAATCTAATTTAGCTTTACTTTACACACACACACTCTCTCTCTCTCTCTATATATATATATAGAGATAGGCTATGGTGCTTCGCGAAGCACGGGGACATTGCTACAAATTAGAAGTTTAAATGAGCGATCCAAACCATTCATCATGATCTCCATATTGAAACAAGGTTGGAGACCAAATTTTACATTTTTTGAAAATTTTTTACTATTTTTTAGATAGGTATGAAATCTTGTTAATCTAAAGACTTCAAACCGTCAAAAACCTATAAATTTGTACCCCTCTTAAAAATAGTAAAAAATTTTCAAAAAATATAAAATTTGGTCTCTGTTCGCACCAAAAACCACCGGGTGTGCCAAGAAGCTTGTTGATGATCTGGTTTGATGCGATTGAACATACGAAAGCCTGGGAGATCTGCTTAGCTCTAGTGCAGGTCCTAAAATATTTGAGGTTCGCAGGCGTGCCAGTCAATTTGACCCCTCAATTGACAAGGAGAATATTAGCTCAGGGATTCAATCGGCCAATAAGGATCCCGCTAGCCGATTGCCGAAGGAATGCTTGAGCATCGGCTGAAAGCTGATGATAAAACTTTGTCCGGGCCCCAGCTGTCCGTGCCCAGGTCCTCGTGCCCGGGTCCTCGCTTGTGCTCGTGCCCGGGTCAGCAGCAATTGCACATCGGCTATCGGCCGATACGGACTGATGTAGGCTCCTTGTAGCCGATGGCCGATGGCACCTGTGTATCGGCTAGGAAACCGATAACGCTATAAGCAAATAGATAAGCTGTCAATATAACATGTGCATCGGCTAGAAGCCGATGATAAAATAGATATGCAGAATAGTAAGCTAGCCGACTGCCAAGGAAATACATGTGCATCGGCTAGAAAACCGATGATAATATAGATTACCAAAATAGTAAAGATAATACAGTCGGCTTTATAAAAAGATAACCTATCGGCTAAGCACTCCAATAGAACGTCGCATATACACCGATCGGCTCGACAAGGATAAATCTATTATTATCGATCTAGTAGTTCAGACCTAACTGATGCAGCACAGATCGATAATAGTAAAGGAACATCAACAAGCCGATAAACCTAATGCAACTGTGATGTAATAAGATAACTTACCGGCTATACATTCCGATAAGACGCTTACGCAAAAACCATCAACCTAGCAGGAGAAACTTATCGCGACAGTTTAGTAGGTCGGACCCAACCGATGCAGCACAAACTGACGATAAGCTACTCCCAGTAAGCTGATAAGATCTACGCACGCGTGATGTGGTATACCTGATCGGCCTAAGAGGTCGGACCGAACCAATGCAGCCCCGCTCGAGAAGCAAGAACCCGTCGAAAGGGGTGGCGATGCGCCGAATTTGATTGATCGAGAGATAATTTACAAGCTACCCGGGCATACGTATATATACCCCGAGTTACAGAAGTCCTTATAGGACACGGTACATACTTTCCTATCTATAAACGAAAAACTAACAAGCCCTGATCGGATACGAGATCAGGTTTCCTAAAAACTACCTAATTAATAGATAAGGTAATTTACTGCCATACTGTGGTCTTCACGATTCCTTCCCGAATCCGGCTTCTTCTGGATTAGCTCCCAACGACTGATATCACTTCTTTCCTTAACCGAGTTCGACGCGAACCGTGCCAAATTTTGGCGTTACCAGTCTCCAACCTTGTTTCAATATGGAGATCATGATGAATGGTTTGGATCGCTCATTTAAACTTCTAATTTGTAGCAACGGTCGCGAAGCACGGGGCGATCCGTGCTTATATATGTATATATATATGACACCCGGGTGGGCCTCATGGTGCCCGGGCTTTAACGTTTGAAATACACGAATTTTGTTCAAATTTTTTTAGATTTTTCAACTTCTAGTTATATACCCAGGTGTAACAGTTTGATTGATGTCCATGTCTTACAAGAAAACATCTCAAATTTAAAGTTATTTCACCATTCCATATTACATACATAGTTAATTGTATGTTTGGATGGCACATACCTAAAATCAAAATTTAAGTAAAAAAGGTATGCATAAGTTCAAATTTATTTAAACTAGCTAGTAAAGTTAATGTTTGTACTTAAAAAGTTTTAAAAATTTTCATACTCTTTTAAATTAGTTATATACTCGATTTGAATCTTGAGGCTCGGGTAAAATGGTGCACCAAGTAAATTATATATATATATATATATATATATATATATATATATATATATATATATATATATATATATATATAAGTCCATTAAACAATAAAAATGTAAGAGATTGACCATAGTTGACTATACTGAATTTTGAGTGAAGGACCCGAAACTATATGTTGACATAACATTGCGAAACTAGAGATTTGAGAACATATATATTTCACAAAGTTACTGGTTCAAGTCAATTCGTATTACTAGGTTCTGCAGAAATTAAAATGGACCTAGTTCGATCCCAAGGAATTGGGTCGTCCAATAGCTTCCTATCAAACAAACCCCCGTTTTTTTCAAGCTTCAACACAAAGGAGCACAATTTAAAAGTCTGAACCACTATGAGCTTGCCACGTCATGATTTTGTCAAACAACACAGGAAAAACTGTTGATTCCTCTCCGTGTTCAGGAGGTCGGCATGGTCATAAAGATGAGCACCCAGGAAAAACTGTTGATTCTTTGACAATGCAAAGAACGCAAGTCAAGGTCGGGTTGACTTGAGGACTGAAAAGTGAAAACCGATCAAGGATGTGCATGGGTCCAAATGACAACATCGGCCAAAATACATCTACGAAGTATGAACAATATTTACTCCAGAAAGCAACTACAAAAAAAATACCATACCGAAAACAAAGTCCACCCGTAGAGTGAAAACTGAATGTAAAATATATTATTTAGACGGTAAAACACTTAAATCAACTAGGGAATTCCTGCTCCATTCAGTTAATCTGCAATATACAATAGAAAACTTCCTGACTTAAATACAGTTCACTAGGGGGCAGCACCAGCTTTACACACGGAGATATCTTCAAACAATTAGATCGACTACCAACAAAATAAACCAACAGAAAGAATAAAAAATAAAATGGGGAAAAGAAACTTGATACAGGCATCACACAGGCTGAAAGATTTCAGCCTTCCAGGCTAAAAGAAAGAAAAAAATATTATTAACAATAAGGAAATGTTTGATTTCTCGAGTGCAATATGTGATCTCCTTGTAACTTTATGGCTTCATATGAAGTGCTGAACCATAAACTAATCATTGCAAAGCTTCATAAAGCAACAAGACTTGACTTCTGGCATTCCATCGGAGAGGGGAAAAATTCTCACGATTCAAGTATCATCGACCTGAGAATGGAAGACAAAGCTTGGAAATGTAGTTGTGATGTCCCTGCGCAAAGTTGATTTGGTTAGTCTGTGAAATGGAGTAACCAAAGAGCAATTTTAGTAAAAAAGGAAGAATAAAAGGATCTAGACCGAATCATCACAAATATGTGTCTATTTGACATAACTATAAGAATACTCATTTCAGTTTGCATTTCAAAGAACTATACATACTTGCAAAATATTTAAGTAAACCAAATATTTGATGATTCACGGTAAACACCAACAAACATATCATGTGAAATCCACCTAGATGTGTGGATGGCACGCAGGACCTACCTCTCAATGAGAAACATGTGTAAGTTTGCAAAGAGTACAGCTTTCAGATAGGTTTAACAAACATACGCAAGGTTTTCTTGAATGTGGTAAAAAAAATTATCAATTTAAAATATATCTACAAAAAATATCAAGTTATATTTAGGAACACAAACAACCAAAACTAGCCATCACTCTGTGGAAACGTCTAAACTAGTTCAATTTTTCTGCACAAATAAAAACGGAAAATTCAAAAAGTTTGTAATAAAGTTGACAATATAGCATAACTCAATTAAAATTTAAGTTAAAATCCAACATTCAGAGAAACAAAGAAGGGAAATCCCTACCAAAACACAAGACAGAAAATAGAAAAAATAGGGAAGTTACTCTGTAGAACCATCCCTATTTCCTGTATATTAGAATATTTTGGGCCTACAACTGAAGATTTTAACATCATATATTAAACCCTCACTACTTGTATTATATATGCCACAAAGGTAACAACCCTGTCCACATTTTTTAAGAACAAATTAGGGTCACTCTAAAAATGCATGCATAACATATAAGTAGGAGTAAACTTTGAAGAAATACATGAACTTTTGTACGATTATCAGAAAACTACACCATTACCATAATTACACACGTCCGGTAGGTGGGTTCCGCATTTTAGATTCTTTCATATTTTATGAAATCACCAAATACGTAGTTTCACAAAATGTCATGCCAAATTATGTGTAATTTTGTGAAAACAAATTAATAGTTTGTCCAGAATATGTACAGTTTTCTGGTATTGAGTAAAAATATTTTTTGCGTCCCTCCAAGGGAAGAAAAATTTTGGAAAAAATAATAATAATGACAACAGCTAATTTAATATATCCTTTTGAATCAGGGGCTGACCACAAACTAGCTTCGTTGAATCTGAACCATCAATAAGAACCAATGCTCTGGGACAGCATACTATTTTCACTGTATTCAAATATCATATAGATAATCCATGCTGTTTCATATTCTGTTTACTAGTAAGATACTGTACTAGTAATTTAGGAATAATATTCACAGTCTCTAGTATCCTTCACTCAAGAGCAAACTGTGAGCCATACAGATTTCAAACTTCTTGCCATAACTCAAAATACAATAGTGTGTTAAGATACAGCTCCAGATGAAACATATGTAAATGATCAGTTGTAAAGTAAATAGAGAAAATACACAGAAATAAGTTTAACATATCTTACTTGAGGTATTGGAGTGTCATGTTTTTCAGTAAAGAAGGATGTCTGAGAACTAGATTGCGCCATTCTTCTTTATCAATTTTCCCATCATGTTTTGTGTCGGCCTCCTCGAATGTCTTGTAGAAAACGGGACAATAATATAAACAGAATAATACAATCAAAACAAGCAGGCAGTTTGTAAAATGTGCAAAGATAGCAACTAACAACAAAGCCTACATGGTGCGACCAGTGGGCTGGCACGATCACTGGATTTGGCAAAACAATGAAAATATCACTTTGTGTGATTTGTCAAATAAATGCCCTGTTACCGGAAACCAGACGGTTACCAGGAAATACTACATTTATGGAAAGTTTAACCATTGTGCCATGCAGAAGAAAAAGAAGATCACAATTTAAACGTATAATTTGATAGGAGTCCTACTTAGACTAAGACTAAAAAAATAACTGTAAATCATCTCGTTAGTTAAGAAAGAAAAATAGAAGAACCGATAATTCTTAGTTTGGTAGGGCTAGATTTTCTTTTTCAAAAAAGCACGATGAATCTAGTAATGATGTAAATTAATAAGATATACATACTACAGCTGCTGCAATTATATGTACATATATCTACATTTATATTTAGAAGTACTGATGTAGTATCACAAATACAGTTTTATGTCCAAATATAAACATAAGTACTGTGTTATCAGGCACACAATTTTTTTGGGCACTTCAGTAAGATTGTTCAACAGTGCAGTAATATAAGATCGTCTTTCTGCAAAAAGATGTTAACAGCAAGCTTTGGCAGTAAGACTTAACTATGATTTGGATTACCTAAATCAACAACATAAATGAAATTAGGAGTGCCACTAACTAAAGCCATATCCATTTGCAGGCAGTGTAGAGACAAACATGTTCAGCATATAGGTTGAAATAAGTGCTGAGTGTATCAGCATATCATGAGCAAAATCTTGTATTTAGAACAGAAAAGCGAAAATGACGCTCATCATGATTGATTAAGGATGATCGTGGAATAATTATGCAGATTGATATGTTGAAGTAAACAACTCAGGTTTACCTTATCAATGATGCTCTCTATGACTTCATCTGAAAGATTCATTCCTGACTCAGCAAGTGTAGCAACAACCATTTGCTTAACCTAATAGCCAAAAAAGGGAAATCATTAAGCATAACATGAAAAGGATAGAAGATCAGTTACATTATCTGGAGAAGGCAAATGGCATTCTGAGTTATGGCACAAATATTTTACACATATATTGATTAAACTGCAGACAAGCTTTGAACTACTATGCTATTAACAGCTCCAGAGAGTGGTGCTAGGGTAACCATAAGGAGGCAGGTTGCCACGAGTAGCCTTGAATTGGGTTAGTTCCATAGCATTTTTCAAAATATGTGATCGTTAGTGAATAGAGAAGACAATGAAACACACATAAAAAAATGTGAAAATGTAAAGGTGGGAGAGGGGAGGTCTTGCAGAAGTAAATGAGTTGGCAACTGGTTGGTTTTCCAGCATACCACCCAATACCAGGACTTTTAAATTGTACGGTCACAATTATAAAGTTAACTTCACATAATACATGCTGACTTTTATGAGAGAAACATTACATGCTGATTAGAAAAGTACCTCTTGTCTTTCAATGAAGCCTTGTTGCTTGAGATCATATAGCTGGAAAGAAACTGCAAGGATTATTGGGTTAATGCAAGAATTTCTTTTCACATACAACATTGAAGATAAAAGCAGGAGAGATGCAGAAAAAAAGGGCATAACATATGCTAATAAAACATGCTACCGGTTTATTTTCTAGACATAGCAATGCATATCAACCAAGCAGAGAGAATAACACCCCTTATTAACATTTCTTCCAAGAAAGACCATTCTTGGACCAGCTGCGAATTAGCTGTGGCATCATGTTACTACCTTTCAATTTGTCTAATTGTAAAATTTTGTCAACCACTGTCAGTAGCCAATAAATTAATATGTCCAGCACAACAGGGACTAGACAAAAAAAAATGATAAACATGAGTGGTGTTATTTGTAGTTAAAGTATGCCTTTGTATCCTTTAATTTGTTCCTTAGTACGAACAGTTAATATTTATGCAATTAGCAAGCTGGTTCTACGCATTGCAATTTTAAGGAAACTTGCAAAGAACATAATAGATAGTAGCATTTGTGACATATGAACAGTGTTAATTATCTACTTCCAACCATACATGTATCCTTTTCATTTTTAGGTTATAGACTTTCTTATCAGTATACCACTCTAGTTTGGAGTTAAGCTATCCACACAGATGCCCTAAATTTTTACACTTACAGCCAATTTTCTTGTCAAGAGGTGCATTTGGATGAAATACTGAGAGTGCACGGGCAAATTCTTCAAATCCTAAAATACCATTGTGTTTTGTATCGAACAAATCAAATACCTGCAAGACAGTAAAAATGATGAGGGAAATGCACCATGATGTTAGCAGAAAGAAAATTATGTAGAAACATAATTCTCTGTTGACTGATGATAGCAGAAAGAAAATTATGTAGCAACATCAATCTCTGTTGACTGTTTGGACAATGTGTAGCATCGTCGAGATGCTGCAGAGCATAATCAAACTAACTTCATAATTAATTTTACAATGAATGTAATCAGTTACAGTATATTTTTCACAGTAGGCAAGTTATATTATCCCCAAAAATATACCACCTGTTGTCAGAACTCCTGTTGAGAGGGTATACCAAGGAAGGCAGAGAGAATTAAAATGTTTCCAGGTCATTTTTGTTAAATTGGTATAAAACCACAGCTTCAAACTACACATGAAGTCAAGAAGATCATTACATTTTCTTGAGAATTGAGATGACTAGACAGGGCTGAAGATATGCCCCAAAGCGGCTGAGAAAAACTACACTACGAGTAGGCATTTCTTGGGTATTTCTGATGATCACTACAGGGTCTTGAACAGAAAATTCAGAGTAATAACAGATAGTACAGCCCCATTTACTTTGTACAAACAGCACCCATGTGTAATGCAGACTTACACGATCAGCAAATAAACTCTCCTTCTTATTGGTCTTGAACAGCGCCAACTGAAACTCCTCCTGCTCCATACCAATCCAAAATGACCACAACCAATCAATATTACCCAGAGGGCCATAACATATGAATTATGAAAACAGACTAACAAACGAATCCTTTTCACTTGAATAGATGGGCATTTGCCTACTAACCTTGTTGATCAGTCCATCATCGATCACCGCACTGCTGATCTTCTTAAACAACTCATACAACGCTTCAACCTCGCTCACACTAACTGCACGCACAAGCAGACCACCCAATGCCGCCGTAATTACATACGGCGCAACAAAGGGAACACAATTAATTGCAGTTCAAGTGAAACAATCAACATTCCAGTACACGGCACGGGAGAGAGTTAGTAAGCCTTGACGTACACACAGTCTCCCTGGCGAGGACTTCAGGATCTTCTAGCCCCTTGGGCTGCTTGAGTTCGAGGTCGCAGCACTTGAGTAGCACGCCGCAGAGCTGCTTCACCCCCTCGAGACACTGCAACATGGTACGGCTCCTCTTCTACCCGCCACGAACCATGCATCGGCAGCGCCCGTTCCCGGTAGGGCAGGGCGGCGGTGGGAGCCGCAATTCGCGCGAGCCTAGTGGCGAATCAGCACCCGCGGTGGGAGAATTCCGAGCGGATTGGCACGTACCAGGCGGGGAATCGCGGCCCGATCGGACGGAGCGGCAGCACGGATCAGCGGCGCGCCGCGGCGATTCGACGGGTAGGGTTTTCCGTCGAGGAGATGCGTGGGAGGAGAGACCAGGGGCGATGGGGATCGGCGTGGTTTGACTGGCCGTCGGGTTTCCGGCGCCGCCGCCGACGACTTCGTCGTCGGCCGGTGGTACGGTTGGAGTGGATTGGATTGGGGGGAATCGGAGGAAGAAAAAACGGAGGCCTTTTTACGAGTTTTTTTTTCCCCGTGATTTCTTCCCTTTTTGTATGTTTCCGTTGTTGTGTTTGTGATGACTTGTGAATTTCTTCTCTTTTTTCCTTTTCTTTTGGAAAAAAAACTTTTTGTTGGGTTGATGATTAGCTCGTCACATCACAACGTGGAGAGGCCCACTCATTAACAGGCCATCGAAGGACGTATATGTGGCTGTCGCCAAACTTAGCTTTTCATGATTTTTATCCGAGTTGCTAAAAGATTTGTGCCAGTTTTTAGAGAACTAGTAAATTGTCAGTGTGTTAAAAAAACTATATATTTTAAAAAACTCTTTAATTAGGACTCATTGAAGAACGCAGGCTGAGATGATCAGCGGCATAGATAAACTCATTCGTCATTAATTAAAAATAAAATAAGGAACACACTAATTCTATTACTATATTAGACAAGTTGTTAGAAAGCAACTTACGGAATGGATTAAGGTGTAGGCCTCTTTTCGATCAACTAAAACCTGAGTGTTTTGCAAATAAAAATTTAAGAAAAGGCTATTTTCATAAATAAAACTCTAGTCTCCTTATTCAGCCACTTATATCATCTTTTTCGTGACTTGTAGAGTACGAAAGTACTCATCCTTTCTCTTTATATAATATACTAGGATTTGAAACAGAAGAAGATGATCCGACTGTCGAACCGGCGGACTTTAAAGACTTTTACTATTTCAGACCTAGTCCCCAAATCATGCCTGTGGAATATGATAGATGCTTAGGTGCTTAGCCTATCGCTTAGTCGCTTAGTCGTTTCCACTCTTTTGTTGTCACTTCTCGCTGATATCTTTTATGTTGTGTCGTTGCTCATCTAAGATATATCCATAATGACAATTTTTGTAAGGATTATCCCAGTATTATAATAATGTAATCCAGTATGTATCACCACGTTTCTATGTATAGCTTATATATCCTAGAACTGGTATGTGTAACACAGGTATAAACGTGGCCTTCGGGCCTGTGAGGCGTGGGGCGCCACAGCGATTAGGAAAAGGAAGACATTCGAAGCGAGCATCGACGTAATAAGGATGTGATGGAAACACCTATAATTTTATAATAGTAGAGATATGTCGATTTTTGGACTAGCGGGTTCGAATCCGCAACCTATTCCTTTCGCTCCACGCGCCAACCAACTGAGGAAGCAATTTTTTTGTTTAGTTATATACTACTTTCGTTCTAAAAAGACTTCATCTTCCCCCATATTACACATACCAATACAAAACTAAAAAGACTAAAATACCCTTCATTTTAGGAAATTGCAATACGGTTGTCTTCTACTTTCATAAACTCTAATGTATTTGTCCTTACTTTCACAAACTCTAATGTAATGATTTCTTTAAAGTTGAAATCTTTGTAGAATAGAAGGAGTATAATTTATATATTAGTTATAATATAGTTATATATAAGTTCTAGTGTAATTATACTACTATAGTTATATTTAACATATATTTTTCATAGACCCGATTTTTATTAGGCCGCGACTGGTCGGATGTTCTTCCATCCAAGTTATTTAATTAAACGGTTTATTCTTAAAAGTTACAAATGGTTATAAAATATTCGCAGGGAGGATGAAACATTACTTAAAATGGTAGGATATTGGTCGGCTTCATTGGACATTAGAATAAAAAATTTAAAAAAGAAGTCGTCTGACATCTCATAAATATATGTTCAACGTCACTTCGTTCTTTTCCCGGGGTGGAATAGAATAAAAATACAAATCCTTCTTGAGCTCATAAACAGTACGATTTTTCAAAAAAACATTATACATATAATTTTTTAAAATATTATTTTAAATTCATTTTTAAACTTTATACTAGTTAATTAATTTGTTTGTTTCCGAATCATTTAGCTATTCAATATTTCATTCCATTTTGGACATTCAGTCCAAAAGAACACTCCCAAAGAGTGAAACATCTGAATGTAATAAGCACAATCTCCTTTCCCTTTGATCACCGGATGTAAGAACATCTTTAAGAGAGGATCAAAAATTAGTCCCTAAAAATCTTAGATTAGGACTATACTAAAAAAATTTGAACTCAAAAGGCTTTACCATATTCAAAAAAGGCCCAAAAATTAGATCCAAAAATTAATTTGTTGGCCATGTAGAATAGATGGGCTCAGCGTTTGCTTGCAATTGTTTTTTTTATGATACCGTACCCTCGTGCAAACATCGATCGAGAGGATTCTCGTTGACACCATCACTCCTTAGCGCCAGAGAACACGTCTTCGGCCATAGTGCTCTTGGCAGAAAACTTTGCCGCTAATCTGTGGAGAAACGGAAGGTTCTATCGATTCTCTAGTCGAACGTGCCATCAATCGCGGTTGGTGAGGAGACCGATCGACAATGGCTTACGGCGATGTGCGGATCAAGTGACTACAGTAGGCGGTGTAAAAAAATCGGCGCGGGCGGAAGGTGTCGGGAGTAAGAAAAGGCATGGGCAGAGAATTTTTGACGCGTAAGCGGTGAAATTTTTCCCCAAGAGCAATGATTGGGGACGCTAATAGGTTCTCTATATCTGACTTATTTTTGGGCTAGAATTGGATATAGTGAATTTTTGAAAATAGCTTTGGATGTCTGTTGGAGGCCTTTTTTTTAACTTAAATTCTAAAATTTAATTTTTAAAAATATCTTTAGGTGTCTCTTGAAGATACTGGCACTATGAAAATCCTCAGCACTGAATGAGTCAAATAGATCAATGCGAGGAAAAAAAATGAGTGCAAGTGAGCGGTAAGAACTGGCGACAACCCACTTTCCATCCCTATTTTTCGCACGTCTGCTCTAGCCTTAACACCACCAAGTCTATCGAGCTCCGGTGACTCCTTGCTAGGAGAGTTTTGATCCATTCTGCGCCTAATGGCTATTCTTCTCTTCTCTGCAAGCCAACATATACTTTCACCTAGCCTAGAGTTTTCTATTTTTTCCCTCTGTTCTACGGATTTTGCTATATATTTGTTGATAAATTTTCTCTCAAAAATTATGAAATATAATTATAGTATAATTATAGCGTAATTACACTGTAACTTATATATAATTATAATATAACTTGTATATAATTTTCACGTAATTTTGGACCGTTAGATTTGCTCCGAGATTCGTATGAGTGAGGAATGAAAAAAATCACAGTACATATATGGGTGAGGGAATTCAATTCCATAACATCCGCTTCATGAGATTAACGTAGGGTTTTTAAAAGTCACATACTTGTACGTAAGTTATAATATAATTACACTATAATTATACTATATTTATATTTGATAAATTTTAGAAAAAAATTTATCGACAAGTATATAAAAAGTCCCCGTTCAACAGCAGTGGACATACTCATGGGCAAAAGCCCAAGATCCCCTTACCTACGTCATACGGGGTTCCCTTTTGCTAGATGCCGAGATAGTGTACGCCAATGATCTTGAAGAAAATTTATCGACACAGGAACGCATTATCACGAGCTACATTTTTTATTACCTTTCATGCACATTATACATGCCAGAGAAGATGAAAACACCAATATATCCCTGCAACACTAAGTACCTTTTGACAGCGAATAAAAACTTTCTCGTTTTTCATAAGTATACTTCTGAAATGGTTAAATGTTGTATTTTTTAAAATTTTCTATCTCAAAGTTGCTTTAAAAAATTAAATAAATTTATTTTTTAAAGTTATAATAATTAAAACTTAATTAATCATACGCTAATAGATTATCTTATTTTGCGTGTGTTGAAAATTTCAACATAATACGCAACTGCGAACGCTCCCTAAAGTTGCTTTGAGCATGGATGCCATGATTGAATAGAACTATCCATATTATTGGCGCCATACTTTTCATAAAAATCAAACATTTTTTTTGTGCAAAAAACGTATTTTGGATGGCATGGCCACCTCGTGAGGGCTCCTACGGCCCATCTCCCTGCCGACAATGCTTTGCAGAACACCGGGCCTGATAGATTTGGTCCATATACGTCCAGCCAGGTTTATACCTTTTCCGGCTCATCAGCCGAATTCCAAATCCTGGCCCAATTCTGCAAACCAAACATAGATTACTCCGGTTTAATTTTTTTTAGAAAATAGATTAAAACTCGGCCTGTACATCCACGACGACGGATGTACCTCCAGTTTAATTAACCGAGTATAGGATTCGGCTCTACTTCACTGTCTCACACTATATATGTTTTGCCATCTTCTGCATGTATCTCAATTTATAAATTTGGCATTATTGGCATCTATAAAAAGAAAAGTAGATGTGTATGTATGTGCATCTGCACCTGCACTACAAGCTAATGGCCTGGTCAAATCAATCCATGCCGGCCAGCGTGTTTACGTGCTGCAATTTTGGCCATGAAGGTGTTTATGGCTTTTGTTTATTGACTCGTTTTTTACGAGTATGTTTTTTAAACTATTAAATCGTATATTTTTTTTAAAAAATTCTATATAAAAGTATTTTAAAAAAATCAAAATTATCAATTTTTTAAGTTTTTAATAGTTAATAATTAATTAATCACACGCTAATAATATTTCTTATTCTTCGTTTTTTGTGCGGCTTATAACCTAAGCTAGGTGAGCAAACGTCACCTTTGGCCCACTCTGTTAGTTGTGTGCTCACCTATCAATTTGTTCACTCAGGCAGTCAGGCTATGCTAATTACAAACTAAAACTTATGCATGCTTACTTTTATTTTGTAATTTAGCTGATGGATGGATCTCGCTTGTCCTGGGGAGGCAATTGCACTCGCTGCTAGCTGGCTAGCTGCATTTGAACATGTCTAGCTAGTTTGATTTGGCCCTAATTCCTCCATATCCTAACCAAATCAAGAAACAAATTTGAAGACATGTAGTTAGAGCAACTTCAATAACCTCTCTATTTTTGACTCTCTGTTTAATCATTTGGCCAACTTGCCAAAAAAATTTCTCTTCATTTCTGTTGCAGACTCTAACAAACTTGTTATTTTTGACTTTCTAAATCCCAACGGCTAGTTCCCTCTTTAAATAATTTATACCGTCTAGCCACTCCAACAGTCTCTCCATTTTGCACTCTTCATATTCCAACAGCTAGTTTTCAACTGTTATATATATATATGCTCCTTCGCTATCTCTCTACCACATTACTTTTGATCTTTCACCTTATTTGATTCTCTACCACCACGCCACAATAAGTCACCGTAGCCGAGTCATACAAATTGCTTTGGAGTCATCGTCGTCGGACAATGACGACGAGTTCATTATGGCAACAATGCTCATGGTACAACACACACCACAACCAAACCCAATCCAATGTTACAAGCAGTGGAGGTTAGTGATTAATCGCGATAGAGCTGAACGACATGATAGATTGGTGAAGGACTATTTTTTAGATAATCCTACATATGGTCCAACTTTGTTTCGTTAGAGGTATGCCATCATCATTTCACTCCCTCGTTTTTATGTTTTTGTCTTTGGTTGAACCTATTGTTAATGGTACTTTATTTATTTGTAGGTTTAGAATGGATCCATCTTTGTATATGCGCATTTGCGTATTATTCATGCGGTAGAAAATTATAATTCTTATTTTGTGCAAAAGAGAAATACAGCTAGGGTACTTGGATTATCTGCATTGCAAAGATTACTGCTGTTTTTTAAATGATAGGCTAAGGTGTGGTCGCTAGTTTTTTGGACGATTATTTTGGGATTGATGACAGTACCACTTTAGAAAGTTTGTGACGCTATTGTTGAATTAATCTCCACTACTATTCTCTTTTTACCTCAGTACTGTAGAACAGGCCGAACCAGCCAGCGATGGGGATGCAGGCGGATGCAGGCAGCCCGGCGCGGGGCGGCGGCGCGGGAGAGGCAGGCGCCTGGCGCGGGGCGGCGGCGAGGCCAACCCAGGCGGCTGGCGGCGGGAGACGGAGGCGACGCGCCCGACCGAGGCAGCAATGGGGGCGGGCGGGTGAGAAGCAGCAACGGAGGCGGCGGCGAGGCTGACCCAGGCGCCCGGCGGCTCGAGACGGCGGCGCGGCCGACCCAGGCGGCGACGGGGGCGGGCGAGACGCAAGCGGTGACAGGGGCAGCCGAGACGCAGGCGGCCGGCGCGGCCAACCCAGGCAGTGACGGGGACGGGAGTAGGAGGCGGCGACGGCCCAGGGGCGGGCGACGGCGGATCCGAGCCCTACACCAGCGACGCAATAGGTATCTCGCCTCTCCCTCTGCCCTATTGCGATGTACGGATTAAGGAAAAAAATAGTGGGGTCCATGCACAGTGGAAAGTTTGGCAAGTGGATTTGGCTGGCTAACTTTGACCATCCGGCTGACAAGTTTGATGAAGACTGCATTTTTTTACAACTTGCTAAATTTTAGTTTAGCCAATTACTTGCTAAATCTGTTAGAGTTGCTCTAAGTCTATTAGCCCAAGGGATATGTATATACTGTGTTCATCTCCTGAAACCCCCCCTCCTGACTGTAATTAGTAATTATACATATTTTTCACTCTCTGAATTTATTTTTTGGGGTCAGATTAAATCAGATTAAAGATGACGACAGTGTTGAGTCACTCGTGCGTAATAGTAGTAGTTCACTGACCAGTTATAACTCGCCCTACAACTAGTATATATATATATATATACAGAGTCGAGTTAGGTTAGACTGTGACCCATAAGGCACCTAAATCTAAAATGGGTCTTCGACAGCACTATATCGGTCTCCAATAGAATACCTATATAGGAGATCCATTTTAAGTACCAGGAGAGGCATAACCTAAATCTGAGTATTCTCTCTCCTGAAGACCTATTTACAGAAAGGGTTCTCTTTTGGGTCTTATTGTTGGAAAAGACCAAAAATAGGTATTGAACTCTTTACCTGTAGCGCTATCCAAACGTGGAATGTGTCTTGTATTTGGAATGCCGTTGTTGGAGATAGTCTTATGCAGAAAAGAATGTTAATTAATCCGTATAAAGTGCTGCTAGTTGTATGATTGCACACGAGATATGGTCTTGACCTCATTGAATTTCCATGGATTTATGCATGGATCGATCAGCGGTTTCTTCCACATATATAAAGTGTACCTGCAACAAAGCTATAGTAATTAGGCAAGCTAATCCATGATGTCATAACTAATAGTACTATGTGGTTAGGTAAATCATCGTCAGTACGCGCACTACATTTTTTTTTCTCGAGACAAAAGTCCTTCTACATAGTCAAGTACTATAGTCAAGTAGAAGAATTGAGTAAGGAACATGGAGTAAGAATTGATTGTTACCGTCAATTCGGTGAAGTTACGAATCTTCGGTACATGGACAGCTTAATTAAGGGCTCCTTTGATTTGTAGAAAAAAAAATAGGAATTTTATATGATTTGATCTTATAGAAAATTTTTCTATTTGATCATTTGAAATAAAGGATTGGAACTTCAACAATTCTATGAAATTCATATGAAATGACTCAATAGGAGAAGATTTTGAAGGAAAATTAGCATGAGGTCCAACATAATGCAAACTTTTCTTTTAAGTCATTATCTCTTCTCTAATTCTTACGTTCTCGTGTGTTCCATTCAAACAATATTCTTGTATTTTTTAATGTGTTTTACAATTTTCTGTTTTATACTTACATTTGTTAAAATCGTATGTTTTTCCTATTTTCATGTTTTTGCAGTTCTACGTCTCAAAGGAGCCCTAACATAATAAATTCTGATGCCGTGTCATACGTGCCACATGAAGTAGTATATTCGATGTGAAACGGTGAAGCTAGGTCGAAGATCCCATGCAAGATGTATCTTTCAGTGCCACCCAACTCATCAGCAAACATCTCTCAAGTTTATTGGAGTATGTGAATCGAATGGGAAAAACAGATGATAAAAGTTAAGAAAAGATCCCACAAGTTGTGAACTCAGAGTCATATTGATAGATTGACAGGACAGGCGCAGCGTTTGCATTGTCAACTTTGAAACGGATACTGTAATCTTGTTGCATATATATTGGCCTTTCTCCACTCTACCCAGCTATGGAACGGCGCCGGATTCTACCCAACAGTCGCTTTGACAACAAAACATGTATGGAAAATACATCTCCGGTGGTGCTATACCAGAAAAGGGTGTAGAAAAATTAGATACATACTGGAGCTGATTAATTGAAACCTGTGCTGAGCTGATTTATCGTGTGGGAGGCGATCACGCATATGCCAGAAATAACAGAAAGGGCTAAACTCTATTTGATTTATTGATCAGGACCACGTAAAAAAAAGTATAATAGCAAGGGGGTTTCTGCGTTTGCTTTTCACCTTATATGTCATTGCTAAAATTTAAATTTTAAAACCTAATTTTAAAGTTGATTTTAGGATTTTTTATCGTAATTTATTTTCTAGTATTTGTTTTTTAAAGAATTATACCTATGATGAGCTGGTGACACTTTAAAGTCACGTGCGGATTTTTTTTCCTTTTTCACCTTCTTTCTTTCGGTAAAGTAAAAAAATGCGAGACAATAACATTTTGAGTCGACAAAGACACCGTCTGGTAGAAGATGCTATATAGGGGTTTTAATGATGTGAAAGAAATTGAAAGAAAGAGGAGCGAGAAGAATGCCATCTATGATTAACAGACACTCTAACTGTCACATCCCGATCTGGCACTGTCGTACAACGATACCAATTAGGGCGTGCCACAGGATTACAGCGTGAACAGCATTTCCACGGAACCACGATACAGATACCAGTCCTAGGACACAGTAATGGTATCCACAGCAATCAGACGTACATCATTATAGTACCTTAAATAAATAAATAATTAAATAAACATATACCTTAACTTACGTTGTAGCTTCAGAGCAAGCTGAAGACAGCAACGAACAACACAGAGGTAGCGGCGGCGGCGGCGGAACAGTGGACTAAGTCTCAACACACAGACAACGGCTAGGAACCAAGACGAAACCCTAATATTCTCTTCGCTGCAACTCTAGCATCCAGCTTCCGGCGGAGAACTATATATATATAGAGCAAAAGTGAGTACTTACATACTCAGCAAGCCAGGGGAACTTAGGTGGTTGTTGCAAGCTTCAAAGAGAGGCTTGTTATTTTGCAATCCGCTTCATTCAAATCCTCTTTAAATCTACTAGTGTGTGCTTCTCAACAATCAGGGCGAGGTGAGTCTTGCCCGATCGGAGTGAGTTGTATCAATCTTTGAATCGGCGCAACTCTCAAGAGTTGGCCTCCGGGATCCAGCGCCATTAGCTGATCCAACCTCATCGGGCCCACAACCCTGCTGTCCTTGACAACTTCACAACATTTTCCGAAATCGGATTCCCAATCCGCAAACATCATTTCACAAGCAGTTGTCAAATAAAACTACGCTAAGGAATCACCTCACATCCGCTCATAACCGAGGGCACGGCTGTTCAAACAGTTTAAACCTCTGCAGAGGGGGTACACTTTACCCACACGACGCGACTCACTCTAGTCACCAGCTCACACGCATTGGGTACGATGTGGTGACGTAGAGGTTTTCGCGACAAGGTATTTTCCAAACCCTCCTAGGTTACCCCATGTCAACTGGAGGGGTCCTCAGACCAACAACAGGGTAGGTCCGAGACCATGCTGTGCCAGGAACTCAGGAGGCACCTGCGACGTCCTCCCGCACGATCCACAGTCCAATGGCACGCAAGGCATCCCTGAGAGATTAGTTACTCAGCCATGAGTTATCCCATATCACCCATATGGTTGTACTGTCATATGTTCGGATGAAATTCCAGAGGAATCGGTCCTTAGCTGCAGTGCGGGAGACTTGTTCTGCTAGCACGATCCCCGCAGCGCGGTTTTCACAAACCTTTTTATTTTCAAGGCACCGACCCAGGTGTTGAGTTTTCTAAAGTTTCGTAAACCCAAATTTTACCCATCGTAGATATTTTTAAATTTGATGGACGATCACCGATACCATGCCCGTCGACACGAATACCGGGATCTATCAAGGGAGGTAACAAGGATGTATAAAGGGATCACAATCATTCAAGGAAATCATGCAACAACTGGGTTGCGGCCCGTCGGTCGTCCTGCGACCGCGGCCGAGAAAGTATAACAGTGTAACCTAGTTTATGCGATTTAGCAATTAAAATACTTCGTTCCGAAATTATGGGCTTGAGATGATCAAAGATGACTTGCCTTGCTTTTGGTCTTCACTGGTCTTCGAGAGATCGTCGTGAAATCCGCTCCAAAACGTAAATTCCGGCGACCGTTACTATGCGTAAACACACAAAAATCTACACAAAAACCAATAAAAAGATCCTATTTAGCACTAATAATTAGTGCCATTGAATAGATCTCAATTTTAGAAAATTTCTGAAACTAGAACGGAGTCAATCGGACGAACGGAGGAAAAGATATGAATTTCCGAAGGTTTATTGAATTTCTGGATAACTGAGAAATGGAATTAATTAATTTTCAGAGGAGAATATTCAAGGGAATATTCCTTGGGTCAATGACAGTAGGGGCCCACAGCCAGGTATGGGCCCACTAGCCAGTGGCACACAAGGGAGAGGAGAGGTGAGTCACTGGTGGTCGGGGCCCACGAACCAGAGGGGACACAGAGCCTGTGGCTACTGTCGACGGGGCCCAACGGTTGGTGACGGGGTAACGGAAGCGGCGGTCAGAGAAAGGGAGTTAGCTCGGCATCCATGGTAGTGAGGCGGCTGGGGCCGTTCAAGGCAGCCGGGTGAAGGTGGTGGGGCTCCAGGGGACGAGGGAAAAGGAGGAATAGGGTCTCCGGTCTAGGGATTCAAAGAGAGAGCGAGGTTCGGCGACGGCCGACGGTGAAGCGCTGGGCGACGGAGCGAGAGAAAGACGAGGAGACGATGAAGATGGCCATGGTGACGGCTAAGGGGGGAGGGGTAGGAAGGGCCAGTGCGCGACGACGAAAAAGTCACGGTAGCGGTGGCGCGCGGCTGCGCTTGGCGGCGGGACGATGGAGTTTAGGGGCAACTTGCACGGCATCGGTGATCTAGCGCTCGTCCGGAGCCGCATGGGCATACTCAACGTGGGAAGGAGCTCACCACGGAAGATCAGCGTCGGCGGCGGTGGCTCGGTGCCGAGGAGGGTAAAAACTCGGGGCCGAGGGGAGTCAGTGCGCCCCGCGCGGAATCGTGGATAAGTGGCGCTCCTGGGCACGGTGGAGAACGGGGCCGGAGAAGAGCTGCGTCTACGACGAGGAGGCCGAGCCGAGTGTTCGGTGGGGATTGGCGAAGTAGGCGACACGGCTCGACGTATTGGCCGACAACGATGTCCGAGGGCGAAGAAGATTCCGAGAGGGGGGAGGAGCTCCCGGGAAGGGTTTTTATAGGCAGGGATAGCAAAGAGTTCCAATCATTGGACTCACTAATTGGGGAGAGAGGCGGGAGAAAAGGGCGCGGTGGCGAAACCTCACGCGGGCGGCAATTTTTGAATTGGCGGTCGGGATTGCGTGGAGCGGCAGAGGCGATGAATCATGCGGTGGCTTTTGAAATCCCTGCATGGGAGAGGAGTTTGGAGCGGGGCTGTCCGTGCGGTCAAGGTGGGGTAGCGAGCTCTAGGGCGTCGTCACCGACAGGGAGCACAGAAGCGGGCCGCCGTGGGCAGGGCGGCATGGTGGTGAGAGAGAGGGGAAAAAGAAGGGCGGCAGGAGAGATAGGGGCCGTCCAAGCCTTGGCTGCTTTCGGCGGCCCTGGTAGAGCCGGGGTGGGGGCCGCTGTGACAATGGTGGTCTCCCAAGCATTTGACCGAACACGTTGTAGGCGCGAACGGGAGAAACGGAGGTTGAAGATAAACAGTCTCGCGAGATCGGATGGTGGAGCGCAGGCGAGGAACACGCGTCGCGGCGATCGGCTCGGTGGGGCACGCGCGTCAGTTATGCGAATTGGATGGCGGCCGAGTGAGGATGCGGGGCGTGTGGCCGGCATCGGCGCGGGGCGATCGAGAGGAGATCGAAGGGAATCGGACAGCGGGTGCTGCGGCTCGGGAGACACACGTGGCGGTGATCGAGCAGGGACGGCATCCGCGCGCGGTGCAACATACAGAGGAGATCGACGGCTGCTTGCTGCGCACGTGGCCACGTGGCAGCATCCGAGCGGCTGCCGGGGTGGTGAGGGGGGCGCGCTCGCCAGGCTCAGAGCTGGGCCGAAATGAAATAGGCGGCGGCCCAGAGGAATAGTGCCGCTTTTCTTTTTCTCTGTAATTTATTTAGGGGCTTTTTGGGTGGAAATTTGGTGTTTCAAAAGGCGATTTGAATTTAAATGTATACATATGAATTTAGAAAATCTCTGGGAGTCAAGGACAGGGATTTCAAGGGGAATATTTGGTATTTTTGGAGAAGTTTGTACTTGGACTTCCAAAGGATTTTGCAATGAAAATTCAATGAGAGGAGTTCAAAGGAGAGAAGGATTCGGATTCAAACTCAAGATTTTTATTTTTGAATTTGTGAGTGCTTGCATGGATTTTTGTGGAGAATTCAAGGAAGGGAAATAGAGAGAAAATTGGTGTATTTTGGGTATTTTGGATTTTCCAAGGACTTTGCAAGGGATTCAAAGAGAGGAACTCAAGGAGGGAGGATTAAATCCGAATTGTAATATTTTAATTCGAATCTTTTTAGGGAAAGCTCAAGAGAGTTTGAGGGGGTTGATACACGTGTATACACAAGTTTATATACGTAGGTGTATACTTAGGGATATATATATCTTCATATATACACATGGTGCATATATGTATAGCTATGTTGACGGAGAGGGTTCGGATGGTGGTTTGACACTCAAGCGGTATATTCAATTTGGGATTTTCTCAGGGATTCAAGGGAGAGAGAGAAAGCAAGGGGATTCATGGAAGGATTCGAAAGAGAGGGTGTTCAGGGTTTCGACATCAGATCTTCGGAACGGAAATCGAAGCGGATATTCTGATGGGGGAAAGATCGGGAACTTGCCGCTAGGGTTTTGGAGCGGAGTTCGATTACGGTGATTTGAATCAAAGATTATTTTGGAACAGAGGATTCGTGGAGAGGAGGAAAGGTTGAGATTAAGGCAGAGAGACACATTGAGATCCAGGCACGATATACAACACAGCACGCAAGAAGCGAAATTTTCACAGGTAGATTTTAGCGAAATATTGTTTAACGTCTCGTTGAAAAGCAGGGCGTTACACTAACAGACAGTTTAATACTATACAATCATTATGTAAACCATCTATCAAATTATTGATAAACAAATTATTAATTATGTAAATCTATTACAGACAACTAAATAGACAACATATACCGTCTACGTATGACATGGAAGGATTAAGTAAATACTGAAAAATAAACTATAATAAAACCCCTAGAATCAACTCTAAATTAAGTTTTAAAATTTAAATTTTAGCAATGACATATAAGCTGAAGAGTAAATGATGGGGCTGTACTACCGGACAGCTTGATTGTGATAATGAATTTGATGTGGTGTCCCCCGCGCCATATGTACTGGCATATTCGATATGTCCATAAAGTTGGAATTTTATTTCAACTCAACACAATTTGCATTGGCGGATCAGATCCCATGCATCTGCACGCAACAAGTAGGAGCAGTGCCACTCAAATCATCAGCACACACATGTCGTCCGAAGTTTCTTTTCCCAATCTGAAAGAAAAGATGCTGGTGGTGCCCGAATTTTCTTCACTCAAAAGTCCAGAAAAGAGATGCTAGCTACCGAAGTGACAGATTGACAGGGGAAAGGATGCAGCTCTTGTGCACTGTCAACTTTGAAACGGATACAGTAATCTAAGGCTGCTTTCTTTTTCGTTTTTTTTAATTTTTAAAACGGATTATTCACTCGATGTCTCTAAAAATATAATTTTTTAAAAGATTTTTTCTATTGTATTAATTAGACCATCTATTCTAAACTATTTATTAATTTTTTAAAATATTAATTTATCATGTTAATAAAAAATAACTTACATCAATAATTAAAAAAAACTATCTTAAATACAGCGTTGAAGCCTTAAGTTTACTGGACTAGCCCTTCTCCACTCCGACCAGCTATGGAACGGCGCCAGATTCTACCAACAGATAGGCGCAGCTTTGACGGCAATAAACACGGATCAGGCGATCGCCTGGATGAGATTGTAAAAAGGGAAAAATTAGATAGTACGTGTCAATGTAAAGTTGGCATTATTTTTCCTAAAAACACGCAAGAAAGTAATATATCATTATAAAATAGAAGAGAACATATTTAAGCCAGTTAAAAATATAGAAGCTTAAAATATTTTTTAAATAATATAAATAGTTCACATTGCGGTCTCTACCAAAAGACATGCAACCAGAGGCAAAAAGAAAAATAAAAAGACTCGAGGTTATGAGACAAATCTCCATCCCCTCCAACTAAAATATGAAATAGAAAACACATAAATTCTACAAGAATAGTTCATACAAATTAGGCCATCCAAAATAAAATAAAAGATCTCTGACCGTCGATTCGAAAAATATAGCTTCACTGCAGATAGTATCTTTCTTCTCCCGTGAAAGCAGCGAGGATGAAGAATAAAGCCAGCTGAAAGATACCAACATAATAACTACCGTAAGATCGAGTAACCACACTGACCAGAAGTCCAGAACCCAGACGATCGAGAGGTTTCGCCGCCATGCATCCGACCGACAACTTTACCGACCCACACCTGCCTCACCGGGCCGGACCCACATTGACCTCTCACCGCCAATGGGCCCCACCTCACCAACACTCATCGCCAGTGGGCCCCACCTCAACAACACTCTCCTGTCGCTCGTGTATAGCAGCAGCATCGATCGTATCACAGAGCCTATAAATAGAGCTACCTAGCTTCTCTCTCAATGCTAGCTACCTCCTCCTCCTCTTCTTCTTCCTCCTCCCTGCAGTGGTGACGACTATATAACTACAGTTCTGATTGATTTATCTAGCAAGCTAGAGTTTGTACGTTATCAATGGGAAAGTTGGTGAGCAAGAGTTGGCAGGAGTCGAAGCTGCTGTGGCACATCGCGTTCCCGGCGATCCTCACCGCCGTCTTCCAGTTCTCCATCGGCTTCGTCACCGTCGGCTTCGTCGGACACATCGGCGAGGTCGAGCTCGCCGCCGTCACCGTGGTCGAGAACGTCATCGAGGGCTTCGCCTACGGTGTCCTGGTACGTACGCACTAATTAACTCACCAACATGTCATGCTTAATTCACCTCTCCGCCAGTTAATCGCTCTACAACATCATCACGCAACAGCTCGATATCATGATCTCTCTCCTACCTAGATTCTCCAGAGTCCTCACTCTCCATCTAGCTTTAATTTGGTCGCATAATCACAGCACACAGAGATCGAAATGCATGTTCTTAATTAATTCTTTCGATCTCATTTGCTGGCTAGTTGCACGTACGTACGCGTGTGTGCAAGCATGCATATGAGTGCAGTGTGTGCATATACATATATGGCATGCATCTGCTGGCTAGCGTTAAGTTAAACTAAACACTGAAAAGTTCAGACAATAATACGGATGAAATAATTAGTAAGCTTATATTAGTGCTAGCTATATGCATGTATGCTAGATCACTAGCTATATGCTAGATCGTAAAATTTAACATCAGAAAAATGTTGAAACATGCATCCACTTAACTTGTTTAATTGGTAAAGTTGCAGTAATAGCTGGCTTAGGCAGCGAAGTTCCGGCTTTTGCGAGTAGCTTATAAGCTACATGTAAAACGAGATAAATTATTAGAGCATGATTAATTAAGTATTAAAAATTAAAAAATTAAAAAATAATTTATCTTAATTTTTAAAGAAAATTTTATGTAATTTTTTTAAAAAAATCGTATTGTTTAAGAGTTTGTAAAGCATGCCACCATAATCCGCCAAAGATGCTAGCTATAGCTTAGAACGGGGCCTTAATCTAGTTAACTAGTAGGGGCAATTGTGTGAGAAATTAAGATACCATGTTTTTTTAAAAAAAACTTTTCTTCTTGGCTTAATTAATCAAATGGCACTCCTCCTGCCATTTCGTTCAAAACAAATGCTAGTTCTAAAAATAGGTTCATATTTGGAGCAGACCTGTATAACCATATAGCTAGCTAAGGATATAGCACTAGCTAAACTAATAGGCTAATTAAGCATGCATGCCATAATTAACGAGCCGTGCCGCGCTAAACCAAGCGACAAGCTAGGGTGGTTTGCACGTCTCCATCTGCATCTACCCCAGCTGTAATCTACGCCATGAATTTGTTCCTTCGATTGGAGGATTTCAATTCGATCGATCCGTCCATATATCCATGCGTCATGCATGCATCAGGATACCAGCAGAAACAAATTAGCCAGGCAAATTAAGAAGCTGCATAAGCTACATGGAGTACAGCTAAAGAAACACAATGAATCGATTAATCAACGGCTAATATATTGATTGATGTGTACTGATAGACCACTTTAGTTAGTTTCTAGCTAGCAAGCAAGTCTTGTTAATTCGCAAGTACCCAGAGACATGTGCCTTCATATGGGCCATGCCGAATACATGCGTACAACTAAAGAAACATTAGTTAATTATTACATGCATCTGTGCTTTAATCTTCACGAATGTTTGTACGTACGACATACACTTTGATCGAACTGGTAATATAATCTTTACCTTTCCGACACATGTACACGAGTGATTAATTGCGTGCTTTAGGAAAGTGACTAAGGATCACATGCACAAATTAAAGGTGAATATATAAAGCAATTCAAGCTAGCACAGGTGTGGTCAAGTACATGAACTAGCTAGCTAGCTAATTGACCTACCAACCAGATAGATAGATAGCTAACGTGGGCAATCAAATACCACGCAAACTAATTAAGGACCTGCTAATGCTTGGTCGAAGTTGCGATGGCCGATGATGATCACTTTCCGGAAGCTGGTAGAAGCACCAATTACTCAACTATAACCATGTACATATATACACATACGTATATACGTACACGATTCTTCACACTAGGAGTATCTCTTAACACAAAGACAAAGATGACAAAGATGTGCGTGTAAGTATGTACAAATAATTGTATGTACAAAGTATGTGTCACGATCTCGCACCTATTACATCCTGGTATAGATCATAGCCGTATATGGCTGTGAACTTGAGATTGACTAGGTGATTGTAGTAGCTACTCCAAACATCTGTTCCGGCAGACAGATGGTGGAGAGATTTGGTGTTGACCAAATGGGCGTGGTAGGACAAACGAGATGGATGGACGATGGAGACCTCTCGACACGACGTCGAGGAAACCAACCAATTCAACCATACCAAACCCATTTTCGTATTGACTACATCTGTTTTCAGATATAAATGCTTCTAAGTTGTTAAAGAGAGATTAAAATTGGGGATAAAAGATCAACTTTGAACTGTTAGAGTTGAGAGGGCTGTCGGAGTTAAGATAGAAAGAAATTTCAATAACAATAATTGATAAGACAAGTAGTACCATAAATAATACTAAAAATTTTTATATTATAAAATAAAATTTGAATCCTAAAAATTATTATATTTTAAAACGAAGGGAGTAGTTAGCTAGCCTGGTCGCTTTCTTCGATTTGTTAGGCCTAGATTGATGTAGCTCGATC
Organism: Oryza meyeriana var. granulata; assembly: GCA_003991445.1. Classification (NCBI taxonomy): domain Eukaryota; kingdom Viridiplantae; phylum Streptophyta; class Magnoliopsida; order Poales; family Poaceae; genus Oryza; species Oryza meyeriana. The sequence continues at coordinate 248,928 of RYFJ01001045.1, read as the reverse complement.
GATCGAGCTAGACCATACATATATGGTTCCATGAATCCGATGCCACGTTCGTACCGTATTCCATTCCAACCATCGATTAATCAAGCTCGATTAATTTATAGTCAAATTTATTATTTTTATATATAGATCGAATTTAATTATACATGTTTGTGGAGTGACATATTATATATTAATGTATCTTGTCAATTTTTTAAATTTTTTATGACTTTTTGAATGACATGTATAAACGAGGGGATATTCTCTCAAAAGATGAAAATACTTTTTCATACCGCTAGTAGATAAGACCACCACAAAAGTATTTTACTACTTATTGAACAAAATATTACTAGTAGAAACCACCAAAAATATTTACTATTTATTTCATCAGGTCAAGTTCTTATCTGATAGTATGAAAATACTCTCATGGACATTTTTCCTTGTTTTCTTGCTTCAGCATTTTCGACGGGTCTTCGTTGTTTCTATTGAAATTCATAGCTCATGGCAAAAGGGAAAAGGGGTAAACTATAGCTTGGAAATATCGAGTAAATAAAACATACGTTGAAGAAAAAAACAAACCTAGAGGTTTACCTCGTTAAGGGAGTAGGGGTTATCATACCTTGATGATAAGCCCGATAGCTACAGTAACTATATGGTTACCACGATGAACATTGAAAAAATCAGATAACATTTACCAAAAATTGAAATTTTTGTTTTAAATTTTTTTTGAATTTGATGGGGCTACCGGGCCCCTACGTTACTGCATGTCTGCATCTTAGTGGTAAGTCCAGCTACCGCGGTAAGGGAAACCATGTGGAGCTCGGTTTCCCGCTCATCCATGCAGCTTGCAGCAGTACACTGATGCATGCATGGCTAACTGATCGAGTGGTGGTTTCATGGCGGCGAATGCAGCTGGGCATGGGGAGCGCACTGGAGACGCTGTGCGGGCAGGCGGTGGGCGCCGGCCAGGTGGACATGCTGGGCGTCTACATCCAGCGCTCCTGGATCATCTGCGGCGCCACCGCGGCGGCGCTCGCCCCGACCTACGCCTTCACCGCCGGCATCCTCAAGGGCTTCCGCCAGCCCACCGACATCGCCGACGTCGCCGGCCGCTACACCCGCTGGGTCATCCCGCAGCTCTTCGCCTACGCCGCCAACTTCCCGCTCCAGAAGTTCTTCCAGGCGCAGAGCAAGGTCTGGGCCATGACGATCATCTCCGGCGCCGGCCTCGCCCTCCACGTCGCCCTCAACTACGTCTTCCTCACCCGCCTCGGCCACGGCCTCGTCGCCGCCGCACTCGTCGGCAACGTCACCTGGTGGCTCATCATCGTCGCGCAGTTCGCCTACCTCGTCTCCGGCTGCTTCCCGGAGGCGTGGAAGGGGTTCTCCATGCTCGCCTTCAAGAACCTCGCCGCCTTCGTCAAGCTCTCGCTCGCCTCCGCCGTCATGCTCTGGTAATTAATTAATTTGCTAAACCACACTACAAATACTACGCACCTAATCATGCTAGCATCACCAATTAATCAACAGATGATTATTCAACCCGTATTTAATCATCCTTCCAAGACACCTAACTAATTATCTATTTAATTTGTTCTTCAATACGCTTACGTACGTGTCATGCATCTTGATATGTTTAGCTTGGAGCTGTGGTACTACACGGCAGTGCTCATCCTTGTCGGCCTCCTAAAGAATGCCCAACTCCAGGTTGACGTCATGTCTGTTTGGTAAGCAAATATTTTAATCATCTCTGTGATGAATTTCACCAAGTCTGGATATATTATAATTCATCTGATTATTTGATTCTGGCGATCGAAAATGTGCAGCATCAACTACCAGCTCTGGACCTTGATGGTTGCACTGGGCTTCAATGCAGCAGTCAGGTAACCAATCATCAATCTACCACTCCTAATGTACCAGTGAAAAACTGACACTGAGTTCTTGTACTGAATAATTAATGCTGATCGCTGCTTGAATGTTGAATTGTGCAGCGTGAGGGTGTCGAACGAGCTGGGCGCGAACCGGCCCAAGGCGGCTAAGTTCGCCGTGATCATGGCGGTGTCGACGTCGGCGTTCATCGGCGCCATCTTCATGGCCGTCTTCTTCATCTGGAGGACGGAGCTACCGCGCTTCTTCAGCGAGGACGCCGACGTGCTCCGGGAGGCCGCCAAGCTCGGCTACCTCCTGGCGGGGACCATCTTCCTCAACAGCATCCAGCCCGTCCTCTCAGGTAAATTAATTATTATTAACCGTGGAAATTATTCATGGGATTAATTAATCGATTGATCAGTATAGTTATTTTTGAGACAGCTTATTTTTTTAATTTGGATTTTTAGCTGAAGCAATGTCTGAACAATTAGATGTTGGGTCTGAATTTTGTAGGTGTGGCGATAGGAGCAGGGTGGCAGTCGCTTGTGGCGTTCATAAACATAGGCTGCTACTACCTGGTCGGAATCCCACTAGGAGTCCTCTTTGGATTCAAGCTAAAGCTCAATGCAATGGTAATAGGACAAGCTCAATCTGAAAAGCAAATTAATTTGAACTAACGTGCAGTTTGGCTAATTAATTCTAACCTCTGCATAAGTAGATGTACATTCTGCACAAGCTATATATATGGAATTAATTATGTGCTTTTATTTTGCAGGGGATTTGGGTGGGTATGTCGCTTGGCACGCTGCTTCAGACTGCTATACTCGCCTTCATTTCCTTCAGAACCAAATGGGAGAGACAGGTGAACTACACACTGCTGATTAAGCTAGCTCTGAACATCTCTGTCAGGTTAAGTTGGAGAGTTCCCGTGAAGCAATCTGAAACAAGCTAAGTGATGAGCTGTGAAATTTTCAGGCCATGCTGGCAGAGGAGAGGATCAGAGAGTGGGGAGGAAGGAACGACGACGCGCTGCCGTCCACGACATCGACGGCTGATGATACTGTAGATAGATGAGATCAGATGGTTCCTGCAAATTAATTAACTTGCAATTCAATAGTAGAGTTATTTATACACACAACACAAGAAACACAAGAGTAGGTTTGTAGAATTATTTTGTACAGATTCTTAGAGTGGAGCTCGATCGGTTTTATATATAGATGCTGAACCTCAGTTTGAATTTCGTTTGTCTCATGCCTTTCTTGTCTTCCCTTTTGGTTGGAAGATCAGCTGGCCATTGTACTGAGGTTAATTTTCACTTTGAAGTGATCTTTTTGAGCTCCCTAATTACAAACTTCTATTTATTTCAAGAAATATCCTACTAGCTAGAGCAAGGAAAATATATACGACTTGCCACAGAGCATGTGTTGTTTCGGAGAGAAGTATCGGATCAATGGAAATTCATAAAGATATTACAAGAAACAACGAGTTATTTCTTATGTGAATTAGAAAAGAAAAATTGGTGATAGTGCAATTTTGAAAAACAAGCCATGATATTATTATTGCCGGTGCCCAGAACCTACCCAAAAGAAAATAATTAGGAACACGTAGAAAAATCATAAAAATACAAAGTATTGATAGAAGTTCCGTTATAAAAGAGCATAGAAACAATGTAGGGAGGTATTGCATTCAATTAGAACGTGACAAAAATGGGTCCCAAATTTATGAATTCTTCTGTCATGTCCTTTGCTAGGTAAAAACAGGGTCACACCAACAGAAGAGGAATGTGCTACTAGATGAGTAATCGTACGGTCCTCAAAACCATATTTTTTATATAAATTTGGTATTTTTTGGTATTCTAGGTATACTAAATTTTACACTAAAAATTTTGGTATCTCTTGGTATTTCTCAAGGACTATAAAATTTCTCGTTATTAGATAGGTAAAAAAAGAGAATATGGTGCAAAGAATGGCAAAAAGAAAAAGGTATCTTCCTTAGCACTTACTTCCTCTATTCCAAAACAAGTTCACTCGAGTTCAAAATTTATCCTATAATAAGTTTAAAATTTATTTTGAGACTAAGAGAGTAGCACATTGCTGGATATTCCTTACTGTTGCATTGGTATGAGTAGTCACACCAATACGATCTGAATTAGCGTGGGAAACGATTTAAAAGTCTCGAGGAGACATCCTATCTTTTTTTGTTGTCATCTAAATAGTTATGAAAGAATTTGGAAAATAATTTAACAAGATAGATTGATATGTAATGTATCACTCCAGAAACATGCAGATTCAAATTTGACTTCTACAAGTTATATACAACAAAAAAAACTGTCAGTATACTCATACTACTCAGAGTTTAATTTGTTATTTTTATTACAACTTGTAAGGGTCAAATTTAAACTTACATGCTTGTAGAGTAATATATCACATATTAATCTGTTATTTTTTTCAAATTTTTTTATAATTATTTAGATGACATGCATACAACGAGGAAACGTCTCTTCGAGAATTCAAAATCCATTCCCGTTTAATGTCCCTGCTAGAAGTGTTGTCTATAGTTTTGACAAACTTTTTTTTCACAACTAATGCACTAGTAATATTAATAAGAACAATGTTGTCACGCCCTAAACTAGCTTTCCGGGAAGGACGAGTCTGAGCCGTAGAATTATCCTGCATAACCGTACTACTCTCAGGAATATATTGCTGGTATAACAAGCGATGGTGTCAATGCTTTGCACCGGCAATAATATTATGGGGCTACTCGACGACCTGGAATTCGGTGGATTGCAGAGGAACACAAGAGAATTATACTGGTTCAGGCCCTCGATGTGAGGTAATACCCTATGTCCAGTTAAGGTGTTATTCCTTTGAGGTGGTCTTGTGACCAATGATCTTGCGTGCCCTCATGGGGCGCCCTGTCTCCCTTTATATACTAGGGGACACGGGGTACATGACAAGGTCCCAGTCAGATACGACCAAGGGATTTCCTTCTTAGAGATAGAAACCTATCCGACTAAGACTATGTTTCCTTATTATACAAGGCAAGGCTTGCCAGACGCTGTCTTATCTCTAATTACATGGTCCGGCCCATCCTCTATCCGAGTGTGGCCCATGTATGGTAATGAGATACCCAGGGCCCTGGCCTCCACAGTAGCCCCTGATACCTTCATAGTTGAGTCACAGCTGATGCCGAGTGCTCATCCTCCACGGTGAAGGTTACCCGAGTGCGATGCTCCCGAGTACTCTTTGTCCGAGTAAGTCTTCCCGAGTCCTACTTCATGTCAGCTGGTAGCGAGGCTATGAAGGGCTTCATGTAGATATATGAATAGTGTGCGCCGAATAGGTGCACCTATTAGGTGTAGCCCCCGACTTTGTGCTTAATTGTGAAGATAATTAAACATAAAGTCAAAGATTTTTAACCTGGAAGTCCTTCCTGTGTAGATAACTACTGGTACATAAGACTCTTCGGTATCATGTCAAACCGGAATAGAGAAAATTTTATAGTCTGGCCGATAAGATACTACTCATGTATGCAACTCTTTGACTTCGTGTCAGTCGGATATGTGTTTATAGTCTTACCGAGTAGGATGCTACTCGTATGTGGGACTCTTCAGCTTCATGTCTAGAAAAGGGGGTTTATGTCTTTTTTCGAGTGGCGTCCACTAGAAGTTAGACTCCTCCGCGTCATGTCAGCGGGAATAGATATTTATAGTCTCTCCGAGTAGTGCACTACTCGAAAGTTAGACTCTTCCGCATTCAGCGGGTAAAATGTTGCTCATGGCAACCGTTAGCCATGCATGTAGGCGAGTACCACTTTTATGAAATAATCCATAATCGTTGGTCAGGTGTACTCGAGAAAGATACTTGCGTCCTCAATTATTAGTGAAGACCAGCTTGTGATCCTTGTAGGATATATCCTCGAGACCTGTGAGATAACAGATACCCAAACATATACGTTTAGCCATAAGGCTCTCATGAAGCGTATCCGTTTACCTCATCGGTTCTGTTAGTAGCACCAGCGCTATAATTTCAACTCAGCCTGCAGGCGGCCCACATGGAGCATGCCTACTGTAGGAACTCATATCTTGTCAGGCCCAATACCGATGTGCAGTGCCTGGCCCATCTAGTCGGTACAGGCTATAAAAGACGGGGAGAGAGAAAAAGATTCCGTCATCTTCCCCAAATCGGCTAATCTCTTCGTCTCCACTTCAAACGCTAACTTTTTCGCCTCCGCCCGGCTAGGGTTAGCAGCGCTGTCCCCACCGGACTTGGGCGATTTCAATCCTCCTCATTTTATTTCCAAGCCCCCGATTTGCTTTCCCCCAAATCTCACCACCTCCAGTCATGCCGAAGGCGACGAATCCTGCGGGTGCGCCAGGGAGTTCTTGCCGATCTAGATTGTGGCTCGGTGAAGCTGAGACGGATGGGAACGAGCTGAAGCTGCCCAAGCCAGGAAGTGATCCGGTGGCGGTCGGCAAGGGATGAGTCGATCCCAACCCGGCCTGGTGAAACGGTAGTTTTCACCTCTTTCTTTGATCGGGGGCTTGTGTCTTCCGTCTTCTGATTTCTTCTTCGCCGCATCCTTGATTTCTATGGGCTGGAGTTGGTCGCATTTAAATGCCCAACTCAATCCTTCAGATCTCCATATTTGTTACTCTTTGCGAGTGCTTTCTGTGTTGTTGAACCCCTTTCATCCTCTTCCGAACTGTTTCATATCAAGCCCCAACTCTCCAAGGGTAATATAATGTGATTGGAGGGGCTGGTCTTCAACTGAGGAGCGATGGGAAGAAAACGTATATCGATTTGCCCTTGAAATCTTCTCTGAAGGGCTGGCACAAGAGTGGTTTTATTGCGCCGATCTGGCTCCTTCCTTGCGCTCCGTTTACTGGTATGCCACCCGCGGTATTTGCCTAAGCTGGTCGCGGAACCGACCTTTGAAGAACTGGGCCAAGCACATATATTGTTTGACGAAGATAGATGACCTCAAGAGGGCCGGCTTGACGGGGCCTTGGGTGGCTCGTCGGTTTCTGACGAGGCGCGTCCAGCGCTGAAGCTGAGAGCGCATTTGGCTGGGCCTTCAAAGGCAAACAGATCCCGACCGAGTGAGCAGCGAGACGGCGGACAAGGGGGCAGTGACCGATACCCTTGTTTCGGTCTACTTCTCCGAAGGGGTGGTTGCCACCGAAGATGATAACCGTCGAGTTGCTGCCTATAGCTTCATCGGTTCCTGCTGGACCAAGGTAACCTTCTACTTTCTTCTATGGTGAACGCCTGTGGAACGGTGATTGTTCAGCCTTGCGTGATGGTATCGTTTCTCGTCGACTTGCTTGTAGTGGCATGAGGAATTTTGATGAAAGAAACTCCCGTCATTTGTCGGCTGTCGATCGAGAAGAGGCCGAGGAGTCCCTCTGCTGCCAACATTCCGACTCTAAGAGAGCGGGGAAGAACGATTTATATCGGGGCGAGGGGGCCATGACGGCGCGCGCCGTGAGCGGCAGCTTGAAAATAAAGGACGCTGCTACTACATAGACGCCCACGCGGTCGGTCCCAGGCTGAGACCTGCAGGTTCGGGCCCAACGTTGTCGTGCCTCGGCAGCGGCGCCACCAAGGGGCCGGCTAGAGCAGAGGCCGCTTGGGGCGAAGGAACCTGAGCAACCATACAGAGTTGGGGCCTGACTCGGCTGATACGCCTCTTGCCGTCGATGACGCTGACCGGGCCGACTGCCGACGGCTAGGCTCCGCCGGGGGGGCGGGCCGCCCCGGAAGAAGCTGAGGTTCTCCAAGAGGTGCGCTACTCCGGGTTCTCTGTAGTCTTTGGTGTGTTGAAAGTAATGTTCCTGATGTCTTGCTTCGTCGTGCAGGAAGCGGGCCGATATCGATCTCAAGGAGATTGACCGTCTGCTCCACTTGATGAGCCTGCCGCCCATGTCCGAGCCAGCGGCGGTGAACCACCTGTTGAGTCCGGGCGGCACAGCCCGGTTGCTGAGACCGGAGGTGGTCCGACTACAGGGCCGCTGCCGCCACTACGACCGAGAGGTGGCTGCTGAAACTGAGGCCCCAGCCCCGACGGCGCGGCGTACGTTTGCGGAACCGCGGACGGAGCCCTAAGCCGGTCCCGAAGTCCGTAGGGGAAGGCGGTGTTGAGCAGGACCTCCGTCGCCGTCGTGGTTATCGTCATCGCCATCGCCGCGCCGTACCAGGAAAATATGCGGAGATTCCCACATCTGCCTCGGATCGAAGCTCCCCCTACGTGTGATGCCTCCGGACCTTCACGTGGACAACTCGCGACGGTACTGTGAAAAGCTTCAGGCTCGATGAAGCCGTTGCAAGGAGAGAGCGCGAAAGCCTGCTTCGCGCCGCCATCAGGGTCCCAAGGGGTCGCGGTATGATTCTTGTAGTAAAGCTCGCCAGCCCAATCTTGTTTTGATGTTGACTCTGTCGTCGTCGTTTGTTCCTTGTCCTGAGCAGAAGCTCGTTGACAGTCGCAACGAGGCGTATGACAGAGATCTTGGTCGAGATGGCTCCACCTCGTGAATTGCAGGCAACTCCGGGCATTGAAGGCCGAGATGGAGGCGCGTCACGCGGGGAGGGAGGCCTGGCTGAAGAGTAGCTCCGATCAGCTCAGGGCAGAGACATGGGCCCTACCGAAAAGATCAGAGTAAATCCTCGTGTTATCTTCCCGACTGAAACGTTGAGTTCATCCAGCGCGTTGTTTCCCGGACTGCCCGGTTTATGTCATGACTGCACGTTGAGCTCTTGGCTAATCTGTGGTGCAGATCGAAGCGGAGTTAAAGACCCGAGTAGAGAGGGAATCGCAGCTGAAGGAGGCTGAAGATAGCCAAGGCCGAGCTTGAGAAGGTCAAGGCCGATCTGACGAAGGCCAACACCGAGCTTGACCGGGAGAGGTCCGAGTTGGAGAAGGCCGTCGTCAAGCTCGTAAGGAGAAGGCTGAACTGGAGAAGACCGTGGCCGGGGTGGGAGGCCGACTACGAAAGTAAGTCCTCAACCCGACTTGTGATCTTCAGCCAATCATTAGTTATCCTGTGTGTAGCGAATTTGACAAGCTTACTTGCCGCCGATCTGGCAGACATGAGAGCTAACGTCGGGCCCAGTATCGGTTCTACACGGAGGAGATAAGGTTGATCAGGGAGTCACGAGAGGCCCTCGTCGGGTCGTGAAAGGGCTCCTTGACTTGTATGATCCCCGCCCAGTGGGAACCAGCTGCAGCAGAATCCCTCAGATAATGGGGCGTCTCGAGGACGCAACGAGTGCCTTGAAAAGGTATTCGGATGAGCGGGTTGTCGCCGGCGTGGCCCAGACCCTAGCGATGACCAAGTCCATCTACCCGAGTGCGGACATTGAGGCCATCGGGGAGGGATTTTCCGAAGAGACGACGCCCGAGGAAGCGTTGGAGCTGATCGCCCAGGCGAAGCCGACTGCTGAAGTAATTACCCGAGACCTGGGTCTGTAGAGGCAATACATTATGTAGTCGGTATGTATAAGCTTTTATACATGGTCATGTGTAAATATGTGTGTCGTGCCGCCAAGCTTATCACTCGGTTGTCATTAGCTTTACCCGACCGTGTAGCATGCACCGAGTTAGTCCGATAGAACTTGATAAAAACGTTCAGAGAAGATGCTATACTCGGGCGAACGCGTCAGTCGTGGCAAGGCTTCATAACTGGGGTGAAATAAGCTCGTATGTTATTGACAGAACACATATATACATGCAGCCCCCGACTCACTACTCGGTTGAAACAAGCGGCGTAGTGAGTTAGAAAAAACTGTACACATGGAAAATGTAAAACTCAGGTATAGAAAGGACGTAGCTGTTCTATGTTCCATGAGTTGGTGATGAGGACGCCGTCTTTGGTCTTCAGTCGGTAGGCGCTTGGCCGCGTGACCTCGGCTATAATGAACGGCCCTTCCCAGATGGGGGATAATTTGTGCCTGTCCTTGGTGGTTTGTATCTTCCTTAGAACGAGATCCCCGACCAAAAAGGCGCGGCTTCGGACATTGCGATTGTGGTAGCGACGCAGGCCTTGAAGATACCTTGCCGACTAGATTGTTGCAGCGTCTCTTACTTCTTCCAGCTGATCTAATTCGATCAGTCGGGTGTTGTTGGAGTCGTCTTCGGAGTAAGCCCGGACTCGGGGAGAGTCGAACTGTATCTCTGTCGGTAGCATGGCCTCGGTACCGTAGACCAGGAAGAAAGGGGATTGCCCTGTTGCCCGACTAACCGTGGTTCTGAGAGACCAGAGAACGGATGGGAGTTCTTGTACCCACCGGCCCGCGTATGGTTGTAATCGGTCGAATATCCTGGCCTTGATGCCTTGTAAGACCATTCCGTTGGCTCGTTCGACCTGTCCGTTGCTTCGTGGGTGTGCCACAGATGCGTAGCAGATCTTGATGCCGAAGTCGTCGCAGAAGTTTTGGAATACGCCAGCCGCGAACCGAGTGCCGTTGTCGGTTATGATGCGGTTAGGGACCCCGAACCGGTATAGTATACTTGTGATGAAGTCCTTTGCTCGTGCCGCTGTGATTGTTGCAACGGGTTTAGTCTCAATCCACTTGGTGAATTTGTCCACTGCGACGAATAGATGCGTGAACCCCCCTGGCGCTTTCTTGAATGGCCCGACCATGTCGAGCCCCCATACTGCGAATGGCCAGGAGATAGGGATAGTTTGGAGTTCCTGGGCTAGGAGATTTGTTTGCCTTGCGAAGAACTGGCAACCTTCGCACTTGCGAACGATGTCTTTGGCGTCTGTGACTGCTGTGGGCCAGAAGAATCCCTGCCGGTAGGCCTTTCCGACTAACGTCCTGGATGCAGCATGGTTGCCACATATGCCCGAGTGGATTGAATGCAGGATCTGCTTGCCTTCCTCGGTGGTGACGCAGCGCATGAGGACGCCGGATGCGCTCCTTCGGTACAGGTCTTCTCCGACTAGCAGGAAGCTTTTGCTCCGACGCTTGACCTGCTCGGCTTGACTGCGATCTTCTGGGAGTTCATCATCCAGGAGGAATTTGACAACAGGACTCCTCCAGTCTTGATATATGTGCAGCGCTTCGTCGGTAGCCGGGGTAGGTTCGCCTCCCGACTCCCCTTGTGCCGGTTTCTTCTTGACTGACGGCTCCATAAGTTGCTCGACAAAGATTCCAGTCGGAACTGCTTCTCGCTTGGATCCCATGTTTGCCAGCTCATCCGCCGCGTCGTTGTATTGGCGGAGGACGTGTGTGATTTCCAGCCCGTCGAATTTATTTTCCAGCTTGCGGACCTCCTGACAGTATGCCGCCATTGTATCGTCGCGACAGGTCCAGTCTTTCATGACTTGGTTTACCACGAGTTGGGAATCTCCGCGCACAACCAATCGACGTATGCCGAGTGATATGGCGATGCGGAGTCCGTGAACAAGTGCCTCGTACTCGGCGACGTTGTGGGAAGCCGGGAAGTGGATTTGTAGAATGTACTTCAATTTTTCGCCAGTGGGGGATGTCAATATGACTCCAGCCCCGGCGCCGCCGATCCGCAGGGAACCGTCGAAGTACATTGTCCAGTACTCTAGCTTTGCTGTTGGTATTGGGAGTTGAACTTCTGTCCACTTGGCCACGAAGTCGGCTAGAGCTTGAGATTTGATAGCTGTTCGTGGCTGGAAGGTGATGTCGAACGCCATCAGCTCGAGTGCCCATTTAGCGATCCGGCCAGTGGCCTCGTGATTATGAAGGACATCCCCGAGTGGAAACGCTGTGACCACCGTGACTTGATGTGCTTGAAAGTAGTGCACCAGCTTTCGGACTGTGATGAGTAGGCCGTATAGCAGCTTCTGGACCTGCGGGTATCTCGTTTTGGAGTCGGCAAGGACCTCGCTGACAAAATAGATTGGCCATTGTATTTTCTGAATATGACCCTGTTCGGATCGCTCCACTACCAGCACCGTGCTGACTACGTGAGTGGTTGCCGCCAGATATAGCATTAGCGGTTCTTGGGGTAAGGGTGATGCTAACACGGGAGGTGACGTGAAGAACTGTTTGAAGTCTTCGAAGGCTTGTTGGGCTTCCGGAGTCCATTTGAAGGTGTCCGCCTTTTTGAGGAGCTTGAAGAAAGGCATGCCCCGTTCGCCCAGTCGGGAGATAAACCGGCTGAGTGCCGCCATGCAGCCTGTCAACTTCTGGACGTCTTTAAGGTTGGTCGGGGGCGCCATGTTCCTGATGGCGTTGACTTTCTCCAGGTTAGCCTCGATGCCGCGATGCGAGACGATGAAGCCGAGTAACTTTCCAGACGGCACTCCAAAGGTGCACTTTTCCGGGTTCAACTTCATCTTGAATCTTCGGAGGTTTTGGAAGGTTTCTTCCAAGTCGGCAATGAGATCTTCTCTGGACTTGGTCTTGATCACCACGTCGTCGACGTAGGCTTCCATGTTGCGCCCAATCTGGGTGTGCAAACAGCGCTGAATAGCCCGTTGGTAAGTTGCGCCCGCGTTTTTCAGACCGAACGGCATTGTGATATAGCAATACGCTCCAAACGGTGTGATGAAAGATGTTTTTAAACAGTCTTGTTCCCTCAGGCTAATTTGATGATATCCCGAGTAGCAGTCGAGAAAGCTGAGTAGGTCGCACCCCGCCGTGGAGTCAACCACCTGATCTATCCTGGGAAGACCAAATGGGTCCTTGGGGCACGCTTTGTTGAGGTCGGTGTAGTCGACGCACATGCGCCATTTACCGTTTTTCTTCCGGACCAGAACTGGGTTTGCCAGCCAGTCCGGTGGTAGACTTCCTTAATGAACCCGGTTGCGAGGAGCTTGGTGATTTCCTCTCGGATAGCATCCTTGCGGGTCTTGAGCGAAGCGCCGCAGCCGTTGCTTGACTGGTTGGCGTCTGGCTTTACGTGTAGGGCGTGCTCGATCACCTCCCTTGGTACGCCCGCATGTCGGACGGTTTCCACGTGAAGATATCTTTATTGGCCTGGAGGGAAGGTGACGAGCGCGTCTTCCTATTTGGGGTCGAGTCCGTCCGACTAAGGCAGTCTTGGAGGGGTCGGAAGGGTCCAGGGGATCTTCTTCGTGTCAGAGTCCGGTAAAATTCCCGACTTCGCTGCTTTTTTCGCCGGAACTGGATCTTGATCGACTTCGGGTGTAGCGGCTTGCCGGATGCTGTCGCGCCCGACTGCCGCTTCTTGTGTTGAGCCAGTTCGCAACTCTCCTTGTCGCAGGTGAAGGCTTGCTTAGCGTCGCTGCGGAGGGAGAGGACTCCTGCTGGCCGGGCATCTTCAGCACCATGTACGTATAGTGCGGTATCGCCATGAATTTGGCGAGGGCGGTCGTCCGAGTATCGCGTGATACGCGTCTCGAAGTCGGCGACTTCGAAGTAGATGTTTTCTGTACGGAAGTTGTCCCGCGTGCCGAAGTTACCGGCAAGGTTATCTGCCGAGTGGGGTTGATGACAAGCCGGGAATTATCCCATGGAAGGGCGCAGTGCTCGGCCGTAGTTCTGAACGAGGAATTCTCATCTCGTCCAAAGTCTTGGCGAACAGGATGTTGAGCGCACTGCCTCCGTCGATGAGGGTTTCTTCAGTCCTGATATTATCTGACGTTAACCGGGTCCAGGACGAGTGGATATCGTCCGGGTGGGAAATCCGATCTGGGTGATCTGCGCGATTGAAGGTGATGGCCGTTTTCTGACCAGGGCAGGTCCTTGGGGGTGTCGGCTGTGAAGACCGTGTTGATGTCGCGTATTGAGATGCTTCTGCTTGCGTTTGGATTCGTACGCAAGTGGTCCCCCGAAGATGTGGTTGAGTTCGGCTGGGGATCCTGGAAATCATCAGCCGGGCCCGAGTCTGGCTTGTCTTTGTCCTTGTTTGGCGCCAGACGATGAAGCTTGCTCGGCGAGGAAAACTTCTTGAGCATGTGGCAGTCCCTTGGCGTGTGCCGGCCTTTGGGGTGAAATGGGCAAGGCCCGCTCATGACTTTCTGATAGTCGACGTTGTTCCGCTGGGCCGCGACCGACTGCGCTCCATGTTGGCCACCTCGTTGTCCGACTTCCGCTTGCGGCTGCCAGACTTATTCTGAGATGGCTCGTTGTCGGCTTTCGCCTTGTTGTCTTTTTGTCGGGGCTCCTTCTTCTCGTCGAGGGCCCTCGGCGACGGCTTCAGCCGAGTCGGCGTATTTGTTGCCATGTCGAAAAGAGCCCGGACAGTGGATGGTGGGTTCCGAGTGAACTTCGCGATGAGCGGGGCGTCTTTTACTCCTTGCGGAAGGCGGCGATGACGACCTCGTCTTTGATACTTGGAATTTGATTGCGCTTCTCGGAAAACCTTTTGATGAATTCACGCAGAGACTTGTTCTTCTTTTGATGCAGCTGGTAAAGGTCGTGCTCGGAAGCCAGTCTCTCGTAGGTCCCCTGGAAGTTAGCGATGAACCGCTCCCTGAGTTGTCCCCAGGAACCGATCGACCGCCTTGGGAGGCCTGTCAGCCATGTCCTCGCCGAGTCGGCTAATGCGACTGGGAGGTAGTTAGCCATGGCTTTGCTGTCGCCCCCAGCAGCTTGTACTGCTAGGACGTAAACGGTGAGCCAGGACTCTGGGTTGGTCTTGCCGTCGTACTTTTCGATTCCGGTAGGCTTAAAGCCGACTGGCCAGCGGACGTCCTGTAACTCCCGAGTAAAGGCTGGAATGCCTTCGTCATCGTGAGGACTTGGGCTTCGGTTTTGGCGGTGTAGCCGTTCGTAGTGGAGACCGAAGCGCTCGTGTTCATCCTCCAGTCGGCGGTGTTCATCCTCTTCGCGCTCTTCGCGCCGGGCGTTTATGGTGTGGCGAAGGTCGCGTTGTATTCGCACTCGGAGGTCTTGATTGGGTCGGCGGTCGTACTGGCGACGCCGCCGGTTGTCGTAGTTGGTATTGCCGAGCGTTGTTTGGTGGGACTCTTCGCGCTGCCGAGTGGAGCCGGCCGCCCGACGTCGCGCTGATGCAGATGACTCTGCCGCTGGAGAGCCCGTCCGATGGGTTGGTATGTGAGTGTTGCCTGACTGTTCTTGCTGCTGGCAGGCGGCAGCTGTAATCATCACTTTGATCTTGGCGATAGTTGGTGTGGCCTGATGATCCGGCCCAAGCTGGAGCGTGTCCAGCAGAGTTGCGGTGGCCACGGCGTTCTGTTGTGGCGTGACGAAGACGTCGTGGTCGCCGACTTTGGTTTGGAGGATCTGCTGCTGGGCGGCTCGCCCAGCCTGTCGTAGCCCGTCATTGCGAGCTTGGCGGTTGGCCTCCTCCTGTTGTTGTAGTCGGCGCGCCTCCTCTTGCTGCTCCTCTTGCAGTCGGCGCACCTCGGAAGGTGGCGTTGAAGCCATGAAGATCTCGCGGGGGAGGAGGAAGCTTGCCAAGGTGGAGTCCGAGTTGGTGCTCGAAACCGTTATCCGACTTGGTGTCAGACTCCGAGTAGTTTATCGGAGTTAGGACGACTCCGACCTCTCTAGATCCAATCTGAAACGGTTCATGACCGTGTCCAAACTGAATCGCTGGAGGTCGGGTCTGCTGCGCGGGTTGTAGATGCACAGCGTCGCCGAATCCGTACGGGAGATTGACGATCTCTCCCCCTCTTGGCCTAACCCGCGCTGGCTCAAGGCCTAGCGCGAGTCGGACGCCGAAGGAGAGAGTTGTCCTGATGTCCGGCGATGTGAGGGACTGTCGTAGTAGATCGTCGAAGGAGATGGCGACGTCCTTGGGGCCGACTGGCGCAACGCCGGCTGGCTCCTCGGCTGGCGAGATCGGATCTGCTTCAGCCAAGGAAAGATTGCCGAGTTGATCGGCGACGAAATCAAGACTCCCGAAGGTGATGGTGTCTCCATTGGAGAACTTGTAGCCCTTGACTCCGTTGATGGGATCCATCGAATCTGTTGATGAAGAATTCGCCGGGCCCCTACCTGGCGCGCCAACTGTCGATGCTTTGCACCGGCAATAATATTATGGGGCTACTCGGCGACCTGGAATTCGGTGGATTGCAAAGGAACACAGAGATTATACTGGTTCAGGCCCTCGATGTGAGGTAATACCCTACGTCCAGTTGAGGTGTTATTCCTGTGAGGTGGTCTTGTGACCAATGATCTTGCGTGCCTTCATGGGGCGCCCTGTCTCCCTTTATATACTAGGGGACAGGGGTACATGACAAGGATCCCAGTCGGATACGACCAAGGGATTTCCTTCTTAGAGATAGAAACCTATCTGACTAAGACTATGTTTCCTTATTATACAAGGCAAGGCTTGCCAGACGCTGTCTTATCTCTAATTACATGGTCCGGCCCATCCTCTATCCGAGTGGCCCATGTACTGGTAATGAGGTACCCGGGGCCCATGGCCTCCACAGATGGAACCGTCATGGCACAACTTGTCTTTATTAATAGACATAGTCTTACTTCCAGGTTGGAACTATGGATAGATCCCGAGTTCATAATGATACATTAGCAAAAGAGAGAAAACGGAATCTAGCCTAAAGCCATAAGCGTGACTCAGGAACTAAGCCAAAACCCTAAAACTCCTCGAAGCCAACCTGCTCTTGGAAGAACTCCTCATCAGTGAGATCCATCTCGTCTTCCAGCACTAGGGGGGTTAGATATATATAGCAAGGGTGAGTAGTAGCGTACTCAACAAACCATGGAAACTTAAGTGGTTAATGCAAGCTTCAAAGAGTGGCTGGTTGCTTTATAATTTCTTTTATTTGAATTCCTTGGGAATACTCTAAGTGTGTGTGCTTCTCAACAATTAGAGCGAGATGGAGTCTCGCTCGGATCGGAGTGAAATGTATCGGTCTTTGATTCAGCGCAACTCTCAAGAGTTGGCTTCCAGGATCTAGCTCCACCAGCTGATCCAACAACATCGGGCCCATAGCCCTGCTGTCCTCGACAGCTTCACCACAATTCCGAAAACGGATTCCCGATCCACAACATCTCTTCACAAGCAGTGGTCAAATAAAATTACGCTAAGGAATCACCTCAGATCCACCCATGACCGTAGGCACGGTTATTCAAATAATTTAGACCTCTGCAGAGGGGGTACACTTTACCCGCACGACGTGACTTACCCTATCACCCAGTTCACGAACAAACAGACATGACTGGTGACTAGGGTTTTCACGACAAGGCATTTTCGAATTCGACACTAGGTTACCCCATGCCAACTGAAGGGGTCCACGACCAACGACAGGGTAGGTCTGTTGATGCTTTGTATCGACAATAATTATATGGGGTTATTCGCAAGACCAAAACTTGATGGATGCAAAGGAACACAGAATGAATTTATCCTGGTTCAGGCCCTCAAGGTGAGGTAATACCCTACTTTCAGCTATAGTCTATTGCCTTTGAGGGTTTTTTAGTATGTCTCTTGATCTGTATGTCGATCTTCTCTATCCCAGGGGGCTCCTTGCCTCCCCTTATATACTGAGGAGGTAAGTTTACAAGGTAGGAATCCCAATTGAACTCAACCAAGAGATTTCCCTCTAGAAACACATCGTAACCGACTAGGACTTTATCCTTTTCCTTGTCATGCAAGGTAACATAGGCTGAGTTCTACTGTATCCCTAATTACATAATTAGTCCCACCCTCTATCTGAGTGGCCATATCGCTTTTCATTAGGTACCTGGGGCCATGGCCTCCACAGTAGCCCCTGAGACTTTCATAGTTGAGTCATAGCTAATGCCGAGTGCTCATCCTCCATGGTGAAGATTTCCCGAGTATATTGCTCCTTAGTACTCTTTGTCCGAGTACCTCTCCTCCAAGTCCTACTTCAT
Source organism: Oryza meyeriana var. granulata (assembly GCA_003991445.1). Classification (NCBI taxonomy): domain Eukaryota; kingdom Viridiplantae; phylum Streptophyta; class Magnoliopsida; order Poales; family Poaceae; genus Oryza; species Oryza meyeriana. Next base: position 231,316 of record RYFJ01001045.1, on the reverse strand, counting down.
GTCAGCTGGCAACGAGGCTATGAAGGGCTTCATAGAAAAAGTTGAATAGTGTACGCCGAATAGGCGCACTTATCAGGTGTAGCCCCCGACTTTGTGCTTAATTGTGAAACAATTAAACATAAAGTCAAAGATCTTTAACACTTAAGTCTTTCCCAAGTAATATATTTCTCAGAAATTGGACTCTTCAGCTTCATGTCAGCTGGAAATATTTTTGCTCAATGCAATTAGGCTAAGCATGTAAGCCGAGTACCACTTATGGATTTTAATCCAATATGCGGTCAGGTGTACTTAAGAGATACCTACATCCCTAATTTTAATGGAGACCAGCTATTGATCCTTATAAAGATATATCCTCAATACCTATTAAATAATTAAGATATCTGAACACATGTGTCTAACAATTAGGCTGAACATGAAGCATATCTGATTATTTTAATTGGTTCTTGTAAAATAGCACCCCATATTGTGATTTTTAACATAGACAACTATCAGCCCACTAGGACATGCTATCTAGGAACTCATATCTTACGGCCTATTGCTAAGTAGGCCGGCCCAGGCCAACCACCCAGCACAGACCTATAAATCCCGGAGAGAGAGAAAAGATTCCCCTTTCTTCTCCAAATCGTCAAAACTTTTCACCTCCCGCATCACGCGCGCAGCTCTCGTGTTCCCCGCTCCACCTAGGGTTTCTGCACACTTAAGCTTCCCTTCGCAAATCCGCAAAGCCTTCCATCCAATCGTTGATTCCTATCGTTTAGAAGCTTTTCCCCCACTTTTTCATCTTCTAAAATGCCGAGGGCTCCATTCGATGTTCCCCACATCCCAACCGGGACATGGCCAACATCCAAAACGTGCTCCACTAAGCTTGCTTATCTAGAGAAGAAGAAATGCCTCCAGCCAAAAGAGCTCATCAACTGGCACTCGGTTATAGGTGAGACAACTCCCTCCCCTGATTCTCACGAGATTGTGGTGTTCGCCTCTTTCTTCAACAGAGGTTTTGCTCTCCCTTCTTTTGATTTCCTCTGTGGTCTTCTCGATTATTATCAAATCGAACTCATTCATCTCAACCCCAACTCCATCCTTTAGATCTCTATCTTCGTAACTCTTTGCAAAGCTTTTCTTGGGGTTAATCCCCATTTCAATCTCTTCTGCTTTGTTTTTCATGTCAAAACCCAGCCATCCAAATCTAAATCTCAAGTCATTGAGGGAGCAGGATTTCAGCTTTACAATGAGATAAAGAAAGTCTATCTTCACCTTCCCCTGAAGACTTCTTTGAAGGGATGGCATCAGGAGTGATTCTATTGCTCTAATCCCGAAACCTCCCCACCATCTTTCACTGGGAATCCTCCCAAGGTCTTGGATAGCTGGTCGGCTCTCCCTTCGGAAGCTGATATGGTGCAGGTGTTGCTGCTGCTGGAGAAGATTGAAGCCCTAGAGGACAAGGGGTTGACAGGGCCCTGGGTCGCCCGTACCTTCTAGCATCGGCCCACACAGCCCTTGAAAGCCAGGATTCATCCTGGATGATCCAACTCGGGAGTGCGCCGATTTTGTCAACAAGGACACTGTCACTGACACCCTGCTCGGCAACTTCGTCAGCGGCGTAGTTGAGACCCTGGATGCTGATAGGGCCCCTAAGCCTAACTGCCTGGGCAGGCCTAGGCCAACGGTAATCTTCTGACTTCGAGCTATCTTGATATCTGCTTGTGATAGTGGACGCAAGCCTAGTTTGAACTAGATTGTCTTTGTACACAATGTTTACAGGAGAATGCTAATTTCATGTCAAACCCTCCTAGCCAACCGGCTAGGGAGTCAAGGAAACGGCCGGCCAGCCCATTAGCTGTCCAACCCAGCCCCAAGAGGACTGGAAAACAACCAATGAAGGACCAAGCTGTAATGACCGCATTTTTTATCTTGTGCAAAACTATTTTAATTAAAAGCTAGATTCAAAAATTTGGCTCTTTAATCAATTTGGAATTTTGTGCCATGGGTGATCTCAAGAAAATTTTTAAAAATATTTAAAACAGCCCTAGAAGCCTCTGCAAAACTCACCCAAATTTTTGCAGAATTTTCAAACTCTATCTGAATCAATTTCCAAATTCAAAACCTTCAAAAACTATTCAAATCATTCTCTGGAAAATAATAAAGACTCCTGTGCAAGCTGGGCCAACCTCCTCCCTTTCTCAGCCCATCCCTGTGCCCCCTCTGCGCAGCCTACTCGGCCCGCGCGAGCGCGTGCACGGGATTCAACTCCCGCGGGCCCTGCGCGTCAGCCACTCGCCTCTGTCTTGCCCCTCGGCCGCCTGATGCTCGCTCGCGGATGGCTGAGATCGACGTGGCCCACTTGTCGGATCGACAACAGTAGCATCGTCTTCCTCCCGCCGCTCGCCTCTCTCTCTTCTCTGGATCTCTCCCGATCCCTCTCTTCGTTCTCTCTGCTCGCACCCATCAAATCTCCCCTGTCCTGGCGCACGGTGCGAGACACTCCGCCATCATCACCCCGCCGCTCGTTTGTAACGCCCAGAAATTCGCACCGAAATTCTGAACATTAATGTGTAATAAATCCCTGCCTAGGAAAGCCAGGGTACACAAACCAAGTTGCCATACAGAGGGTCTTACAAACAGAGTAAACTGTATATTACATAAATGCAGCGGAAAAAGGTAAAACGGAGTCTATAAACATCTGGCCAAGCAGCCGATTCCATTCCCACAGGCACCTTGACGGCGGAGCCAGCCTAATCCTCAGAACGTTCCTCGTCAGACGCGTTCTCCAACACTGGGGGGAAAAATGGAGCAAGGCTGAGTACCACCCACAGTACTCAACAAATCACACCCACGAGTATGCAAATGCATAGGATACAAAGATGGGACAGGGTTTATTTGCGGAAAAGCAGTTGCAAAGGGAAGTAGTTCGCAAACGGTAAAAAGTTGTTTTAATTAACAATATTAATTCACCACTGATTAACGTTACACCACGTTAACCAGGCCCAACCATTCCCAACTGATTGACGCTAAACCACGTCAACCAGTCTCCACTGATGAACGCTACACCACGTTCACCAGACACCTCCGGGTACCGTTACACCACGTTACCCGGACTCCACTGATTAACGCTACACCACGATAACCAGTCACCACCGGACAACGTACCACGCTGACCAGTTTTTCCCGACCAACGCTAAACCACGTTGACCAGGCCGCGCTGATGGAAGTTACACCACGACCACCAGGCGAAACTGATGAGAGTTACACCACACTCACCAGTCTCCACCGATTAGCGTTAAACCACGCTAACCAGTCACCCCCGGTCAACTCAACCACGTCGACCGGACTCACACCTTCCACACACCAGTTTGATAAAACAGGATTAATTATCTAGGGTGAGACTAATCACGGTGAGTCTTGGCCAATGTGCCCATAACCGCGGGCGCGGCTATTCGAATAGTTTTACTCTGATCAGAGGTGTACAACTGTACCCACAAGACACAGCCCCCACACACGTTCCCGTGTGCCAGTACATCACCACGATGTCCCGTGCGAGGCTGTGACAGGACCGTTCACGCAACCCCTACCTAACCATCCACCACCACGCTGAGGTTGCACCTGCCGACAGGGCACGCCATATTGGCCAGGCTACCCCCCTTGCGCCACGGTGAATCCGGCAGCCGATCAACCCTACCCCGGGCCGACCCAACTCCATCACGCCCACCCTCTTCTTCGGTGCCTAGGAGAGGGAGAAGAAACGCTTCAAGCCCAGCCGTTGCCCACGCTGGCTTGTGGCAAGTACGGGAAGTTGCCCAAGTGGTTCCCGCGAACCGGTCCTTAATTGCCATGGGTGTGACGAGCAAAACCATACACCCATAGCCCACCATTTAGGTCAAAATTTTAGGAATTTAACAACAGCCTATCCAAGGTTCCATTTTTCCGACATTGAGTCGAATCATATAAAAAGACATTATTTAATTCCCAGGTGAGCTATGTTGCTAAGCATGGCTAAGCATTCCTAAGAATTGTAAACTAGTCACATTATTACCCAGGTGACAAGGATTTAGTTATCAAAACTAAGGCTGAAACCTAACGTTGTATAGGCAAGACCAATCCACATGAATTATTAAAATAATGCAGTTTATTTAAGTAAACAAAGCAATTTAGCGAAAAATGAGTACAAATTGATCAAAGTATCAGTGCGACTTGCCTTGCTCCGGCTCAAGGTATTCGGCTACGATCTCGAAATACGCAGGGGAAATACCGGCGTCGGATTCTACAACAAACAATGCATAAACAATTAAAAACAGTACATGGGGTCGACAAACATGGGCTGAAAGTATTATTAATGGATTCTCGGCATTTTTCTGGATTTAATGAAATTTGAATGGACTTAATCAGAGTTCGCATGAAATAGTTATGATTTATTGAATTTTACTGCTATTTTTAGTGTAAAATATAATTAACCAGATGATTTATTGCGCATTAACCGATTTAAAGACGTCACCGGAGGGAGAGGCGACGGCGCACAGAGGCGAGCGCACCACGTGGCGCCACCGCGGGCAACCACGCGGGCGAGCAAGCGGGCGGCCCCGATCTGCCACCCGGCAGATCGGACGGCCCCGGGGAGCGGCGGCCGAAGCCAGCCGTCCCGAGCGGGAGGCGGCGGCGCGCACGCGACCCGATGGTCGCCGGCGGCAACCACCCGGCGCGGCGACGACCACACGGAGGGGCGGAAATGAACGGGAAAACGGAGGGGGTTCTCACCGGCGGCTCGCGACGGCGAGCGACGGCGCGAAGACGACGGTGGCGACGAAAAGGCGGCGGCGGCCTCGGGACGACGTCGGCGACGGAACTCCGACGGCGGGGAACGGGCGAGAGGCGACTGCCGAGGTGTCCTGGAGGATGAGGAGGACGGGAGAGGAGTTAGAGTGGAGAATGGAGACACGGCGCGGCAGGAATCACCGGCCGGAAAGGAGGCGGAAGGCCGATACTCACCGTGCGCGCGGGCGAGGCGGTCCGGCGAGCTTCGGCTTCCACGGAGTGGCGGCCGAGATGCGGCGCGGCGCGGCGGAGGTGCAGGCGGTGGCGGAGTCGCCTGGCGGCGTCCGGAACGGCGGCGAGCGGCGACCGGAAGCGGCGAAAGACGGTGGAGCTCGGGTGCGCGGTGGCGACGGGGTTCTGGGGCACTGGAAAGCTCGGCGTGTTGGGGAAATGATGGAGGAGAGGGTGGAGATGGTTTATATACAGTCGGCCTGGAGAGATCGAGGCCGAACGGCTCCAAACGCGCACGAGTGAGTGGGTCACGGCGTGGAGATCGTGCGCGTGGTTCACGGGAGAGAGGGGACGTGGACGCCGGAGAACTCGGGGGAGTGGGGCGGACTCGGTCCGCGACCGTTTGAACGAGTGCGAGTGCGGGAGGATGAGGCAGGAGGCGGCGCCGGATCGGACGGCCCCGGGGAGTTTCCCCTCCGCCCGATTCGGACGGAGGAGGAAGATGATGCTGACAGGCGGGCCCGGCCTGTCAGCGGGAGGTGCGTGGGCGCGGGCGCGAGCGCGAGAGAGCGCGGGGCGCGGGCAAGGGAGAGGGCACGGGCACGAGCACGCGGGCACGGGCACAGGGCGTGGGCGCGAGGGCGAAAAGGCCGGGGAGGGAAAAAGGACCCGGCCTGCGGTGCGGTGCTGGGCCGGCGGCCCGGCGATGGAGAAAAAGAGGAAACAGAGCAAACAGAAGGGAAAGAAAAGGAAAAAGATTTCCAGGACGATGTTAATTCCGATAAGCGTATTTGATTTATTAAAAATAGTTCCTGTGCTCTGTAAATTCCACTAAAAATCCAGTTAATGTATTTTGGCACAGAGAATACAAGAAAAATATTCCCCGCCACGATAATTTATTATCTTGCATTTTACACCATCAATTAATTTCTCTAGCCATTTTAAAATTCCTTTTCTTAGGTATTTTCTCCGGTAAAGTTTCTGTGTGGCTAAACTGAGGGTGTGACATCGTTGCACGGCGCGAGGCACGCCCCGTCATCATCACCTCGAGCCCAGAGACAAGAAGCTGGCTGCCGTCGCGTTTCTCAGCGCCGAGCCCTAGAGGTCGACACGCACGCCAGGTCACCTCGTCCCGTCGCTTCGCCGTCCCCGCCGCATCCCGTTTTCCCTCTCTGGAACACGTGACACAAGCCACAGTGGCCAGCGCCATTGATGCACCTCGTCGGCCGAGCTCGAGCTTATCCTCAGCCTCCACCGCCTATGTCCGCTAGCGCTAGAGCTCCCCTATAAATAGGGCAACGCTCTCCTTCTGTCGGTCACCAAGAACCAAGCCCGAGCTAGCCGATCACCGAGATCCTCTCTCCGTCACTGCCATTAGTGTTCTGACCCGAGCTCCCCTCGCCACTACAGACCCTCACCGGCCAATCCACCGCCACCGCCGAGCTCCCCTAATCACGAAGAAGCTTCACCGCCATTCCCCACTGCCAATCAACCACTAAATCAAAAACGCCCAATTTCGCTCGCCGCCGTCCGCCATCATCGCCGCTCTGTAACTCGCCACAGACACAGGTAAAGCACAAATTGACCCCGCCTATCTCTTCCTCACGCACTTCCGCACCTAAACCGTCCTATCCTGAGCCATTCCGCCGTCTGAATGGTCGCCGGCAAAGAGCTCTTCCCTCAGCCGCCGCCGCCGTCTCTGGATGGCCATCGCCGGCCATCGTCCGGTGCCCTTTCACCCAATCCGATCCGTTCATCCAATTCGCCGTCATCTCCGCTCCCTGTAGCCGTTGGCCGCTCGCCAAGATTTGCCGTCGCCGGCGAGATCGCTCCGGCGATCGTCGGCCGTCGATTCCCCACCGTGTCGACCTCGTCGGACTGACCGACGTGGCCTTGCCATGTGTGTGCCGTGTCAGCCGACGCAGGCCGCCTCGGCCCACCTGCCAGCCCCTCTGACTCTCTCTCTCTACCGCACTGACAAGCCGGCCCTACATGACAGCCTCTGTCGTCCCTCTCTCTCTCCTGTAGCACCCGGTCCCACATGTCAGTCCCTCTTCTTTCTCCTGACTCGAGGGCCCCACCTGTCAGCCTCTGACCCCTTTCTATTCTTTTCTTCCTTTTCTTTTCTAAGATAATTTTTAATCCTTTTATTTTCAGAAAATTAATCCAAACTTTGAAAATTCATAACTTTTAAACCGTAGCTCTGTTTGAGCCTATTCAACTCTCAAAATTTTTCTAAAATTGAGATCTACATATTTGCACTATTAGTTGTATAAAATAGGTCCTGATTCTTTGTGTTTTTGCATGTTTTCTTTTGCAACGCTTAGGGGCCGCTCCCGAGGAGTCGCCGGAAGAAGATTTGGTCGAAGACCCGCAGGACCTCAAGCAAGGCAAGTCACCCTTGACCATGTTGGACTCATGATTTAAAATTTATTTTAATTTCCAAAACTTGCATAATTAGGAACACAACTTTAGCGGTCGCGATTCGTAATCGAATCCGTCTGGCTCAACCTAATTGCTGCATTTGACCCTGCCTTGGATAAATTGATGACTTGATCTTTGTAACCCCGTCATCTTGATGTTCGTACTTGTGTACGGATGTCGATGATCCCCTTTATCTAAAATAAAATATGACAATGGGAAAAATCAGGGTTTTAGAATGATTTAAAAAGTCCTCGACACCCTTGGTCGAGAGTTTGCGATATAAAATGGTTTTACAAAACCTGGTCGTGGGTCGTTGCTGCCTGTGTGGCTTCGACTTCTCCAAACTTTTAAGGACCGTTTCCTTGAGGAATTGCACTGAACATATAGCAGTGCGACCACACGGGTGGAATGGGACGCCCCTGGCCAAGTAATTAGTGTTCCCAGGATGGTTTTCGGTTGCTAATAAATATGGGACCGGCTGGGTGCCAAGAGGGCGATATATCCCCGTCTCTGAGTACAGGAAATGAGTTCCTGGTACTTGGTTGAGTGTGAGCACCCATTTATAGGGCAACGTGCTATCCTGGGAAGGCTTTGGAAAGGCCTTGTCGCGAACCTCTCCGCTTGGCCAGTATGGGAGTAAGCTCACGTCGTGTGCAAAAAGCGTACACCCTTTGCAAAGGATTGTTTTGAACTGTTCGAACAGCCGTGCCCACGGTTATGGGCGAATGTGAAGTGATTCCTCTAGCGTAGACTTTCTTTTATAAATATCTGTGCAATTGTTTTGCGAGTTGGGAATCGTTACCAGAATCAGTCTGTGTGACTGATGGATGGCCTGTGTGGCCTGAAACGGGCCTATGTGATCCGGGGTGTTGGATGACACTGGAGTTGGGTTGTTTGAGTTAAGAGGCAAGTTTTGAGATAAAGAGAATGCACCCAAATGGAGGTACCAGAGGAGGGTACGCTCCGAATCGGAAATTGTGACAAGTCACAGACTTGTGGAATGGGTCGAGACATGAGTCTCTTCCCACTAACTTAATTGTGGTGAGTTGTTGCAAAGCAACTCACGGAATGGATTGAAGCGCGAGCTTCTTTCCGACAACTTAAAGAGCACACTTAGAATTTTAAATCACAAAACCTTTGAAAACCCCTTTGCGAAAATAACCCTAACCTTCCTTACTAATCCTTGCATGCCACATACTTTCGTGACTTGCTGAGTACCCCGTGTACTCACTCTTGCTTATTTCCCCTTAGAAGTCTATGAAGATGAAGACCCTACCCTCAGCCAGTTCTACCAAGATCAAGCTGAGTACGAAGAGTTCTAAGGTTTCAGTCTAGGCCCCCAAGCCGTTGCTTGTGGGTATAGGTCTACCCGTGCATTTTTCGCTGTCGACTTTTGTAATGTATCGTTGCATGTCTCGGGTTCTGTCCGAGTTTGCAACTTATGTAAGGACTATGTTCAATATATAAAGCAGGTTTGGCTATGATCCACCGATGTCCTGTATGTGCCAGCTAGTCTTCTGGGACTGGTACAGGTATTACAGGTAACAACGTTCCTCATCTGCTGACCTGTACGGGTTGGCGGGAGAGGGGCGTTACACAAGCTAAGAAGAAGGACATGCCGACTAAGGCATTAGGCGGTCCCATGATCAAGGACTCCAGCAGCACAGCCCCAGCACTGCAACAGCACCACCGACAAGACCACCAACCCAGCCGGCCGCACCAAGTGTGGAGCCGATTGGCCCTTGCTTCATGCTACCCGCTACTGAGCCTCCTGGTCCAACATCAAGCAGCGCGACTCCTCCGAGCAAGCCTTCAGGCTCATCACCAACCTCCTCCACTCCTAGTACACAGGGGTGGAAATTCAAGACTTCCAAGAGGTATGAAATCTTCAGTCCTCAAGATATCTTGAAATATTGTGCAGTGTTTTGATTGCAGCATATCTATGCAGAAAGCCAAGTGACACTGATCCCAAGGGGACAGCACCACCAACCCCCATCGCCGTCCCTGTCCCGACTGAGGCCGAGTCAGAAGAGCCTTAGCCCGAGCCGAGTGTCTCTCCAGCCCCTGAGGTCAAGGTGGCGCACTCGGCTTAACCGCAAGCCTCTCCTAGTCGGGACATCTTAGGGCCAGCCAAAGATCCAGTCACCGAGTCGACTGAAGAGCCAACACTCCCGGAGGGCCCCAGACCCAGAACCCCCTCTCCTCTGTTGTCCTCATCATCAGAAGAAGGCGACCTCCCTAGGCTCGAAGCCCCTCCACCTAACTTCCCCTGGGTGTTCTACTGGGTTAACCTGGATGGAAGCGACGACATGCTTGAGCTGAACGAGGAGGACGCTAAAAAAGAGCAGATTGAGTTGATGGAGGCCACCATCAAAGCTTCGAGGCAGGTCCAGGTATGTGACTCAGCTGACTATAACTTCAACTTTATGTTGGTTGTCTGATCTTGTAGCTGTGTAGCGATGTTTTGCCTTACTTGTCAATAATCTTGATTTGCAGAAAATGGTTAGCCGGTCTGAGAAGATGACTCCGGTGCTCGCTCGACTCACACCTCAAATTTCTCAATTTGCCTAGCTCCAGGCCAAAAAGAATGAATTGTAGTGGACAAGCAAGAAGAGGGAAGCCTGGCTGAGGGACTTAGTCAATAAGCTACGGGACGAGCAGTGGGAGAAAATAGGGACCATCAGAGCTAAGCCTCCCTTGTGCCCGAGTAGCTTCAGGTCTCCTTTGTATGTTTCTGATCTTCCAACTCGCTTGGATGTAGCTCATGAGATAAATCTCCACAATCAGTCCCTAGAGATCGAACGCCTGAAGAAAGAGCTGAAGGAGCTCGAGAAGGCGAAGTCCAAGGTTGACACCGAGTTTGCAAGTAAGTTTCATATCTGCTTGTGAATTCTGCCTGACTAGATATCCGAGCTTGATTATGCCTCTTTTCTGGATGAGCAATCTTCAAGACAAATGCGCAAACATAGTTCAACTCGTTCGGCAAAGAAATCAAAGCAATAGAAAATTTGCGGAGCGCCATAGTGGACTCGGCGAAGGCTCTATTGGACATCATGCAGCCGGGCCAAGCTGGATCTAGTTCAAGCTCTCCTACCTAGGTGTTACAACGTCTCTGAGATGCTTCGGTAGTCTTGAAGGAATTCACCATAGAGCATGCAACCTTGGGAATTTCCCAAACCCTTGCCATGACCAAGTCTCTATCCCGGGTGGACATTGAGGCGGTCCACGAGGGGTTTGCTGAGGGCACCAACCCGGAGCAAGGATTGGAGCTGATTAACCAGACAAGGCCCACTACGTGAGCAATAGCTGAAGATCTGCCATTGTAAAACAAACTCTTCTGAGTAGTCTGTGTGTGAAAAAGACAGAAACGATCTGTATATATTGTAAATGCTTTTGTTTGTTGCAAAATTTGGCCGAGTGCATGTTTTATCATAGCCATCATTATTTTTACCCAACTGGCCAATTCTACACCGAGTGTTAAGGACCAACTTAAAAGGTGTTTAGCCCACAATCCTATACTTGGCAAGAGTTAGCGTGATTGTTATAAAACTTCGTGACTTAGATTAAATAGACTCAAACTCTAGTAATAACAAAAGATGTGTTATCATTATGTAGCTCCCGACTCACTACTCGGTTGAAACAATCGACGTAGTGAGTCAGAGTAAAAAACTTTATTTATATATATAAATTGAGTACAATGCTCAGGTATAACAAAAATAGCTGTTCTATATTCCATGATTTGTTGTGTAGGACGTCGTCTTCTGTCTTTAGTCGGTAAGCACCCGGACGTGTCACCTTAGCGATAATGAACAGCCCCTCCCATAAGGGAGATAATTTGTGCATGTCTTTGGTGGTTTGTATTTTTCTCAAAACGAGATCTCCCATCGAAAAAGTGCAGCCATGAATATTGCGACTGTGATAACGACGTAGTCCTTGAAGATATCTTGCCGACTGGATAGTCACGATGTCACTTGCTTCTTCCAACTGATCGAGTTCGACTAGTCGGTCTTTGTTTGACTTGTCTTCTGAGTGGGCCCAGACTCACGGAGAGCCAAACTCTAACTCGGTTGGTAACACAGCCTCATCAACATAGACTAGGAAAAAAGGGGATTACCCTGTTGCCCGATTGACCATGGTTCGAAGAGACCAAAGAACAGATGGGAGTTCTTGTACCCACCGCCCTGCATATGGTCATAGTCGGTCAAACACCCTAGCCTTGATACCTTGTAAGACCATGCCATTTGCACACTCGACCGGCCCATTACTCCGTGGGTGAGCCATAGAAGCATAACAGATCTTAATGCCGAAGTCGTCACAGAAATCTTGCTAGATGCCGCCAGTGAACTGATTGTCGTTGTCCGTTATGATGCAATTGGGAACTCCAAACTGGTAAATAATATCCATGATAAAGTCTTTTGCCCTAGCTGCAGTGATGGTAACAACGGGTTTTGCCTCTATCCACGTCGTGAATTTGTCCACAGCGACAAACATGTGTGTGAACCCTCCTAGTGCTTTTTTGAATGATCCAACCATGTCGAGCCCCCAAACTACAAAGGGCCAAGATATTGGGATTGCCTGTAACTCTTGAGCTGGTAGGTGTGTTTGCCGAGCAAAGAATTGGCATCCCTCGCATGTCCGAACGACGTCCTTGGCGTCGGTAACTGCAGTCAGTCAGAAGAAACATTGCCTATAAACCTTTCTGACTAACGTTCTTGATGCGGCGTGATTGCCACAGATGCTTGAGTGGATTGATTGCAAAATCTGCTTGCCCTCCTTAGATGTGACACAACGCATAAGGTCTTCTCCGACTATGAGAAAGCATTTGCTTCGACGTTTGACTCGCTCAGCTTCAATGCGGTCTTCTGGGAGTTCGTCTTCCAATAGGAATCGGATGATTGGAGTCCGCCAGTCTTGAGAAATAATTAGCACTTCCTTTAGTTCTGGGGTTGATTCAGCCCCCGACTGCTCGGGATCAGGCTTTTTCTTGATTGATGGCTCCAGCAATTGCTCAACAAAAACTCCAGTCGGGACCACTTCTCGCTTGGATCCCATATTGGCTAGCCCATCTGCAGCTTCATTGTATTGGTGTAAAACATGTGTGATTTCCAGCCCATCAAACTTGTTCTCCTGCTTCCGCACCTCCTGACAGTATGCCGCCATGTTGTCATCCATGCACGTTCAGTCTTTCATGACCTGGTTCACCACGAGTTGCGAGTAGCAATATGGCAATGCGAAGCCCATGGATGAGTGCTTCATACTCGGCAACATTTTGAAATGTTGGAAAATGTATTTGAAAGACATATTTGAGTTTTTCTCCATTAGGTGACGTCAGAACGACGCCAACTCCTACTCCGTCGATCCGTAGACAACCATCGAAGTACATTGTCTCGTATTCAAGCTTGCCCGCAGGTGTAGCCGTCTGAACTTTCGTCCACTCGGCCACGAAGTTGGCGAGGGCTTGAGATTTGATTGCTGTTCGTGGTTGGAAGACAATGTCGAACGCCATCAACTCGAGTGCCCATTTAGCGATTCTGCCAGTGGCTTCACGATTATGTAGAACGTCACCGAGTGTAAACGATATGACGATTGTGACTTGATGCGACTGGAAATAACGCACCAACTTCTGGACAATTATGAGTGATCCATATAGCAGCTTTTGGACTTAGGGATATCGCACCTTGGTTTTGCCGAGGACTTCGCTGACGAAGTAGACTGGCCTTTGAACTTTCTGTATATGTCTTGACTGTGCCCGCTCGACAACTAGAACCGTGTTGACTACCTAAGTAGTTGCCGCCAGATACAACATAAGTAGTTCCTGGGGCAGCGGCGATGCCAACATGGGGGAGTGATGTAAGGAACTTCTTGAAGTCTTCAAAGGCTTGTTGTGTTTCAGACATCCATTGAAAATTGTCAACCTTCTTTAGCAGTTTGAAAAAGGGCATTCCCCGTTCGCTATCACGCTCGGAATTTCACCACCGAAATTCTGAACGTTCATGTGTATTAAATCCCTGTCCAAGAAAGCCAGGGTACACAAAACAAAGTCGCCATACAGAGTGCGTCTTACAAATAGAATAAAATAGTCTTACAAAAATGCAGCGGTAAAGATAAACAAAGCCTATATACAGCTTGCCAAGTGGAGGCTTCCATTCCACAGGCATCTTGATGGCATGGCAGAGCCAGCCTAGTCCTCATGCTGATCCTCGTCGGACGCGTACTCCACCACTGAGAGGGGGGAAAAAGGAGCAAGACTGAGTACCACCCACAGTACTCAACAAACCACACCCGCAAATATGCACAATGCACGGGAGACAAAGATAGGTTAAAGGTTTATTTGCGTAAAAGCAGTTGCAAATGATAGTAGTTCGCAAACAGTAAAAATGTTGATTAGTTGAACAATATTAATCCTCCACTGATTAACGTTACACCACGTTAACCAAGCCCAACCATCCATTTGAACCACCCCAGTTCCATTAAGTCAAGTTAGTTAAGTAAGATGTGACTAATCACGGTGAGTCTTGACCAATCGCCCATATCCGCGGGCGCGACTATTTGAATAGATCTAACTCTGATCAGAGGTGTACAACTGTACCCACAAGATACAGCCCCACACACATTCCCGTGTGCCGGCATTTCACCACGACACCCCGTGAGAGGCTTGACAGGACCGTTCATGCAACCTCTCCCAACCATCCACACGCTGAGGTTGCACCTGCCAACAGGACACCCCATATCGGCCAGGCTACCCCCCTTGCGCCACAATGGATCCGGAAGTCGATCAATCCTACCCCGGGCTGACCCAACTCCATCACGCCCATGCTCACCATCGGTGCCCATCCTCACCATTTTCACGCTGGCTTGTGAAAAGTATGAGTATTTGCCCAAGGGATTCCCGGGCGAACCAGTCCTTAATTGCCATGGGTGCGACCAGCAAAACCATGCACCCACAGCCCACCATTTGGGTCAAATTTTATTAATTTAATAGTAATATGTCCAATGTTACATTTGCTGACATAGAGTCGAAACATGAGTGTAAATGATAATGTTTAATTCCTAGGTGAACTAATAGTTTCTAAGCATGGCTAAGCATCCTAAGAATAACATTCTAACCATGTTGTTACCTAGGTGACAAGAAACAAGGTTCAACAACTAAGGCATAATTCTATCTATATAAGGGTCATAATCCATATCACATGTAATAATAAAAACATGCATGTTTATTTGAATAAACAAAATATTTTAGCAAAAGTAGGTACAAAATGATCAAGATTACAGTGTGACTTGTCTTGCTCTAGCTCGACGTACTCAACTACAACCTCGTAGTAAACGGGAGGGTCGACTGCGTCGGATTCTATAGCAGACAATACACAAACAATTAAAAACAGTACATGAGGGCAGTCAAACATGAGCTGAAAATATTTTTAATGAATTCTTGGCATTTTTCTAGATTTAATAAAATTTGAATGGACTTAATCAGAGTTCGTATGAATTAATTATGAATTTTTAAAGTTTTACTATGTTTTACTATTAACAGAAAAACCTTAATGAATTTATTGCACCATTAATAGGCATTTATGGCGTCACCCGAGGGGAAAGCGGTGCTGACCAGCAGCCCCACCCGATGGTGACTCAAGGGCGCCGACGCACGGTGGACTCGGTCCACCGAGCCGGGAGCGGGTGCACCACGTGGCGCACATGTGGCGCCAACGCAGCAGCCACGCAGCGGCCACGCGGGCAACCGTCAGACGGCCCTAATCTGCCACGCGGTAGATCGGATGGCTCAGGAACGGCGGCCACATGCCAGCCATCCCGAGCGGGAGGCGGTGGAGCGTGCGCGACCCAATGGTCGCCGGCGGCGACCATTCGGCACAGCGGCGGGCACGCAGAAGGGCAGAAGGGAACGGGGAAGCGGCGGGGAACCTCACTGGCGGCTCGCGGCGGTGAGAGCCAGCGTGAGGATGACGGCCGCAAGGTGGGAGTGGCTTCGACTTCAGCGTGGCGTCGGCAATGGCGCTCCGACGGCGACGGGAGAGCGAGGAGCGGCGTACGAGTGACTCAGGGAGCTGGGGAAGACGGGAGAGGAGTTAGAGTGGAGAAGAGGGGCACGGCACGGCACGGCAGGAATTGCCGGCCAAAGAGGAGACAGAGACCAGGGCTCACCTTGCGTGGGTGCGGGGAGTTCTGGCGGGTTTTGGTGCCCACGAAGCGGTGGCCGAGGGGCTCCTCGGCACAGCGAAGACGGCGGTGGTGGCAGCGCGGCTCGGCAGCGACCAGAGCGGCAGTCGGAGATGGCAAAAAAAAAACAGCGAGGGCTCAGGTGCGTGTTGGCGGCGGTGTTTGAGGGCACAGGGAGGCGCGGTAAGTTGGGGAAAAGACGGAGGAGGGGACAGGGAAGTTTTTATGGGCTCAGGAGGTGAGGTGGTGGCCGGATTTTGGGCGGCAACGACCGGCGAAGTGGGGAGGACACGTGGTGGCCGGCGAGCTCGATTCAGCGTGGATTTGAGGGGAAAATGGGCGGATGCGGCGCGGATAAGGGAGAGGATGTGGGTCTCGGCCTCCGGGGCGTGCGGCGTGGGCGCGGGAGGTGCAGGAGAGGCGGCGGCGTGGCTGACATCAACCCACCTCTTCCTGCCAGAGGTTGGGGGCGAAGCTGATAGGCGGGCCCCGCCTGTCAGCGTCCCCAAGCGGCAACGGGCGGCCGCGACGAGATGGACCGGCCCGGGTGCTGGGAGAGCAAGGCTGAGGGGAGATGGCCTGCGGGCTCGCGGGCAGGCTGGCACAGGAGCGGGCCAGCGGCCCAGGAGGGAGGAAAAGAAAAGAAAAAGGAAAAAGAGAAAGAAATGAAAAGAAAAAAGGATTTTCCAGTGCAATTTAATTCTGATAATGTTGTTGATTTATTAAAAATACTTCCAGTGCTCTAAAAATTCCAATAAAAATCCTGTTAATATATTTTGGCAAGAGGAATATAGGAAAAATATTCCTAGCCATGATAATTTATTATTTTGCATTTCCACCTTTAATTAATTTATTTGGCCAATTTAAATTATTTTTCTTGGTATATTTTCTTAGGTATATTTTATGTGGCTATATTTAGGGGGGAAACTCGGGGTGTGACATTCGCCAAGTCAGGAAATAAATCGACTGAGTGCCGCCATGTAGCCGGTCAGCTTCTGTATGTCCTTTTGGCTAGTCGGAGGAGCCATGTTCATGATTGCATTGATTTTCTCTGGATTCGCCTCCAATGCCACGGTGTGAGATGATGAAACCGAGTAGTTTTCCCGAAGGTACTCCGAAGACGCACTTCTCCGGAATCAGCTTCATCTTGAATCTCCGAAGGCTTTGAAAAGTTTCTTCTAAGTCAACAATGAGGTCTTCCTTGAATTTGGTCTTGATTACCACGTCATCGACATACGCCTTCACGTTGCGCCCGAGTTGAGTGTGAAGACACCGCTGGATGGCACGTTGATATGTTACCCTGATGTTTTTCAACCTGAACGGCATTGTGACATAGCAGTTGTTGGCGAAATGGGACTGGGGGTCCCGCGTTCTGTGGGGACGCGTGGATCCCCGGCCACGTCAGAGATCCCCCGGGGCCATATCCCACGCAAGAGAAGGGCGGCCACGGCCGCTTCCCTGCTAAGTACCTGGGCGCGAGCTCTACCTCGGCTCGGGTGCGCTCTCCCCGAGCAAGTCGCAACAACAGCTCTCGGACATTCCCGGTCCCGGGAGCCACCTCCCCGGGCCTCGGCTCCCAGTCCCGGGAGCCATCTTCTCGGACCCCGGGTCCCGGGGACCATCCCGTTCCCCGGGCCCCGACGCCCGGTCCCGGGAACCACCTCCCCGGACCCGGGTCCCGAGGACCAACCCGTGCCCGGGCCTCCTGGTCACGGCCCCCACAGCTTCAGCCCCGGGCGGTGTCCCCGGGGCACATTGCAGAGGCGCTCCTGGTCCCGGGCGCCGCTCCCCGGGCCCGGGACTTACATCTTCCACACCGAGGAGCTCGGGAAGAAAGCCTCGAGACGATCGGCTACTTCTGGTTGGATCAGCTCCGGCTCCTCCAAGTTGGATCGGCCTCCCCCGGTGATCGGCCTCTCCTGCCGATCGGCTGCCCCGGTGATCGGCCTCTCCAGGTTGGCATCGGCTCTCCAGCTACCCGCATTAATGGCGAGGCGACGGGGCGCCTCCCGCCTGTCTCCCGACAGAGAGCGGAGCCGTACGCTGTCACATCTCCATAATCTGGTCGCCCGACAAGGAACCAACCAGACATGCTCTGCCACAGCCGCCTGCAGCAGCAGAGCGATGTGGCGACCAGACGACCAGACTAGCCGCCCGCAGCACGCGACTAGGCGCTCCTCCAGGCGCGGCGCAGCAGGCGGCTGTGGGCGTGCGCGTCACATCTCCGTGCTCCGGCCGCCCACCGCAGCAGCTCCGGCGTGGCAACAGCAGGCGGATGTACACGACAAGACAGACCATGCCTAGCTCTCTCCGGGCGGCTCGGCACTGTGGACTCCCCTAATTCTATAAAGGAGGATCCAAGCCGACGAGCGAAAGGGGGACGAAGCTCCAGCATTAGCAACCGCCGAGGATTCTCTGCTCTCACGCTCTAGTTGCCACTCTCGCTACTGTCCTTCTTTCTCAGCGCTGGCAAGCGGGCTGAGCTCGCCTTGTAACAGTCATACCACATTCATCTCCACATAGTCAAACACACAGGAGTAGGGTATTACGCTCCGAGCGGCCCGAACCTATCTACGCCTCCTGTCTCTCTTCCGCGCGAGTGTCACGGTACGGACGGTCCGATCCACAATTGGACGGTCCGAACCTCTCTGTCTCTCAGCCCGGGCCCCCGTTCCCGAGCATCCATCGTCTCCGGACGCCGCATTCGCCTGAGAACAGCTCCCCTGGCCGAGCCTCAAAGGGGGGTCCCCCGACTTCCCGCAGTCGAGGTTTCATCCTCCGACAGCTGGCGCGCCAGGTAGGGGGAGTTTCCTTTTCAGGTGTTACGCCGGCGTCTCCAAGACCGGCGCACTCTATGGCAGGAGGCCATCGTCCGCGTGACTACGGCGAGGAGTCCGGCGGCTACACCCCGCCGGGCAACATTAGCCCCGCGGCGGGCCCACCGCGTTCTCCCTCTATGTCTTCTTGGGGGCGCGCGATGCCACGCAGGCCGAGTTCGCTTAGTACCCAGCTTCGGCCCCTCCCCTTGTGGAGGGAGCCGGCAAGTGCCCCGTCGGATCCGCCGCGGCCTTATCCATGAGGTGCGAATGGACGTGGCGCTCCATGGCGCGCCGCAACCTCAACTTCCAGCCTGCGTCACCGCAGGAAGCCCTCCTAGCGGCGGAAGCCCTCCTGCGCCACCCCCCGGTGTTTACCGGGGCCGGAGGCCGGGAACGGCGCTGGCTCAACGAGGTCACCCACCTTGTGGGCGCGGCCCATCGCCAGGTCGCCGCCGACAGCAGTACAGGGGCCGGGAGAGCCAGCCGCGCGGCTTCTAGCGCGAGCCGGCCCGCTGCCCCGAGCCAGGATCAAGCCCAAGGCGCGGCGCCACGCGCCACACCCGGGACCAAGAATGGCCAGGGCGACCACCGTAACCGGCGAAACCGGGTGCGAGCTCATGAGGACGCCCGTGTCACAATGGAGCGACAACGCGAGCAGCGCGTGGACGCCGCCAGGCGTTCCGAGGCCCAGGTCTCCAGCTCCAACCTACTGATGGAAAACCGTCACCCATCGCCCAAGCCTACTCAGTATGGCGGCTCGGGTTGCCTGGTGCTCTCCCCAAGCCTCCGGCAAGTACGCTGGCCGGCCAAGTTCCGGCCCAGCTTGCCGGAGAAGTACGACGGCTCCATCGACCCTGCAAAATACCTGCAGCTCTACACTACTGCCATACAGGCGGCTGGCGGCGACGAGAAGGTGAAGGCGAACTACTTCCCCGTCGCCCTCAAGGCCCAGGCTCGCTCCTGGATGATGAACCTCCCCGAAGGTTCGATTTACTCGTGGGAGAATCTCTGCCACCAGTTCGTGGCGAACTTCCAGGGCACTTTCCCACGCCCTGGGACCGAGGCAGACCTTCACGACCTGCGTCAGGGCAGGGACGAGTCCCTGAGGCATTTCCTGCAGCGCTTCAGCCAGGTCCGTAACACTATCCCCCACATCGCTCCTCACGCGGTTATCCACGCGTTTCGCTCAGGTGTGCGCGACAAGCACATGCTGGAGAAGCTGGGCACCCACGACGTCCAGACCACGGCTGAGTTATTCAGCCTCGCCGACCTCTGCGCCCACAAGGAGGAAGCCCGGGCGTGGAACAGGCCATGCCCTGAGGCCCCTGACGAGGGCCCTGAAGAAGACGGCGAGTCCTCACGCTCCGCGTCGCGTCGAGACAGGAGGAAGCGCCAGAAGTCCAAGGCGGCTGCCGGGGCCTACGCCTTGGCTGCCACGGGCGCCCCCCCGGCCAACGGCACCCGCGGGGACGACAACGGCGACAAGCGGTGAAGGCCCGCGCGTGCGCCGTCTCCGTCGACAGCGGTCCGGAAGTGGTGCACCGTCCACGAGACGGATTCACACGATCTCACGGAGTGCCGTGCCGTCCAAAGCTTGGCCGAGCAGGTCAAGTACTTCCGGCAGGAGCCTTAGCAGGCCAAGCGCGATCGAGGCGATTCGGACGGTCCGTCCCCTCGGCGGACGGTCCGATCGTAGCACCTCGGACGGTCCAACCCTTAGGCGGACGGTCCGAATCCCGCTCCCGAGCCGGAACAGCTTCAACAGGGCGCGAGTACCCGGACAACATCGCCTTGGCAAGGGCAGATCCGGAGAAGTCGTCCCGATATGGCCCATATCCTTACCCGGGTCCCCGTGCCCGGGCACATATCGACCACGTCAAATCACATGTCAGTCCGGGGCCCCCTGGGTCCCGGGCACATATTTGAGCCGAGGCACGGATTCCCGAATCCGCGCCCCGGGCCCGACACCGAGGTGCCGAACCAGGGCGGCCTCGCCAAGGCGAGTGCAAGTCTAGGAACGCGACACCCGGAATAGGGCGCGATAGCCCGAACAGCACCGCCCCGGCGAGAATGCGTCCGGAAGGTCGTCTCACATCCCATATTCAAGCCCGGGCCCCCGGAACCCGGCTTATATCAAAACCATATTCCAGTCCGGGGCCCTCGGGTCCCGGACACATATCCTCCGCATGACAGCCGGGGCCCCCTCCGCATGACAGCCGGGGCCCCCGGGTCCCGAGCACATGCCTCTCCCTAGTCTCGAGGCTCGCGAGGGAAGCGAGTCCGAGCTCCATCCCTAGGCACATCAAGCATCTTCACAAATCTATCTGTATAAACATCCTGTAAGTTGTGGTGAGCCCGGGCCAGCGCCGGATTTCTCTAAAATCTCAGCGCTGGCCGGGGCCCCAGGTATATACACTTTACATAAGCAGCGTTTTTATATATCCTTCCCGGTCTCGTTCCTCTCGTCTTTTTCCGTGTGTTGCGTTCGCGGCAGTCTCACCCCCTGGGGGAACCATCGGGCCACGCCGGTACGGCGGCTGGATTATGCGCAAAACCCAGCCGCCATACGGGCGCGACCATGAGGACGCTTTCGGGAGGTGATTGACGCCACGGCTCGTAGCATGGGATGGACAAAGGAACGAACCGGACGCTCTCACAGTTCGTCATGTGCAGATTAGACCAATTCCGGGCAGGTTTTAGGCAGGCTTTCCGAACCCCGACGCGGGCTGCGGAGCCCGGCCTGGCCGGCTCCTTCCCAGCAACCGCCGAGGCACGGGATGCTCCGCTACCTGATGAACCCATGCCCGGTCAAGCCAGTTCCCCTGGCCTCGCGGCGCTCCCACGGCCAATGGCGCCCGGGGGCACGGAGGGCCCCCGGATCCGGGAGACGGAAGGAGTCCAACCTGCGAACCTAATCAATTCGCCAAGACCCGCGCTCGGGAGCTCGCGATCCTGGGGGGCCAAGTTCCCGGGGCACGGGCAACGACTCAACCGTTCCGCGCGACTCGTCCCCGGGCCCTTCACGATCCTCAGGGACCGAGTTCCCGGGGCGACTCTCGCCGCTCTCGGAAGCCGGGCTCCAGGGGTAGGCGGCTACCCGAGACGCTGCGACCGTCCGCGGCCGCTGACGCCCCGGGTCGGAGGGCGCCTGGCACTCGACGCTTCCCAGGAAACCAACAGCGTCACCAACAGCAGACGCGAATAATTCCCAGAACAACACCATAAGCAAAGGTACGAAAATATAAACGTCATCATATATCTAGACAAATGCCTCTCTTGTACAAGACAGGCAAAACCGGAGCGCAAGCACGAGCGAGGCCCGGGTCGCACGGGGGGCGGTCACCGGTGTACTTCTGACCGGACCCCGGGTGACGTCGGAAGGGGAGCGCTCGGGGGCATGGAGGGCCCCCGGGCCCAAAGGCGGCCGCGGATGGCGTCAGAAGGAAACCGGCGTCTTCCTCAACCTCTTCGTCGACCATCGGCTCCACCAGATGTTCGTGCCTGGAGACGCCGTCGCACGGGGAGAGGTCGCTGGCCCTCTTCGGACCGGACCCCGGGCGGCGTCAGAAGAGGGCCGGCGTCTTCCTCCACCCCTTCGTCAGGCATCGGCTCTACAAGGTGCTCGTCACGGTTGAGGAACCCTGCCTCCGGGGCAGCGGACTCGGCCACGGCCTCCCGCGCCTCCTCGCGAACCACCGCGACTTCCTCGCGCACGGCGAACTCACACCCCCGAAACGCGAGCCCGGCCTCCTGGGCCCAGACGCTTTCCTCTCGGGAGAGTGTTTCCTTCTCCCGCGCCTCCATCTCGGACCAGGCTTCCCCGACACTTCATTCCATGTTTTCAGGCTACAACAGTCCATGGCGAACCAGGCGCACCCCGCGTCCCCTCTTTTCTTCAAGACGTGGCCTTGTTCTTGCCCGGGGCTGATCCCGGCCGAGCAACAGGGCCAGGGGCCACTGTCGGCGAAATGGGACTGGGGGTCCCGCGTTCTGTGGAGACGCGTGGATCCCCGGCCACGTCAGAGATCCCCCGGGGCCATATCCCGTGCAAGAGAAGGGCGGCCACGGCCGCTTCCCTGCTAAGTACCTGGGCGCGAGCTCTACCTCGGCCCGGGTGTGCTCTCCCCGAGCAAGTCGCAACAACGGCTCTCGGACATTCCCGGTCCCGGGAGCCACCTCCCCGAGCCCCGGCTCCCGGTCCCAGGAGCCATCTTCTCGGACCCCGGGTCCCGGGGACCATCCCGTTCCCCGGGCCCCGAGCCCGGTCCCGGGAACCACCTCCCCAGACCCGGGTCCCGAGGACCATCCCGTGCCCGGGCCTCCTGGTCACGGCCCCCACAGCTTCAGCCCCGGGCGGTGTCCCCGGGGCACATTGCAGAGGCGCTCCTGGTCCCGGGCACCGCTCCCCGGGCTCGGGACTTACATCTTCCACACCGAGGAGCTCGGGAAGAAAGCCTCGAGACGATCGGCTACTTCCGGTTGGATCGGCTCCGGCTCCTCCAAGTTGGATCGGCCTCCCCCGGTGATCGGCCTCTCCTGCCGATCGGCTTCCCAGGTGATCGGCCTCTCCAGGTCGGCATCGGCTCTCCAGCTACCCGCATTAATGGCGAGGCGACGGGGCACCTCCCGCCTGTCTCCCGACAGAGAGCGGAGTCGTACGCTGTCACATCTCCATAATCTGGTCGCCCAACAAGGAACCGACCAGACATGCTCTGCCACAGCCGCCCGCAGCAGCAGAGCGATGTGGCGACCAGACGACCAGACCAGCCGCCCGCAGCACGTGACTAGGCGCTCCTCCAGGCGCGGCGCAGCAGGCGGCTGTGGGCGTGCGCGTCACATCTCCGTGCTCCGGCCGCCCACCGCAGCAGCTCCGGCGTGGCAACAGCAGGCGGATGTACACGACAAGACAGACCATGCCTAGCTCTCTCCGGGCGGCTCGGCACTGTGGACTCCCCTAATTCTATAAAGGAGGATCCAAGCCGACGAGTGAAAGGGGGACGAAGCTCCAGCATTGTCGATGTTTTACACCAGCAATAAATATATGGGGCTACTCGGCGGATGGAAACTCGGTGGATTGCAAAGGAACACAGGGAGATTTTATACTGGTTCAGGCCCTCGATGTGAGGTAATACCCTACGTCCAGTTTGTATGTATTCCTTTGAGGATATACGGTGGTGGTTCTGATGAACTTGTGTGCACCTGCCCTCATGGGGCGCCCTGCCTCCCCTTATATACTGGGGGACAGGGTTACAAGGTAGGAGTCCCCATCGGATTACGACTAGGAGATCTCCCCTTAGAGATATAACATACCCGACTAGGACTGTATATTCCTTTCTATACAAGGCGAAGTCTGCCGAATCTAGCTATATCTCTAATTACAAGGCTAGGCCCATCCTCTGTCCGAGTGGCCCATATGCTTGTCATGAGGTACCCGGGGCCCATGGCACCCACAGTAGCCCCCGAGACCTTCATAGTTGAGTCACAGCTGATGCCGAGTGCTCATCCTCCACGGTGAAGTCTTCCCGAGTGCATTGCTCCCGAGTACTCTTTGTCTGAGTGCTGCTTCTCCCGAGTCCTGCTTCATGTCAGCTGGCGGCGAGGCTATGAAGGTCTCGATGTAGATGTCGGAATAGTGTGCGCCGAATAGGCGCACCTATTAGGTGTAGCCCCCGACTTTGTGCTTAATTGTGAAGACAATTAATCATAAAGTCAAAGATCTTTAACCTGGTAGTCTTTCCCGAGTAGATTACTACTGGTATATGAGACTCTTCGGTATCATGTCAACCGGAATATGATTTATAGTCTTGCTGAGTAAGATGTTACTCGTATATAGGACTCTTCGACTTCATGTCAGTCGGAATGTGTGTTTATAGTCTTGCCGAGTAGGATGCTACTCGTATATGGGACTCTTCAGCGTCATGTCAGCTGGAAAGAGAGGTTTATAGTCTTTCCCGAGTAGTATACTACTCGAAAATCAGACTCTTCAGCTTCATGTCAGCTGGAAAAGGTGTTTATAGTCCTTCCCGAGTGGCGTCCCATTCGGAAGTTAGACTCTTCAGCTCGTCAGCTGGAAGATTGTTTATAGTCTTTCCCGAGTAGTGCACTACTCGAAGGTTAGACTCATCCGCGTCATGTCAGCGGGAATGAGAATTTTATAGTCTCTCCCGAGTAGTGTACTACTCGAAAGTTAGACTCATCCGCGTCATGTCAGCGGGAATGAGAATTTTATAGTCTCTCCCGAGTAGTGTACTACTCGAAAGTTAGACTCATCCGCGTCATGTCAGCGGGAATAATGCTGCTCATGGCAACTGGTGGCCACGCATGTAGGCCGAGTACCACTGTATGAAAAATAAATCCATTACGTGGTTAGGTGTACTCGAGAGAGATACCTGCATCTCCAATTTTAATGAAGACCAGCTTGTGATCCTTGTAAGGATGTATCCTCGAGACCTGGTGGATAAGACAGATACCCAAACATATATGTTTAGCAATAAGGCTCTCATGAAGGATATCTGTTTACCTCATCGGTTCCTGTGGGTAGCACCAGCGCTATAATTTCAACTCAGCCTGCGGGCGGCCCACATGGAGCATGCTACTGTAGGAACTCATATCTTGGTGGCTGCTACCAAATAAGCCGGCCTGAGCCGACTTATCCAGCATAGCTCTAGAGAAGTATCATCCATCGCATGTCAGGATGAGTTTTTTGGTGTCGGTAACCGCAATCAGCCAGAGAAATCCTTATTCGCAAGCCTTTCCGACTTACGTTCTGGATGCAAACTGGTTGCCACATGTACCCGAGCAGGTATGTTGCAGGATCTGCTTGCCCTCCTCAGGTGTGACGCAGTGCATGAGAACTCCGGATGTACTTTGACGATGTAAGTCTTCTCTGACTTGGGAAAAGCCGAACAAGGTACCCGAACCTTGCATTAGCAGAGGGTTCGGCTGGTGACCCTCATGGGGCGTACCCTATCCAACAGAGTTATAGCCAAGCTAGGCACCCGAATCTTGCATTAGCATAGGATTCGGCTGGCGACCCTCATGGGGCGTACCCAACCTGACAGAGTTGCGGCCAAATAAGGTACCCGAACCTAGCATTAGCGTAGGATTCGGCTGGCGACCCTCATGGGGCGTACCCTACTTAGCCGAGTAGTACACAGCCCCGACTGGCGCCGGGGGCCGATTGTTAGCTCCCATGGAGCGTAGTCGGGGAAGATGACGTCCCGACTGGCGCAAGTACTCGGTGAGTAGCCCTCATGGAGCATCCCGAGTGTATTTTGGCAGACTTGTCCAGCCCCCGAGCGTAGGAGATAGGCTCGAAGCCCTGAGTTCCTGTCACGCATATCCGGAGCTGAGCCTGCAATATAAAAATATCGGATGAGTAGCATCTGATGATGAAAATAATCACCCGAATAAAATGTATTTTACAATGTATGTAAATACGTGTTCTTCCTCTTTTTGATATTAATTTCCTCGAGTAGTTGACCCCTTACGTTTAAGCACTCTGCCCGACTAGTCATAGTCCCCTAGCGTCGGGAGTTGGCTCATGGCTCTTTCCCAGGCACGCGTTTTGGGTGACTTGAGTTCGTCTTACATGGAGCAGAGTTTCACGGATCGAGATTTATGCTACTCGAGTACTTTTGTAATCATTTAAGAGCAAAAACGGAAAAAAGTAAATGCGCAGCTTATACACCTATTAGGTGTAAGCGGCTGTGGCACTAGCAAGGCCGAGTGAGGAGATGTTTATCAGAAAGCGACTTAGCTGTTCGGTATTTGGGTGTGGGGATGCCATCCTCGTGTTTGAGCTTGTGAGCCCCCGAGCGTGTCACTTGTTGTTCTAATAATCCTCAGTTGTTGAAGGTCGAAGGCGGTCGTGACCGACTGCCACAATGGAGCCGTCTGACTTGCGTTTGCGATTTCCAGCTTTAGTTGGGACCGCGTCGTCGGTGTCGTCCCGCTTCTTCTGTCAGGGTGACTTGTTGTCATCGAGGGCCTCGGCAACAGCGTGGGCCGAGTCGGCGTACTTGTTTGCCATGTCGAATAGGGCCTTGACAGAGTTGGGAGGCTTCCGAGTGAATTTGTCGATGAACGAGGTGTCTTTGACTCCTTTTCGAAAGGCGGCGATGACGACCTCATCCTTGACGTTCGGGATTGAGTTCCTCCTCTCAGAAAACCTCTTGATGAAGTCACGAAGAGACTCGTTCTTCCTTTGGCGCAACTGATATAGGTGGTACTCGGAAGATGGCCTCTCGTATGTTCCCTGGAAGTTGGTGATGAACCGTTCCCGGAGTTCTCCCCAAGAGCCGATTGATCGCTTTGGGAGTCCTGTTAGCCATGTCCTCGCTGAGTCGGCTAGAGCGACTGGGAGGTAGTTAGCCATGACTTTGTGATTTCCCCCAGCTGCTCGGATCGCCAGAGTGTAGACCGTGAGCCAGGACTCGGGATTGGTCTTGCCATCGTATTTGTTGATGCTTGTAGGCTTAAAGCCGACTGGCCAGTCGACCTGTTGTAGCTCCTGGGTGAAGGCTGGTATGCCTCCGTCTTCATGTGGACTCCGACCCCGACTACGGCGGCGAAACCGCTCGTGGTGGAGGCCGAAATGCTCGTTCTCGTCTTCCAGTTGGCGTTGCTCGTCTTCTTCTCGTTCGCGGCGCCGAGCATTGGTGTCCTGCTGAAGATCACGCCATAGTTGGCCTCGGAGATCCCGGTTGTCCCGACGGTCACTTCGACGTTGCCGGTTGTTGTTTGGGTTGCCGAGTGACGTTTGGCGTGACTCCGTGTGCAGCCGACTAGAGCCGGCCACTCGGCGTCGCTTTGAGGTAGACGAGACTGCCATTGGGGATGCCGACCGGTTGGTCGGTATGAGGGTATCTCCCGACTGTTGGTGCTACTGACATGCAGCAGCGGTAAGCATGGCTTTTATCCTTGCGATCGTCGGGGTGGCCTGATGATCAGGCCCAAGCTGGACTGTGTCCAGTAGGGTTGCAGCGGCCACGATGTTCTGTTGGGGAGTAACGAAGACATCGTGGTCGCCGACTCGGGTTTGGAGGATTTGCTGCTGAGCGGTTTGCTCAGCCTTGCGTAGATCGTCGTTGCGGGCGTGCAGGCGTCTTGCTTCTTCCTCCTCTTGTTCTTGCAGTCGGCAGGCCTTCTCCTCTTGTGGCTCATGTCGTCGGCATGATTCCTGAATAGGAGTAGAGCCTCTGGATGCCATGAAAATTTCTCGCGGCGGAGTGAAGCTTGCCGAGCTGGTATCCGACTTGGAGTCGGAATCCGACTGGGAGTCGTAGTCCGACTGAGAGTCGTAGTCGGAATAGTTGATGGGGGTGATTACAACTCCGACCTCCCTAGATCCGATCTCGAGCGGCTCGGAGCCGTATCCGAGTCGAACTCCAGGGGATCGGGTTTGCCACGTCGGATGTAGATTGTAGATATCCGCGGCGTCGCTGAGTCCGAACGGGAAGTTGACGATCTCTTCCCTTCTCGGCCCGATCTCGGCCGGCTCAGAACCGAGTCCGAGTCGAACACTGGAAGGAAGAGTTGTCCCTGGACTCGGGCGTATTGGAGATCGCCGCAGCATGTCGTCGAAGATTGCCGCAGCGTCATGTGGGCCGACTGGCGCGGAGTCAGCTGGTTCCTCGGCCGGTTGGATCGGGTCCGTGTCGGCCGGGGTGAGATTGCCGATCTGGTCGGCGACGAAGTCAAGGCTTCTGAATGCGATTGTATCTCCGGGGGGGAGTTTGCCACCGTCGACTTCGGTTGCTGGATCCATCGAGCTTGTAGATGTAGATCGCGCCGAAGCCCCTACCTGGCGCGCCAACTGTCGATGTTTTACACCGGCAATAAATATATGGGGCTACTCGGCGGATGGAAACTCGGTGGATTGCAAAGGAACACAGGGAGATTTTATACTGGTTCAGGCCCTCGATGTGAGGTAATACCCTACGTCCAGTTTGTATGTATTCCTTTGAGGATATACGATGGTGGTTCTGATGAACTTGTGTGCACCTGCCCTCATGGGGCGCCCTGCCTCCCCTTATATACTGGGGGACAGGGTTACAAGGTAGGAGTCCCCATCGGATTACGACTAGGAGATCTCCCCTTAGAGATATAACATACCCGACTAGGACTGTATATTCCTTTCTATACAAAGCGAAGTCTGCCGAATCTAGCTATATCTCTAATTACAAGGCTAGGCCCATCCTCTGTCCGAGTGGCCCATATGCTTGTCATGAGGTACCCGGGGCCCATGGCACCCACAAGCATTAGCAACCGCCGAGGATTCTCTGCTCTCACGCTCTAGTTGCCACTCTCGCTACTGTCCTTCTTTCTCAGCGCCGGCAAGCGGGCTGAGCTCGCCTTGTAACAGTCATACCACATTCATCTCCACATAGTCAAACACACAGGAGTAGGGTATTATGCTCCGAGCGGCCCGAACCTATCTACGTCTCCTGTCTCTCTTCCGCGCGAGTGTCACGGTACGGACGGTCCGATCCACAATTGGACGGTCCGAACCCCTCTGTCTCTCAGCTCGGGCCCCCGTTCCCGAGCATCCATCGTCTCCGGACGCCGCATTCGCCTGAGAACAGCTCCCCTGGCCGAGCCTCAAAGGGGGGTCCCCCGACTTCCCGCAGTCGAGGTTTCATCCTCCGACAGCAGTATACCCCGAATGGCGTGATAAAAGAAGTTTTCAGGCAGTCCTCCTTCTTTAGGCTGATTTGATGGTATCTCGAATAGCAGTCGAGAAAGATGATTAGATCGCATCCCGCAGTTGAATCGACCACCTAATGTATCTTGAGTAGACCAAATGGATCTTTGGGACACGCCTTGTTCAAGTTGGTATAGTCGACGCACATGCGCGATTTACCGTTTTTCTTTCGGACCAGAATTGGGTTTGCCAGCTAATCCGGGTGGTAGACCTCCTTGATGAACCTGTCTGCCGGGAGCTTGGTTATCTCCTCGTGGATATCATCTTTGCAGTCTTGTGTGAAGCGCCGTAGTCGTTGTTTGACTGGTTTGGTGTCCGGCTTGACGTTTAGGGAATGCTCGATCACCTTCCTGGGTACGCCAGGCATGTTAGAAGGCTTCTAAGCAAATATGTCCCTGTTCGCCTGGAGGAAGGTGACGAGCTCGTATTCCTATTTGGGGTCGAATCTGGTTCCAACAAGCGCAGTCTTGGTGGGGTCAGAAGGGTCCAGGGGGATCTTTTTTGTCTATGAATCCGCTGAAATTCTCGACTTGGCTACCTTTTTTGCCGCGACTTGGTCGTCCACCTTTGAAGTTGTTGCTGCTGGTCGAATATTGTTTCGTCCGACTGCTGCCTCGTGCGACCGGGCTAGCTCACAGCTCTCCTTGTCGCAGGTGAAGGCTTGCTTAACATCGCTGCGGAGAGAGAGTACTGCTGCTGGTCTGGGCATCTTGAGCATCATGTATGTGTAATGAGGTACTGCCATGAATTTGGTGAGTGCTGGTCACCCGAGTATGGCATGGTAGGCAGAAGTTTTCTGTGTGAAAGTTTTCCGCGTGCCGAAGGTTACTGGCAGGGTGATCTGTCCGAGTAGAGTTGAAGAAAGGCCAGGGATTACCCCGTGGAAGGGAGCTGCACTCAGCCGCAACTCAGATCGAGGTATCTTCATCTCCTCGAGCGTTTTGGCAAAAAAAATGTTGAGTGCACTTTCTCCGTCAATGGGAACCTTCTTCAATTTGATGCTTCTGATTACTGGGTCAAGGACGAGTAGATACCATCCTGGATGAGCCACTCGGTCATGGTGATCCGTGCGATCGAACGTAATGGCCATCTTTGACCAGCGTAAATACTGGGGGGACATCATTAGAGACCGAGTTCACCTCTCGGGCGGTTAGCTTCTACTTACGCTTGGACTCGTATGCTAATGGCCCTCGGAATATGTGATTGAACTCAACCTAGGGATCTTGGTAGTCGCTAGCTATGCCTGAGTCCGGCTTGTCTTTGTCTTTCTATTCGCCGGATGCTGATGTTTGCTCGAAAACAAACTTTTGAGCATGAAGCAATTCTTGGCGCGTGCTTCCCCTTTGGATGGAAAGGGCATGGCCTGTTCATGGCTTTTTGGTAATTGTCCATCCTTGGGGGTTGCTGTCAGTTGCGTTCGACTGTTGCCACAATGTCTTCTGACTTGCCCTTGCGGTTCCTAGCTTTAGACGGAGCCGCATCGTCGGTATCCTTCTGCTCCTTCTATCGGGGCTCCTTCTTGTCGTTGAGTGCTTCGGCGATAGCATCGGCTGAGTCAACATATTTGTTTCCCATGTCGAACAGAGCTTTGACGGAGTTGGGCGGCTTCGGAGTGAACTTTGCAATGAACGGGGTATCCCTGACTCCCTTACGAAAGGCAGTGATGACGACCTCGTCCTAGATTTTGGGGATCGACTTCCTTTTCTCAGAGAAACGCTTAATGAAGTCACGGAGAGACTCGTTTTTCCTTTAATGGCACTGGTACAGATCGTACTCGGATGACGGCCTCTCGTAAGTTCCTTGGAAGTTAGCCACGAATTGTTCACGAAGTTGCCCCCAGGAGCCAATGGACCGCCTAGGAAGCCGCTTTAGCCACGTCCGTGCTAGTCGGCCAGGGCGACTGGTAGGTAATTTGCCATAACTTTGTGATCTCCTCCGGCTGCTCGGATGTCCAAGGTGTACATGGTCAGCCAGGATTCCGGGTTGGTTTTGCCATTGTACTTCTATATACCAGTCGGCTTGAAACCGGATGGTCAGTCGACTTGTTGTAATTCGTGAGTGAAGGCCGGAACTCCTTCATCCAGATGAGGGCTCCGACTCCGACTGTTGCTCACTTAGTCGGCGAGTCTCCTCCTCTTGCTGGTCGCGTAGTCAGCGTGCATTCTGCCCCGGGGTTAGGGATGGCAATTATGCCCGTTTACCCGCAGGCAAAAACCCTAATAGGGTTGGGTTTCTTTTGTATTTAGTTCCCATGGGTTTTTAATTGGGTCAAAAACTATGCCCGATAGGTAAAAGGGTGGGCCCTCAGTCAACTAGGTATAAAAATCTAGCTAGGGTTTCTATTTTTTTTATCTTTTCCTTCTCCCTTTTCTTCAGTCTTCATAGATTACAGACAGGCTCACAGCCGCCGCTTGCCCTGGAGCCTGCCACCCCCCGCCTCGGCCGCCTGCCCCGGCGCCTGTCACCCGTTCGCCGCCCCAGCCAAGGGGCCGCCGCCTGCCCCAGAGCCCGCCACCCCCCACCCGGCCAAGGGGCCACCGCCTGGCTCGGCGCCCATCGCCCATCCGCCGTCCCGGCCAGTGGGCTACCGCCCCCTGCCCCGACCAGGGTGCCGCCGCCTGCCCCGGTGCCAGGGGACCGCCGCCCCGGCTTTCCTGCTCGCCGCCCTCCTACTCGTCGATCTAGTAATGTGGTAACGGGTATACCTGTGGGTACATGGCGCCTGCGGGCAACGGGTATGGGCAACCTTCCTTACCCGTCATGTGGTAATGGGTATACCCGCGGGCAAAAAATTTCCTCATGGGTACGGGTATGGGTAGGCACTACCCATGCCTGCCATGCCCGATTGCCATCCCTACCCAGGATTGACCCCTTCGACACCATAAAAACTTCGCGTGGTGGAGAAAAGCTCCCCGAGCTGCTGTCCGACTAGGAGTCAGACTCGGAGTAATTCAATGGTGTAATGACAACCCCAACCTCCCTGGACCCGATCCCGAGCGGCTCTGGGCCGTATCCGAGTCAAATTCCAGACGATTGGTTCTGCCACATTGGTCTTGAATTGAAGATATCCGCGGCGTTGCTGAGTCCGAGTGGGAGGTTCACGGTCTCTTCTTCCCTCAGCCCAATCCCGACTGGCTCGGGGCCGTGTCCAAGTCGAACATCAGGAAAAAGAATTGTCCTTGGACTCGTAGATCTTGGGTATCACCGCAGCAAGTCGCCGAAGATCGCGGCGGCGTTGAGTAAGCCGACTGGCGTTAGGTCAGCCTGGCTCTTGGCCGATCGGCTCGAAACCAAGTCAGACAGTGTGAGATTGCTGAGTTTGTCGGCAATGAAGTCAAGGCTCCCGAAGCTGATAGCTTGCCCAGGGAAAAACTTGGCACCGTCGACTCCGGTGATTGGATCCATCAGACTTGTTGATGATGATCTCGACGAAGCCCCTACCTGGCGCGCCAACTGTCGATGCTTTCTATCGGTAATAATTATAATGGGCTATTCGCAAGACCAAAACTTGATGGATGCAAAGAAACACAGAACGAATTTATCCTGGTTTAGACCCTCAAGGTGAGGTAATACCTTACTTCCAGCTATTGTGTATTGCCTTTGAGGGTTTTTTGGTATGTCTCTTGATCTGTATGTCGATCTTCTCTACCCTAGGGGGCTCCTTGCCTCCCCTTATATACAGAGGAGGTAAGGTTACAAGGTAGGAATCCCAATCGTACTCAACCAAGAGATTTCCCTCTAGGAACACATCATAACCGGCTAGGACTTTATCCTTTTTCTTGTCATGCAAGGTAACATAGGCTAAGTTCTACTATATCCCTAATTATATGATTAGGCCCACCCTCTATCCGAGTGGCCATATTGCTTTCCATGAGATACCCAGGGCCCATGGCTTCCACAAGGTCCTTAACCATACTGTACCAGGAACCCAGAAGGCATCCCCGTCGCCCTCCCGCACGATCCACAGTCCAATGGCTTGCAAGGCGTCCCTGGGCGTCTAGTTACTCAGCCAGGGGTTGTCTCATATCACCCATGTGGTTATACTGTTGTATGTTCGGATGAAATTCTAAAGGAATCTATCCTTAGCTGCAATGCGAGAGACTCGCCCTACTGGCATGATCCCCGCATCGTGGCTTTTGTAAAATCATTTTATTTTCAAGGCACCGACTCGGGTGTCGGGTTTTTTTAAGGTTTTATAAATCCAAGTTTTACCCATCATGGTCTTTTTTAAATTTGAAGGCGATCACCAATACCATGCCCATCGGCACAGGTACCGGGATCTGTCAAGGGAGGTGACAAGGAACTTAAGGGGAACAATCTCAGTCAAGGAGGCAATGCAGCAGATGGGTTGGTGGCCTGTCGGTCGTCTCACGACCACGGCCGAGAAATTATTTCAGTATAACCTAGTAAATGCAGTTTTGACAATTAAAGTACTTAGTTCCACAATTATGGGTGCAACACGTTCAAAGGTGACTTGCCTTGCTCAAGGCCTGAAGCTTCGTCTTCGAGATCCGCGTCCTGAAGTTCTTCTGACTCCGACGCTACACGCAAAATGGAATAACTCAACGAAAAGACTATATTAATAGCTCTATTAGTGACTTCTAAGTGTGCCATCGGATAGATCTCATTTTTAGAAAAATTCTGGAAGTGGAACAGAGTCAATTGGACGAACGATGGAAAAGATATTGATTTTTGAAGGTTTAAGGATTTTCTAGACCATTGGAAAAGAAAAAGGTAATGGGTTTTATTGATTTTCTCCTATTGGGTCAATGACAGGCAGGGCTCATCAGTCAGCCAGGGGATAGCAGGGCAGGCGCACGGGGAACTGGGCCGAGCGAACCAAGGAGGCCCACGTGGCAGGGAGGCAGGAGCGGACTGGGCCATGTGGCCTCACTGCCCAGCCGGGTGAGAGTGACGCGGGTGGGGTCTGACAGGTGGGCCCCAACCGACATGCGGGGTCTGCTGTCAGCCCCTAGGCCCATGGGAAGATGGGTTCACGGAAGGTCGTGCACGAAAAATGGTGGGCATAGCCATGCGTTCCACGACGCTCTGGGGTGCGGCGGCCTCACGTGCAGCCGCATGGTCTTGGTGAGCTATGCGCATGCGCGACGGAAGGAGGGTGTCCACGTCTCACAGCCACATGAGGGGAGGAAGAAGAAGAGCAGTGCTTGGATCGAACAGCCGACGGCGGCGCGGCTCTCTAGAGTGGTTCTCTAGGGTTCTAGCTACGGCGAGGCCACCAGTGCGAAGAGGAGGACAAGGGGAACCGGGCTAATGACTCTGATTTGCTGGAAAGTGACCGGAGACGGTGTATTGTGGCATCATCCAGAGGCGGCGAGGATTTGGGGATTTCCATTACAATGAACCAGGGTCCGATTCCGTGTGCTTGGATGTTCCTCAGTGGCTCTAGGGTCTGTTCCCGAGGTGGAGTTGGACAGTGGATGGCGCTACATGCCAAGCGGCGGCGAACAAGACGACGGCGGCGCAGCGGTTGTGGAGCGGGGCCTATGGTGGAGAGCTAGACCTCGGGGGTACTGGCGGGCATCCAGAGAAGCTAAGAGAGGGGTTGAGAGGGAAAGCCGAGGAGGGAAGCTACCGTGGCGGAAGTGCGCAGTGACGAACGGCCGACAGCACGAATGGGCGGAGAAGAAGGGACCGACGGCGGCAGCGGTCTCCGAGAGGCCGGCTTGGCACGGCGCAGCTCCAAGGGGGTGATATGGTGGCGGTGGAAGTTCGGAAGGGGAGCACGATGGAGCGGGCGAGGAGTTATATAGTCGAAGCTAGGTTGCTTTGGAGGGGGGAGAGCGAGGGAATTTCACCCCAGAGGCGGCCTCGCTGACACGGTCTAGCGAGGGGGTCAGAGGCCTGGCGCGGCCGTCGTCAGTGGTCTCTATCCCCGGTGATAGAGGCCAAGAGATGGGGACGGTGTTCGGCTCGGGAGGGAAAAAGGGGAGCGAACAACAAAAAGGGAGAACGAGGGCTTCCGTTTCGGGAAGGAATCGGGTTGGGGGGTGTGGAGAGAACGGTTCTCCGCTTTGGCAGCTTGTGGCAGACCCCAGTGACGCGGGCGAGCGCGTTTGGAGCGGTGCAGTGGCAGGACGGTCGCCGTGGCAGGTGGGGTAATGGCGGCGTACCTTTGGTCATCCACGGCGGGGTGAGCGCGAGCGGGATAATGGGGCATCCGAGGCTCGGCAGGGTGTTTTGAATCAGCGATGGTCGGTTGCGATTGAGAAAAAGAGACCGAGCGAAGAAGAGGAACAGGAGATGGTTCTCCTCTCTGCTGGGGCACGTGCTTGGCCTGTGCGAGTGCAGGGAGGAGAAGGCGGAGTGGGCCGAGAGGCTGGAGTGCACAGGGATGGGCCAGGAAAACGAGGCCCGCGATGCACAGGAGAGTTTGGCTTTTTAGGGGGAAAAGAAAGAAATTGATTGTTGGTGTTGAATTTTTGGAGGGAAACGGTGGATGGATGAATTTGAATTTGGGGATACATCATAGGGCATGGGACTTGGCTTTAGAGAGGAACATGAGACCTTGGCACACACAACGTCAACAATAAAAATCTAAATTTTTGCGATTAAGTTTTTATTTAAATATATATTTTATGTCTAACGCTAGGGTGTTACAAATGTGGTATTAAAGTATTTTCTACGACAAAATTAATGTCCATCTCACAAGGACAATCTACATATATGCTCTCATACCGTCAATGCATCAAGAGTTGATTACAGAAATTAATCATATATATTGTGAAATACTAGAATATAATCCAGCTTCCCCACCAACTATACGTAACCAGATGATATCAATTTCGTCTAGATTAAGGGGAACAAACAAATTAAACACGCCGTTCTCTACATCAGTATCTCCATCACAAATTGCCCTCTTACTGATCGAAAAAGTAATTGTGACGATTGCGTCCATACTACAGCCAAAATTCCCCATCGACGCAAGGAAAAAAAATGAAGTTATCTTTAAATGATCAACTGCCCCATTTCTCGCGTCTCAAGTCAATCGATTCTTCACGTTTCTTTTGAAAATGACCTCTGAAACAAAAGCTCCCAAGCCTTCAAATGGAAGTGAGAAGCAAAGAATTAAGAAGGAATATCCATTTGATACTTCTATTTTTCATTCACACATGATTTTTACTACTCATTATCTTAAAAAATGATTTTTACTACTAGGCGCGCATGAATTTATCTTTTTTTTTATATATTTCCACATAGTCAAACCCATTATTTAGATAGAAAAAAAGCAACAATTTTGGTCCTGTTCATACCATGTGTGAACGAACTACCAAGTGATGTAGGTGAAATTATTTTATATTTCCTTATCCATTGGAGAACCGCAGTATATGAATCAAACTAAGATGCAAATGTATTATGTACAAGTTTCCAGCTTTGTTCATCACAGCATTCAATCACATCCACTGGGTTTAATTTATTGACTCTTACACGGTTTGAATTTCTAAATTTGTTGTCCTTGATCTATGACGCTGACAAATTTATATGTTGAGTTCGTAGGTGCATAAATTAGACATGTCAAATATATACTGATCTCTAAGTAATTAGATGCTTTCCAACACGTCGACAATTTATTGGAAGCTCTTTAGAGGATATATTATGTGTGTGTCTCTCTCTCTATATATATATTACTCATTGAGTTGAGGAAATTAGCTATCGTTTAAACAGCACTTGATGAACATGTTCCACAAAAAATTCCTTCATACACTACTTTAAAAAACGATTTTCGCCAACACCTCCCTCAGACAACACCGGCGGGACCAAGCATCCAGCTGCTAAGACGGGGGTGGACGGTCACGGGTCAGCTGTGAAAAAGATTAATATAAGCGGTCGCTTAAGAAGACCGCACGTGAAAATTAAGCTATTTCTACAGGCGGAGCCTTAAGCCGACCACATGTGGCAATCATGTTTCCATGGGCGGGTATTAAGTGGGCCGCCTGTGGAAATTAAGCTATTTCTATAGGTGGAGAATATAAAAGTCTAATTGGCTAGAAGAAAGCCGGGATATAAATCATGTGTTATTTGCAAACATTTGCGACGACACGCTAATGAGACAGTTATGTGTGTATAAACTGTATAAGAATGTAAATTATGGATATTTTTCTTATGTGTCATATATATTATATTATTAGTGCTTTATCGATCAAATTTAATTACGTACGAAATCACCACGATCTATTGCTCAACTAAAAATCCCAGTGTATATATATATATATATATATATATATATATATATATATATATATATATATATATATATATATATATATATATATATATATATATATATATATATATTACATAATTAATCTGAAAAATAAATTTAAAATTGGTGGAAAATTTTTTGAGGGAAATATTTAAAATTGGCGCAAAATGGTCAGAGGTGGGCAGAACCATATTTTTGCCAACTATAAAAATAAATTTCACAGGCAGGTTAAGACCCTGCCTATGAAGATCTATTTTCGCAGACGGATTTATTAGGTTGTATGACTATGAAAATGTGTTGCCACAGGTGGCTGTGTTAGGCCATCCGTCTAGGAAAATAGAATTTCACATACGATCGACTGACCGCTTATGTAAATGCTTAATTTTTATAGTTACCTTAGTTTAAGGCCGCACCGCCGACGGCCTGCGAAAACATATGTTGGTCGTCTATGATAGTTTGTTTCGTGCCATGACAAGTCAAACATTCCTTAGAAATTTCGCTGGAACGAAGCTAAGTTGGCACCGTTGAAAATCCTGCGTGGACATGAAACATACACGCTTAGACATGGAAAGGTTGTTTAATTAGTCTCGATTAATCTTAAACCTTCAATTGGTTTAAAGTAAGATTAATGGTTGTATTAGAAGAAGTTGGCCCTATCATATAAGTATATCTTTCTCAGTATGCAAGCTACCTACTCTTTTGATTTAGACATACCCCTAACATTGAGATAGCTCTGCTCTTAAAAAGAACATTAATATGGTTCTATTTTTTTCCAGTTGCGAGTTATATAGGTAAGCATGTGTGTACCTCTTGTTGGTTAATGTAGGGTGTATTTTGGCTTTAGATAGAGATCAAATATATGATAAACAATGTTGCAATTACCAACTACTTCATAAAAGAAGTAAAAAAACAATATAATGGCATGTCACAAATATTTTTACATGTACCAACCACTACTTTGATAAGGAACGAAAAGGAGAAAAGTAACAAATAGCCACAAGTTGCAAGACCAGCCGCGGCTGGTCAACAGGATGATAGATATGTTGGCTATACATGCAGGCAATGAGCGTTGTGTGCCTGCATGAGGTGTGACGCGGCCAAAGTGGTAACCAAAGTATGATCGATTGTTTTATTAAAAAAAAACTAGAGAAAGAACCATCTCTGATGATGGAGATAGTGGAGCCAGGATTTGTTGGATTTGGTAGAGATTTAAGATTGTATTGTAATATTTGTTGCTATTAGGCCTGAAATCACAAACATTAATTAAGAGGGTAAAAAAAATCAAATTCACTAGGCAAGGTGATTGTGTGCTTTGAAGCAAGTATGAAAAGATCTACTACAAGTTTTTTTTTCGATTATAATATGCGCACACACCACTATATACGCATACCAATTCACACCCCTGCGAATGTATCTCCTAACCTCAACGAGTTTTGAGAAAATACGTTGTGAATGTAATATTATCTCTCATCTGCTGTGAATAGTTGGATTTTAAGAAGGCTTAATATGCATATGGGCCAAGCCCATGAGCATGTGGACCTATTGCTACCGTGCAGTCGCCACCCATGTTTTCTGTAGTAGTATTTTCTAAGATATAATTATTTCTTTTTAATTGGTAGAACAAAAACAGATCATTTTTATTCTTAGCGACTTGTTTTATTATTAATTATTAATAAAAACTGCTTATCATGACGTTGAGCAAGTGTCATGTTAATGACTTCTGGTCTTGCGTACATGATACAGAATTACAGATGTCTCTGGAATATTAAAGAAAACTTTCAAATTGATTTTAACTGGAGTATGAAAATAGAGAAGACTTTTCCTGTGCACATAGGTTGGATTCCTTGAAATAGGGATATAAATTTTGAAAACAAGAGGGAATAGTCCACGTTAAGGCCTTCATCTCAAAGGTTTACCTTTTAACTAACCCAATTTGATAGAAACGAGGTGTCTGATCTTTCGATGAGACTGATAACTATCGATTTCAATGAAGATGACCCTGACGATCCGACTACAAATGCACAATGTCGCTTGCGTCTTAGCAATCGCTGAACCAATCTTCGAGATGTTATTAACCTCGCTGGAGGCGCGATCAACCTGAACACAAAGTTCAATCCCTGCGAGCAATCGAAGAACTAGCAAGAATAAGACGTAGGCAATTTGATATTGCGAATATAAATGAAGCATAAATTGTATTGCGAATCACAAAGTTAGGATTTCAAAGCTAGCTTGACAGGTGATCGTCCGACACAACTGAAGAACAAAAGTTTGCACAATGGTTAAATCTAAACTCAACGAAATCCAAATCTAGCAAGGAAGGCAACGGCTCCTAAATAGGAAGACGACCAGGGGGGTCCCACATGCACACCCTAGGGTTACAAGACCCATAGGCCCAAGTGAGGATGGCGCAGAACCCTTTTGATTTGAACTTAGGAACCAATGTGGATTATTTTGATGATTACGGCTGGCTCAGATGGAATTTGAAGATGAGGTTGGATCCGTTGGAAAGTAGACTTCATAAGCTTTTCATGAAGTACAAGAACGCCCCAAATGGAGTCCATATAAAGAAGTTATGTTCGCTTGAACTTGGTGCTATCGTAGTAGTTCAAATCTGATTCCAGAACGAGTCCAACTCGAATTCTTGCTTGACTTGGTCCCTTTCCTTCATCATTTTCCAGATTTCTAATTACAATTAAATCATTTGCATTAGATAGCGGACTATTCTCAATAATATATAAACCTAAGAATAAATTTACCTAGTAATTAAGTTGCCGAACACGAGCTCGAGTAAGTGATCCTTATTATAGATGAGTTGTATCCATGGAAGGGATATCCTCATCACAATTTCCCAATCCCCACGCTTTGGCTGTGCAAATCACCATAGGCAAGCCATGAAAATGACAACATTTTAAAGACTAGCTTATTCATGGGGCGGACGCCTTTATGATCATCTTGTAAGTTGTAACTTTATATGTAGAGTATATTTGACAGAAAACAGAAAAGGTTTTCCACTATCTATGATATGACTAAATCCTTGTCTCGTCTATTCTAATGCTCATTTAATGTTAACAGCATATATACCCTTTTGGAATGCCTAACTTGAACCAAAATTCCTCGATGTGTTCTCCATCCTCCAAATTTGTGACTTCAGCACGGAAAAACCCCTGTAAGCTTCATATGATCAAGGGTTTTTCTCAAGCCATAGCGTTCAACGGCTTTAATGCCATCTCGAAACCCATCTCCATATACATCAGAAGGGTCTGTTTCAATCTGGTGCTTGAAGAACTCTCCAAGTTTCTTCTCGAAGTCCGTCTGTACACCCTTTTTGGATGAGGGTGTTGAAGAGGAGGACGACGATGATGATGCGATGGATGCAATGATGCTACTAGATCCTGATGTTATTTCTGACTCAAGCCACATATGAGCTAGAACCTGACAGATGCCTTCTTCAACCTTTGGATCAAGAGTTTGGTATCCTGCCAAAAAATGGTATTAGGATAATTAAATGTCAAATTTGCCAGGAAACCGTAGGGGAGCCTACGGTAATCTACATAGAGGTATGAATAGGAATAGCTGCAAAACGTAAAAAAGGTGCAACAGCAGTACCTTTAAGTCGGAGATAAGCATGCATCATCTCATGAGCCAGAATGGAACCAGTTAACAGTCTGCATGCAATCAAAATAACGAAAATGAAAACCTATGAATTCAGGACAAATACATTCCAATAAGCTTGGTAGGCCAGTTGCATAATCAACACCAATAACAAAGGGAAGAACTAACGTAATAGTCAATGTAGTACTGTACCCATTAACTAGATCAACAAAGCATGAAATAAACACAACATACCTTGGAAGGCCATATAATATAAGAATTGCAGTGACTTCACAGCGTCGAACCAGTTTGTATGGTCCTGTAATCATGTCTACGATCTTGTTTCCTGGTCCAATTACTGGTCTTCTTAATATCTGCATATATAGTGTCATTTAGCCATAAGCCAGGTATCAAGTTCATATATTCAATATATAAACTAACGCAGCGCAAGGCATTATTTTTAAGAACGTACAGTTCGGACAATTTGCTCTTCAGATAGGCAGAGACCTCTGGTTTCAGCAAGGTGATGTCCCTATCACGAAGGTCAAAAGGAACAGGAAGTTAGATAATGTACATTAGTGTTAGAATATTATACTATGATGAAGATCATGTCACTTACAGTTTTCTCTGCCTCCATGGCTTCATTTAAAGCTTGCCGCTCAACCAAGAGCAAGGGAATTTGTTGTTCCACTTTCATGTTTAGACCCTCATAGAATTCTTGAATGTCAATATATAGCGG
Source organism: Oryza meyeriana var. granulata (assembly GCA_003991445.1). NCBI lineage: Eukaryota > Viridiplantae > Streptophyta > Magnoliopsida > Poales > Poaceae > Oryza > Oryza meyeriana. The sequence continues at coordinate 189,665 of RYFJ01001045.1, read as the reverse complement.
TTGGCATTCGTTTGTGTCCATTATTGCAGTATTCAGACACTCCAAGCAGAGTTTCCGGCCATCATCTAACGTTATGTATTTACTATCCTTTGGCTGGCATTGAAATTAAACAAAATAAAAGAAGGGAAGTCATTAGATTCACCAAATTCGTAAAATATGTGCACCGTGAATAGACATTGGTAAGGAATCATCAAATGCATGTGCATAGGTGCATATTGAAAACAGACACATTTAAATTGAAATGGTGGTAATTGAAGCAACATGCCAAAGTATTAGTTACTTCCTGACACTACCATTTGCATCACTGCATATATATAACTGTTTTATGGGATAACACAAACCTCCATTCGTTCACAACTGCAGCACCTAGGAGTACCATCATTTTCATGAGCAGGACAATACTTCTGCATCCAGAAAGGATGGGCCCGGTATTCAATGAGGCCATTTTTATTTGTTGGAATCTGATCATCAAATGTCATTAGCAAAACTCAACAGATAAACAAACAATAGCTATTACTAAATACCCATGCTCATCCAACATGACTTCTTACAAAGTTCTTGCAAACATCACATTTTGGATGGAAAAGCTCCTTGTAGCAGGATCTATGGTATGGGTTATCTTCATGAACTGCAAACTTCCCAAATAAATGGATAACGTCAGTTGTATTTTATAAACTTAAAGCATGTTGAAATATGCTAGGTCTCTATACCTCATATTCTGATATTGGCCTATCGCAGGCAAAACACCTGAAGCACTGAGGGTGCCAAATAGAATGCATGCAACTGAGAAACCGTCCTTGACCGATTGGAGTTTTACATCCAGCACAAACCCTACACAGTCAATGCGGTGCATGAGAATCAGAGAACCCCAGGATTCCACCGTCTTGTACTAGAACAGGGCTCTGAGAACCCACATAGATAACATATTCATATTGCAAAGATTACAGTATGACTTTGCAATGCAAGCATGCAAAGAGAGAATTGTTCTGTAACTTGGAGGCATGCAGAAGATACTAGTTAAAACACTGAATGTGTTTATATTGTTGATATCCAATCGAGATGATTATAAGATACTACATATACTCCTCAGTACTCATAACTGGGGTTCACAATTTCAGAACATAATTTCTGAATTTCAGGTCTACCGGCAGGTCCCAGTATGACATTCCAGCCAACAATTTCGAATTTTGTTGGGTATTTAGCAAAAATAGTTAGTCATATTCAGCAAAAAAATGTTCAGATTTCAAGATTCTTCACTCAAAATTTCTGAATTTCAGCCTCCCACACCCACCGACCCACCCACCTACCCACTGTTGAAATGCTTTTGCATCCAAAATTGTGAACCCAGCTCATCACTCCAACCAAATGTTGCCTATCACATAATGATCTTCTACATAGGCATATATATATATATATATCTCAGAAATATTGGTAAGCTTTCAGCCACCTCACTTTTTCAAGAATGTGTTCAAGAGGGCACCGGTGTTTTGTCGAGTGTTCTTTTGTACAAGGGACCGCATATTTTATTTTATTTTTTGTGCATGTTCATAGAGCGCGGGCTCAGGTGTGGGAGACAAACTATTCAAGGGAAGTAACATGGCACTGGAAAAAAACAAAAGAATAAGAAATGCTACATTTGGAGTTACTGCACAGACTTAACAATAATAATTCCTCAACTATGAGAGTTGGAGCCTTGTTTAATCAATGCTGCCATGCCACTTATAGTCAACATATAGAAAAGCACTTGCTGCTGTGCTATATAATGTAGGATTTGTTCACAGCCCACAGACTACCTATACCTCCTCATCTCATGCAAATCTTACTGTACACTTACTCTCCTAAGCTAATATAGTGGATCAAACATTCAAACCAGCAGATAATTTTGCCACCTTGTTCTGTTTTTATTCTTTTGAGCGATCAATAGACTATAGCAATGAATCTAAGTTTAACACACCTGACACTGACTGCCTGTACAGTTTTGCTCCACAACTAAAAAAAACCACATGTTCCATACAAACTTCCATTTACAACCTCTCATCTCATCAACGTGACATGCAATGTACAATTAACTAACTAGTGTCTGTAAAAACTTTTAATAAAGAGGGTTTCTCTGAATTGGCATATAAAGGTTTATTTAAATTGAAAGGAGAGACCAGTATCATAATATGCCATAATAACAAATACCTGAATCCAGTTGAGGGGAATATATATGGGGGCATGAAAGTTGCTGGAGTACTCTCCGAGTGAACATCTTTTACCGCAACATTCTTATGAGGTGGTTCATCATTCAGACTCTCTTGCAGAGCCCGTGCAAGCTGTTCATCTTCATGTAAATGATGATCAATATCTGGTTCATCTATAAAAACAAAGAGAAGGCATTAATATTTCATGCTTTTGGTCAACAGTAGTACAGAACATATATGGCCGTTCTCATGTATTCAAGTTAGCCTAGAAATTCTAGTCCTAAAGTGAATATCATGTTGCAGGAAAACCAAGTTCAATTAAGATGGGACAGTGATACAAACCAACAGCCTTCCCCTTCCTTTGTTCTTCCTCTGATAAAGATAATGCAATAGCATGATCTATGTCTTCATGGTCATTGTCATGCTCCTATTGTAATTAGAACCAAGTTAGCAATGGTGAAGCACATGAAGTAACATCTAGTACTTTCATTTTCTATCAGGAAGAAGCATGGTTTTGTGGTCCTGAATACTCAAGCATAGAATGTTTGTCGTTTACTATCTATAGCTTACAATATTAAACTTCTACTCCCTCTATCTCAAAATATAGCTACTTCTAGCATTCAAAGTTGTCTCATAATATAGCTACTTCTCCATCTACTTCCCTTTCTCAACCAATCACAACCATCTCTCATTTAATTTCTTCACCTACTTTCTCATATCAACCAATCCCAACCATTTCTCATCTCAACCTTAATCCCTCCAGAAAAGGGCATAAATAGTTATATTTTGAGACAGAGGGAGTAACAGTTATCTTCAATATAAATGACTGAACAAAAGAAAGATGAGAAATTAAAAACTGTAAGTGTCCAACGGCAATATTCAATGAGAAAATTCTTTATATGCAATTGGGAAAAACAGATTTCGAAGAACCAAAATTTTCTTTTGTGTCTCGATAGTATGATTGACTTAAGATGGCTAGTGTGGGAAGATGAAAAGACAGGGAGGAATTGAGAAGTACATAGGCTTTAGTGTGCCAAGCTGAATAGCCTTCATGGGAGTTTCCGTTGTAGTGCCCTCTTGATACTCTATTTACTGAACCTTTAAAAATTTTGCTCAGCCAACCCATGTTTTCAAGTATTGGTGGGTGAAAATCCTTGTACCTGCACTGGATAACAAACTCATTAAGAATCAAACTCAAAGAAACTAAGGTTTTCTTTGCATTCAAAGCTAATTGAGTGCTTTGAACAAGCAATTGTGTGTTATTTTGCTTTGAAATAGAATATCATCAACTACATACAGCACAGCATATCGAATAATCATTCATCTGATTATATATTGGTTTGGTGTGCCTCCAAATTGGTAAAACTGTTTGCATGAAACCTAATATGCATGCAAGCACATAGTGTAAAATATAAATATCTATAAATAGGTGGATATATTGGCGTAAGGTTTGAAAGGAACAAAGTATGCAAGGGAGGTCCATAATTTCAAATAAAATTTCCTTCTTGCGTTGAAGAAGGCCGGATATGTGGCAGTGACCTTGAATTATTAAAAATACAGATGGGAATGAAAACGTCATCTGGGATGCTGTTATATGAACTAGAAGTGACCAGCAACCAACCACATTACATGTCCAGTCTCTTTGGCGGCCCTCCCTATAATTTGTATTCCTCTGAGCTCATAAAGGAAAAGAATCAACACAAGCAATACGCACGAACCCTCTGAGAGCAGGGAATGCTACAAAATCCAGACCCAGTCCTGCTAAAAACAATTGCGCAGGCTGTGTGGCACTCGTTGGCAGCAATTTTACATTTTGTGCTGCCAACACAGTATGACTAATATTGCTGTTGTTAGTAGTAACAAATTAGCACAGACAATAGCATAAATTGAATGGCTCATGCAACCATTTTCTCCTCGCCTCAGGGAACCTCGAAAAGCTAGATAGGATCTTGAAATCAGGGAAAAGCACATACAACTGTCATGAGGCAAACAATCACTGACCACAAATGAAACCAATAAGCAGATACTATACGCGAGGCAAAACAGATAACAAAGGAAAAAAATAGAACTCGTAGTAACACAGATGCAAATTAGTGCAGTATCAAAAAAGAGGAAGAAAAGCAAATATCACTGGAAAAAAAAACCTCGAGTTCAGAACCACAGGGACCGCATAGAAATCAGATCATTGAAGGCATCAAGGCAACCCCACCTGGTCACCACTTTCAGGTCTGAACTCCTGTACTTTTAACAGAAAAAAAAGGTCATTATGCCAGTCCCCACACAAAGTACAAATTCAGCAATTCACCACAAAACGTCATCATTAGCCCGAGTTCTACGGAAACAACTCTCAGGATAACCATAATTGGCCTAAGGAAAGAACTCCCCCAAAGACTCACCAAGTGGCTGTAATTCAGCTGCGGTCTCCTCCTCTGCTGCCTCCGATGGGCTCTTGCGACAGGAAGCCTGCAGCCAGAGAGGCAACAGGATCTCCCACGCAGGCCTCACACGAGAATCCAATCCAGGGAAGAAGAAGAGGAGAAACGAAAGCGTGACATGGACGGGAACGGGAAGCGCAGGGGAGGAGGGAGTTGTGGCGACTGGCGAGAGGCCAAGTCAAGAAAAGAGAAACAAAAAGAAAACTGGGCTTGAAGTTGACACCTCTCTCCCACACACCACACTCCCCTCGCCCACCGCCCGGGTCGCTGTCGCGGCGACGTCCACCCCCCTCCCGAGCGGGAGGAGGAGGAGGCCCACATGGGGGTGGGGGGTGGCGCCCGCTGCGGCGTCTCTCTCACGCATTCCGTCGAACGCCTCATGGGCGGGCGGGGCGGATGCAGCAGCAGCTGTGGGTGGGGTGGGGTGGGGTGGACTGGACGGCCGGCTTAGGTTGGGTTGGGCTCGGCTCTCGCGCGTTTTTAATTCGTTCCCGCGGCGATTGGGGCGATTGGATTTGGAGCGACGGTGAGAAGTCGCTCTCTTCCTTTCCTTCCTCGAGGTCGGGTGATTTGATTTTACAAAGAGGGGCTCGTGCCCTACTAGCTCTCTCCCAAAATAAATTAATTTCTAAGTTTAAACTTTATTTAAAAAAACTAATATTTTATTTTTTATCTACTCTTAATCCGTAAATCGAAAAATTTTATTTTTTTAATACCCCTTACATACCTACCAACATATACAAATGAGGTGTATTTTTGTCTTTTATCCTCCTCCTTAATACTACATCGGGATGCTAGGAATTGGTTTTTTATGGGATGGAGAGAGTCCCAAAATGTAATTATTTCTGAAGTTGGGCACGAGTATTAAGAAGTAGATGAAAATAATGGATAAATGTTGTGATAGGTTAAAAAGAGAAAATAGATAAATAAATTAAATGAAGAATAGTTGTGATTGGTTAAGATGAGAGGGTGGGTGAAGAAATAGCTTCATTTTAAGACAAGGCTTGAGTGGTAGAAATAACTTTATTTTAGAACGGAAGGAGTATGAGATTTAACGATAGTCCATCCGTTTTTAATAGATGATGCTATTAACTTTTAACATAATGTTTGATCATTTGTCTAATTCAAAAAATTTAAGTACGTATAGTTTATTTTGTTGTGGTTTGGTTTATTATTAAAGAAACTTAAGCCTAACTTATATTTTTTATATTTATATCTATTTTTTTTAAATAAGACAAATGGTCAAACATTAATACGAAAGTTAATGGTGTTATTTATTAAAAATGGAGGGAGTTTTTAAATCCAAATTTGAGGATTAACTGCCATTGACATGTAGGGTCTTCTGAGGCTGCCGATACATTGGTTAGAATGATGAATCCCCAATTTCAATCTAACACGAGGGTATATGATCGATCAATTGCATGCCAACGATTAAAACAATTCGGTGGATGTTCATCGGTAAACCAAAGTGATGGACACTTGGGTTCTCATAACCTCACTTGCATCACCGCCACACTAAAACCTAACAAACTCTTGTTGCTCCTTGCTACAAGATTTTTAAGAACGCCATGTCGCTAGTTAGGTTGCTAGTGCTCCACCTTACAACTGGGGTTTACTGAGTCTACCACTTACTTACATGTGTTATATTTGGTTGTGCTCAAAAAAGTTTATCGTAGTGTCCCAAATAATAGCTTTCGGTTTTAATCGGTGGCGACAGGACAAGGAAATATAGTGCGTTCATAGCCAGACCTAATAATGTATTAATCAAAACAATTTATAAATCACATTTTATCTTAACTTAAAATGGATCTTACAAAATGCCCATAGTTTCTCATTTGTGGTAGGGAACAATGCTACAATGGCAAGGTTGATCTGCACAAAGTTGAGCCTTGGAGCCTAGAACTGACAAACAGCTACTACGATGCGATATGTTACAGGATGTAAGGTGCTATTTGCGAAAGTAGATCGCAGGCGTCAAAATGGACAGGAGATGGCATCCCGAATTAATTAGCTTAATCACGAGTGCTCACAGACAGACATTTCGTTATTAGCAATATTTCATATCTGCACCCACAGCATTCAATTAAAACCCTGTCATTTTCAATATATGATGACTAGAATTATCATCAAGTTTCCATACCCTTAGCCAAATCGCCATTCTTCTGTTGGCATCTGACAATTCTATATATCATAACTTTGTTTCTTCATCCCCATCAACAAGTATCACCTCATCACGCTTTACCATTACAAAAAAAAAAAAGACTCCATCTCAAAAAAAAGTACAAAAAAAAAACAGTAACAGAGATAAGCCCAGAGGCCAGACAAAAGATGTACAACCTTTCTAGTAGACAAGCTGCCAAAATTGAAGGATCAGGCACCCTTAGTTTGAGAAGAGGCATCCCAACAGACGCAACTGTGACAAGCACTTGCTGCAAGGGACATAAGACTACAGTACGGATGGTTCCATTAGATCATTACCATATTGTCCATACACTCATCAGCAAAAGGAGGCATTGAGTTTAGCAAGAATATGTACATCATACAAGAAATAAGCCATCGTGTTTCTGAAACATTTATGCATCTCTTTGAGATATAATTCCCCTCTTAACCATCCTAGAAATGAACTCTAGATTTGCATTAGTTTTCTCCAGAGGTCAACCCCAGTCTCCATTCTCCAAATAATATATTCATCACAACTATAATGGAGACTCTCGATGCATATTTACAGCACAATTATATATTGCAACTTGCAAAAGCCTTTACATTAAACGTACGGAAGGAGCAAACAACAGTATCAGAAACATGTAGGTACACAGGTTTCACATGAGTTGCATATGTTAGCTATTGCAACTAGGAAAGAAATAGTTCACTACTGCTTACTTAAGCTTAACCATGTCTCATGTGGTCAGTAGGTCTTGCTCAGCATAGCAGATAGCAATACTTTATTAATTCATCATGGGGATATACATCATCGTTCATTTTCACGCCTTTAGAATTGCTATCGCAACAAATCAATTATTTTAAATTAAACTCTCCTATTTTATCCGGAAAAATGTCTACCTATGCACTGTCACCATGTACTTTCAGACAAAGATGGGCTCTCACAGGCTTGTGATCAGAACTGCCAATGCAATCGAGTGCTTCATATGAGCTTAATATCGCATCCAAGCCAGACAAGTGGTCAACCTTGAACAATATCCTATCTGTCCAAGATGGAACTCTGATCTGTGCAAGTGAAGATTATACACACAAACCATTAGATTTTCAGAATACCCCACATACTGTTTTGAAAGAAAAATATCTAACATCTTAAAATTCACAGATGATATAATTCGAGATACCTTATAACTTGTATCGTAGTTGCTACTCCCTATGTTATACTTGTATGTTGGCTTAAACAACAAGGTCCCTTCACAGTACCCGTTAAATACTTCACCCTTTTCCGCTTCTTGCAGAAGCTGGTCTTTGTCTCTTAGTTTCTGAAATAATACATATAATACATGATGCATCTGTGGTGCGAAAATATGTAATCTCAGCATGCACTTACACTTTGACAATTCTCTTCAATCAACTTCCTTGCAGGTATTGAGCTTATTCCTTGTAGTCTGTAATTCAAGTCACCAAGCCACACTGTTACGTCTGCAGGTTTGGTATATTGTATATCATTCTTGGAGAACAGTGAGTGCGAAATGTGCTGGCATTCTGAGTTCCTCTTCTCCACCTTGTGTTCATGAGCTATACTTCAGAAAGTTCCTGTTAGTTGTTTGTAATGACATTTGATTCATGGCAAGTTAGCAACAAACTTGTCATCAATATGAGCAGATTTTAGTATTTGCTGCTTTCAGCATCAGCAAAGCAATCTAAAGTTCATACAAAGATCACCTAAAATCTTTTGATCCAACTGATTTAACAAAGGGAATTGTAAAGTTGTATAGTTTTTGCATGCATAACTAATACAATCCTACTTTTGTTCCGTTTGATACTGTGCAGTACTGGCGCATTTCAATGGTTAACCAATAACAAAGAGGACGTCATGCATTGACATGCATTCAGTAGTATAAGTGACACTGAGAAAATTAAATGATCCAAAGTTGAAAAGATACCTGCAAGATGGCAGGATACAAAAAGCATACGGATCCCACTAAAATTGATGTACATGGCTACAGCTCCTTTCTTTCTTCCAATTATACCTCCGCAACCTCCAACTGCATGTTTGTCCACCTTCAACTCTATGCAGAATTAGGAAATTAAACAAATTGTAGTCGCTCAAAGAAAAAGATACTTTTACATGAACATCTGGCTATATATATGGACAAGCTCAAGTGCTGAACAAAATATATAATCACCTCTGATGTATTTCTCTGAACTCTTTGCTCCAAAAAGAAACATCTGAAGAGACTGCATGGTTTTCTGGCATAACAGACTGAAATTTGACAAACATCAAACTATATTAAAATACTTTGAAAACCTTCGAAGGGTTCAATTAAAGAGTTGAAATGGAAAGCTCCTCACATGTGTGTCTCAACCATGGTTTCTTGCAGAACTTGTGCAACATCACATTTTGGTACTTCTTGCAACCCAATAACTAGCAAATCAAACTTCCTGTTGGAGCTCACTAACTTTGTTATATCCTCCACAGACATCTTCACCAAGAACAAATATCAAACCAAAGAAAATGGCCCAATCGTCATCAAGAAGAACACAATCAAGTAAATTATATGCACCTTGCCGTTCATGTTCCAGGTGATAATGCAAACACAAAGAACTGAACTGGTGGTAAATTCACAGGCTTTCTGAATCCGAATTGTCCTTATGCCTTCGTGAGTTTCATCCTCATCAACGGAAACCATACCATTGCTTTGCAGCTCACTTAATCCCCTGCAAAACACACACAGTAAACATATCAAAAGATGCAAGGGAATAGTATGACAGGAAACTAGCGAGATCAGATGTATACCATTTTGAAGGAGTAAAGCTGGTGCAGTTTCCCATCTCTCTACTAGTTACTGAATCTCCTTTAAAATCATCTTACATGAAGATTACGAAAGAAACCCCTTTTATACTGTTCTACTCAGAAAATTCAAAGTTTTCTAAGGAACAAGAGAACTTCTTTCCGGAAACCTAGAGCAGGCTGAAGAGAATTGATCGAATTCTAATATAGATGCCTCTGGTCTCCACATTGCTTTCGGAAACTATTTGGATGCTCTATATTCTTATGAAACTTTCAACATAGCAGTGAAAAGTAACAAGTGGAGTGCCGAACAACCAACCACATGGGCTATGTGGATTACATAGTTAGGTACTGGATATCCTTGATGTGACAACACAATCTCGTTTTTCATCACAACAATACAAGGCTATAACTTCAGTCCAAAAAATAGGGGAAATATTAAAGAGACTAGACACATGAATAGGACCACCAGAGTTACAATTAGTATGCATGATGATAAGGTCATTTCATATAGCAAGTAATGTTGTTGACCATGCGCTCTAATGGAAAAGCGCCTTTGGGGAATGCACGGGACTTAATTTCTTCCTGAAGTTTCACATTTGAAACAAATTAGAATGCTGATGAAACTCCTCCACCAGACTCTGGAACGCCTACAGAATATGTGATAGCTATCAATGACCTTGAGAAATTTCCACAACTGTGACAGTGACATAGCTTGATGCTCTCCTAATGTGAGGATCAGAATCATCTGGTCCTTGCTTTAATGAGTTTCCAATCAAATGGCTTGCTTCTAATTTAGGCATGCGCAGTCGTTGAATGACAGTCCGCTGTCAGATTAGCAGGAGAAGCGAATCAGTATTTGCACGTATCTGCTCAATTGGCAAAATTTTCAAAGCTCCAGCAACCAAAAGGAGATGATCTGTCTTCAGGCATATTACTGCATTATGGCAGTGCCAGAATCAAATTCAGGTGCTTGCTTCTGCGCACAGGAGAAGAGGTCTTATGACTGTATCAAGGCATACATAGCACAACAAACAGCAGAAAGCTCTAGCATCAATCACTACCATTACTGACAATTTTTTGTTTAGCCTAATGTTTTACCTCCCTCTGCTTTACCATTACTGGCATTGCAAATGCATCACCAATACCATATTACAACTTCTGATGTGATGTTAAAATTTGTTCACCACTCAGATGGACTATTGATCCAGGTTACATCAACATCAGCACGCCTGAAGCTACCAGGCACTTGGGATGAGAGGGGATTACACACAACAGCACAAACGAAAACTCATGGGAGGCAAATCGTGGACTCAGTAATCAGATTTGTGCCGATGTGCCAATCGATAGCTATGAACATGCAGGCAATATCAGAGTTGGCAGGAACTTACCCAACAGAAGGCTGGCTCCATTAGCACCGACTACGCCATGCAGGAGACGACGCGGTTTCACCGCCCGCACACCTCTGCTACCCCTCCGCATTCTTCTCGCGGAAGATGAGGGCAAGGCGGCTTGCAAGTGCAGCCGGCGGCTAACACCACCACCACCTCCCGCCCACCTCTGCTCCTCCAAGGCCGCAGCAGTCGTGGCGCGCCGCTATCCCACGCGGCCCCGCCGCCGCCGCCTTGCTCGCCGTGAGAAGCGGAAAGAGGAGAGGGGCAATCGATTGCTTGCAACCGTTGGACGCTGTGGGGCTAAAGTTTGTATTTCTGTTCGTATCATGTGTTCGAATATTTAGCCGTTGTACAGAGTTAAAGTTCGTATTAATATAAAAATAAGAGTTAAAGTTCGTATCTGGATTAGCAAAATACTCCTCTAGCATTGTGCTTGCCACGGATAAAATGAATTTATTTATTTGTATACTGTAATTTTATTGTTCAAAACAAATGAATGTTTCTTCAATTCTTCTGTTGGAGCTCTTTGCATTTTTATTACAGCAAATACTTCGCCGTGTTCACACAGTTTTGAATGTAAAATTAGATTGAATTCACATACTGTTACAATTACAATTTATCTTGGGCATTTTTTTGTTTATATATTTAACAAGGCCAAATAAAAAAGATAGAAATATATTAGACTAATGTGCAATAATTGAATAACAAGGAATAGTTCGTAAAAATATAGTGTAGAGCATACTTCCTGTCCTAAAATAAAAACATCGCTAGCATCGCAAGACAATTTTAATAGCGAGGGAAAATAACAAACATACCCCTCGTTAATGTAGTATTGATAGATAAGTAAGAATGTTAGGGATAAATCTTTTCGGTTGACTTCCTAGACTAAGGGTAAGTAAAAGGGTATAAATTAATTTATTTTTAGATAAAGTTTAAACTCTAAAAATCAACTTATTCTAGGACAAAAGATTAGTAGTGTAGAGGAATTGGTGATAAGGGATCATAGATTTACCATTATCGTCATTAAGGTATCCCTGTAAACAACCCCCAACGGAGAACTTCTTTAACGAAGTGTTCTATCTGTTCTTCTTGCTTAATACCTCCGTCCTAAAAGGATCTTATTTATACCCTATCTCTCATATACCAGTACAAAGCTAAAAGACTAAAATGTCCTTCATTTTAGTAAATTCTAATGCATTTGTTCCCTACCTTAATAAACTCCAATGTATTTGTTTTACACTTTAGCAAACTCCAATACATTTGTCACTTACTTTTACAAACTCTAATATATTGGTTGCTCCAAAAATAAAGTCTTTGTGAGACAAATGAGATGGACAAAAGCAGAAGATAAAATTATTTTGGGACAGATGGAGTAATATATTATTAAGCACGTAGAACATGCTTGGAGAGCTTTTAAAGTTCTCAATAAAAACATATACTCTCTCCGTCCAAAATATAATAAGTTTTAGTCCTTGACATGACTATTTTAAGGTGGATGAGATGTGATGCCAGACTAGTTAGATGATAATAAAGACAAGGGATAGTATGAATATTTTAGTGGTAAAAACCACCTTTTACAAGTATTAGGTTGATGTATTTAGAACAAATTTCAAAAACTCTAGAAGTTATTGTTATATTTTAGGATGGAGAGAGTAATTAGCAATTTTCTCATCATACACTAATCGTCCTCCAAGCTAGAGCAGTATGGACTACATTGAAAAATTCCAGAACTTTTTCCTCGCATGCAAATATACTATCAGAAAATGCAATTGTTAAAAGCTTGTATGGAAGCCATGCTGTCTGGGAAAATAAGAAGCAACGGAAGGTCGGGTTTAGTCATTTTATGATCTTGAACTCTTGCTGCGGTTGTAATTGTCCGGAACAAGTCTCGTACCATGGCTGAGTCATGAAGGCTAGGACCGCGACATGCAACAACGGTTTCAATCAACCGAGGGTCCAGATCTGATTAGAAGACAAAATGCCAGCACATGCATTTTATGCAAACCAGAAGGTAAATCACTGTAATTTCGTTAACTTCCCTGGAAACAACTATGAGATTGCTTAGAAAGTTTTTGTTAATTTTATGTATCTTGCTTGTTTAATTCTCCATGATTTAGTCTTGTCTTTGCAAACTTTCCTCGAGTAAAATAGCAAACAACACCCTATAGCCAGGAAAAATAAAAGCAAAGTTGGAAACACAAATGCCTGTAGCAGAGACTAGTGCTAATTTAAAGAACAGACAAGTCGAGGAACACTAATATTGAATTATAGCCGTACAGAAAGCTGAATGCCTCTCAGGCAAAAGTAACTGAATTCAGTTTTATAAGGTTTGCAGAAATCCGATCCAAACATAGCTCTGCAACCATCCATGGAAGACTAAGGCGATGATTGGTCCATCCCAGCAGCACCTAACGAGAATCAGAAACAAATCAGTGTAGGGCTCATTGTAATTAGGTGAAAATAACTAATCAGGCTAGCAATCCATTTAGCCACAAAAGTTCCCAAAATGGAAAAACTTATGCAGATAAAAGATAGGTTAGTTTATCTCAACAGATCACTAGAAACAAACTGGATATAATATTGAATCATGAATGATGGGTTCCAATGCCAGTTACCAGAAAAAACTCACACCGTTTGATGAGGTTAGGCTTAAGCTTATTGCCGTACGGAAAATGTGACGAATCATTAGCACATGATTAATTAAGTATTAACTATTACAAACATGAAAAATAAATTTATTTGATTTTTTAAAAGGACTCCTAAATATGAAATTTTTGCAAAAGATGCATCGTTTAGCAGTTTGAAAAGCATGCTCATGAAAATCGATGTAGTAGCTCAAGCTGGAAGCTGATAAGAAAGCATCAATGTTCATTCAACAATAGCTGCTAGTGAACGTAGATACAGTTTCAACAAGGCCCACTAGGTTATGATTAGCATAATGAACCTCTCTGTTTCAAAAGGTCAGCATGCATAGTAGCAAGGTGCAAACTATACACGCTTAGAAAATAAGATTCTGTGGCAGAATTAGAACGTAAATCAGCTGAAGGTAAAATTTTTTGATAAGCACACATATCTCAAAATTCAATTAGTGCAAATTTTTACCAACAGTTAGTCTTACATATATAGAGTAGACATTTAGTGATATATAAAAGTGGCGCCATTAGATTAGGAGAAGTAATTTAGTGCGATCTTGGTTCTGTAGTTATTAGAAATTCAGTTTGATAAGCCTATTGTCAAAGTTCAATTTTGAGGACAATGCCAACAGAACTGTCCTATAGAAACAATCAATTTGACAGGGAACTGCTAACATTATCAAAAGATAGCTTAATCCTTTCAGTTAAGTAGCTATTACTTATTTGGCTTGCAGGGATTATGATTAACTGGCCATATAATAGGTTTTGGTGGGATTTTTTGGAAAAACAAATTTGAAGTTATTGTTCCGTTACAACATCTGTGGATTACTTTTTTTCGACAAGAAATTCGAAAACAGGTTTTAACCAATACAGTGTTTGGCTGAGACATATACGCGAAAACGCGATAATATGAGCAAATGCATGTGAACTCTGAAGCTGTCAATAGATGAAAGGTGCTACTGATTTACAGCACATCACCAGGCCATCCGTTTTTGAGCGCATTGAATCTGGCAGCTAGGACAGCACAATGCTTGAATACTGTCATCATTGTCACTGCTGTGGTTAAGATGTTTTATACATGCACAAAGTGGGCGTCAAAGAAATCAATCACATGCTAACGGGCAGATAGCAATATGTTGCGCTGTTGGCAGAGAGAGTAGTAAAAGCAAGTTTTGCTAGTAAAAAAATGACTAATCGTTTTTGCTAAAAGTCTAAAACATGAAATTATTGATTCGCGGAGAAATTTCTAGCTATCCAGGAGTTGATTGGAATATATCCAAAATAAAGCTTAAAAAAATCAAGCTAAAACTGACTTTAGCAAATCCAGTTTCACAAAATGCATGATCAAAATACCCGCAGAGGCCCAGAATAATAAATTATCCCATGAAAAAAGAACTGGCATGAGCAAATAGCAGAGAGAAGTAAAAGTACCATGAAGAAAGAATTAATGAATAGACTACTGATTCACCGTACTAACTCACAGAAATCCAACTATAAACTGCTAATTCACCAAAATAAGATATAGCATAAGCCAATGACTAAGAGGGAAATCATGTCCAAAGGTCACAGAACCCAAATATTCTTTAGCAAGTCAAATCTAAATAGTAATTATTGTCTAAACAAGGTGTGCACAAGTTTCGACCAATTTAGTACCACAATACACATCAATAAAACGAATCTTTTTTTTCAAATGCAATACCAGTCCATTGAGCTATACTCTGCCAGGATCCTCTGCACAACACTCAACCATTAGAAAGCTTCCTCGACACAATGGTGATTAAAGCAACCCAACATTACCATAACCCTGAATACACACCATACAAGATTGAAAAATACGAGGTGCATCAACCACCCTGAAAAACGTTTGTGCAATACCATGATAAACTCATCTATAGATCACTAGTCAGAATCCACGCAGGCACTGTGGGTAAGGGCAACACATCTTATCGCATAAGCATGCACCGGATCTCTCGCACGGTTTCTCCAACAGATCATAAGTTCCGTCCCAAATTAAACCAATCAAAAGAGTAGTTCCGTCCCCAATTATAAACCAATCACACATTCCCCCAACGGGATCACAGGTTCCATCACCAATTAAACCAATCAAAGAGGAAGAGCGGAGGGAGAGGGGGGTCTCACCTAGCGGGGGCACGGAGACGGTGACGAGACGGCCTAGAGCTGCATCTTGAGGTCGAGGACGTCGGCGTCGCGGTTGAGGAAGTAGAGGATGTAGGGGGCCGCGCGGATGACGGCGACGCAGGAGGCCATGACGATGAGGTGGGAACGCAGCTGCTTGTACGCCGCCTCCTTGCTCGGCCGCCGCGGGATTGCGCCGAGGAACATCCTGACTCCGGTGCAAGGCGATGCGGCGAGGCTTTCGCAGAGGCGGCGGCTGCTAAAACCCTAGACGGCGATGACGCTCTGGGACGAGACGACGGGTGGGGTGTGGATGGGTCTTTTTACATCCGAGCCCCTGAAGAAATAGGAAATACCTGGTGTGGTGGGCCAACTTTGCTTGTCGGCAGGATGGTCTTTTTACAACAAGGCCTAGTTAGTTAAATTGGGCATGGACTGGCATACTGATTGATCTAATGCTTAAGTTGGGCCAAGGTCCAGGCCAGCTTTAGCATCTTTAGGAGACTTTACCCTAGGAGTTTGGAAGAAATTACAAGCTTCTACCAAGCATAAATTAGGCATCCAATACTTCTTAATGTAATAATATAGAAATAGGGACGAAAACTAATCGGATAGTACCATATGTGTTTTAGTTCTAAATTTGATCGGATGAAGATTTAGTATGTGCTTTTTAAAAAATTTGGTGGATTTTGACAGTTACGCTGTGTTCGGGAGAGCTTCTCCACTAGCTTATTTAAGCCGCGCGCAAAACGAGAAATATCATTAGCACGTGATTAATTAAGTATTTACTATTGAAAACTTGAAAAATGGATCTATTTGCTTTTTTAGAGCTACTTTCATATAGAAAATTTTTGCAAAAAATACATCGTTGATCGTTTTGGGAAGCGTGCGCGCGGAATACGAAAAAAATAAGCTGCTGGCAAAGGAGCTGCCGAACAGGCTGTTAGTACCGAATTTGGATGCCAATATGGTATTTCTAAAACCTAGAAAGATGAAAACTATATGATATTTTTAATGGATAATATGATCATGTGCTAGTCAGATAATTCAATAAGTTTAGACATTTGGCCAACTTATCAAGACATCAAGCCCCATCTTGTCACCTCATCAACTTGTTGCTTGGGCTTGCTATACATGGTGTTTGTAGCCTGATGGATTGGCTGCTACTGCCAGCTTCTTGTAGACTGACAGTCTTCGAGAGAACACCACCACCCCCCTCCCGAGGCCGGGTGGGATGGTAGACTTTTTTTTTTTTTGCCACAAGCGGGAACTCGGTTCTTGGTAAGACACAAGGGGAAAGAAAGATGTAACACCCCCACCCTGACACCACTTACAGTGACACCAGAATGAGAGCACCACAGGAGATTGGCGTAAACCAACTCCCATAGAACCGCGTTGCCGGTACCAGTCCTAGGAAACCTTGTTGGTACCCGCGGTCAACCGAGATATACCATAGCAACTAAATAAAATATTTATATACATTATATCTTTATAAGTTGTGACTTCGGGCAAGCCCTGAGCAGCAATCTACAAACAGAACAACAGCGAAATGACAACGCAGCGAGAACCCAATCCACAAGCAATGGCTTGGAATTAGGAAAGAAACCCTAATCTTTGTTTTCACTTCACTCTTCCTGAAGGAGAGAAAAATAACGGAGTGAGTACATACGTACTCAGCAAGTCACGAGAAATGTGAGTTATGCAGGCCATCAAGGAAAGCTAGGTCTATTTTGCAAATATTTTATTTTAAAACATTTTCTAAAACCCTAGGTGTAGGTTGATCTAGTTGTAACTGGAAGAAGCTCTCGCATCGATCCTGTCTGCGAATTGCTTTGCAATAATTCAAGCGGACGAACAAATTTTTAATTGATTAAAGTTTTCAGTCTACTGCCTGTCGGACCACTACAGCGGTTCTGTGTATATTATCTATTAGTTTATTTTCACTTTCGTCCTTTCCAGGATGTCAGCTCTTTTTTCCTCTATTATTTTCCTTTCACTTTTATCCCATTCAGGACATCATCCATCTCACCATCTCAACCTCGGCTCCCAGAGCCAACATAATCTCCATCTTAAACACACACTGCTTCCACTCGGAAAGCCTAACTATGATGCCATCTGACATCCCGGTCCACACAAGACCGTTTTAGACCACGTAATGGTCATCCATTAGCTGACCTAGTCAATTCTGGTAATGGTTCCCAAATCCACAAACCACTTTCGCAATCCTTTTATAAAAACAAAGCTACACTAGAGGAATCACTTCACATCGCCCATGACTGTGGGCACGGCTATTCGAACAGTTTAAATCTCTACAGAGGTGTACGCTTTCCCCACACGACGCGAGTTTACTCCCTTACTGGCCAAGCACGGGATGTTCGCGACAAGGCCTTTCCGAAGTGTCTCCAGGATTGCCTGAAGCCAACTAGATGGGTCCCAGACCAAGTACCGAGTGAGTCCCAAACTCCTCGTACTCAGAATCCCACGGGTGCATCTCATATTGCTACCCCGGCGACTCCATGCCCAAAGGCAACCAAGCCAACCCTTGGTCTAATAATTACTTGGTCAGGGATGTCCTATTTCACCCATGTGGTCGCACTGTACTATGATTAATGCAATTCCCCAAGGAATCGGTCCTTATATGTGAATACAAAGCATCCCCACCTAAGTGATCACTTTGCATCACGAAGTTTTCGCAAACATACCGACAACGCGTGTCGGATTAAAAGATTTTATAAACCAAGGTTTTTCCATTACGACAACACATGTGATTTGGGTGAAACCGTCGATACCCATGCCCATAGAGCACGGACGCCGAGGTAACACTGAGGTGGAGCGACAAGGAATAAGATTTTTCAAGCCTACCAGATATTGCAACTACTAGGTAGGTCCGTCGGTTTGTTGCACGAACCGAGGCAGAATCAATTTAAAGTGCGCACTAAAATGCAATTTGGCAAATAATATTATTTTATAAACTAGGAGCAATATGTTCAAGGAGTGACTTGCCTCAGACTTCGTCTTCAAAATCTTCGAAAATCCACGTCCGAAATAATTTTTGAAGCGTTGACTACGCGTAAAACAAGAGAAAAACACATAAAATCCTAGAAATAAAATACTATTATTAATAACTGATAGTGCCATGAGGTAGACCTCAATTTTAGAAAAATTTTGAGACTTGAACGGGGTCGATCGGAGTTACGGTTGAAAAGATATGAATTTTTGAAGTTTAAATGAATTTTCTGGGAATAAAAAGGATTTATTTAAACTATAAAAGAAATATGCCAAGGGAATATTCCCTTGGCTGATAGGTGGCGCCCAAGTTTAGAGAGAGAGCTGAGGTATAGGGCCCCATGTCAGTGGCACAGAGGAGAGGGGACCTGTTGACGCCGAAAACCGCCGGGGGCCGTTCGGCGCCTGGAGACACGCGAAGACCTGGGAGATTTGCTTCACTCCAGTGTAGATCCTAAAATCTTGAGGTTCGTAGGCGTGCCAGTTAATTTGATCCCGCAATTGACAAGGAGATAGAAAATATTAGATCAGTGATCCAATCGGCCGATAAGAATCACTGATCAGCCGATTGCCGATAGAATTTGTTAGCGCTGCACCTAAGGTACTGCCCGCGCCCTTGCCCGGGTCCTTACCCGTGCCCGTGCCCGAGTCCACGCCTGTGCCCGTGCCCGGGTCCTCGCCTGTCTCCTCGCCCGGGTTCTCGCGCGTGCTCGCACCTGGGGCCTCGCGCGTGCCCGACTACCAACAGCGCTTGCGCATCGGCTAAGAGGCCGATGATGATATAAACAGATAGTAAATAAATCCGACTGTCAATAATACTTGTACATCGGCTAGACAAACCGATGATAAATAAATAAATCATAAACTAGCCGACTGCTGACAGAACATGTGTATCGGCTGGAAAGCCGATAACAGTGCAAGTAAGCGAAATAAACAATTGAACAATGCAGTTGGCTTTATATAATAAAGGATAACTTATCGGCTAAGCACTCCGATAAAACATCGCATAAAAATCTATCGACTCAACAAGGATAAACCTATCACTATCAATCTAGTAGTTCAGACTTAACTGATGCAGCACAGATTAACAATTATAAAAGAACCTCAATGAGCCGATAGATCTAATGCAATCGTGATGTATATGATAACTTATCGGCTATACATTCCGATAAGACGCTTGCGTAAAATCTATCGACCTAGCAGGAATAACTTATCGCGACAGTTTAGTAGGTCGGACCCAACCGATGCAGCACAAACTGACGATAAGTTACACCCAGTAAGCCGATAAAAACTACGCACGCGTGATGTGGTATATCGACCCAGGCTATGAGATCAAACCTAACTGATGCAGCCGTAGACGGACTAGATACATCGGGTAAGGGGTGACGAGTCTTACCCTCTCGCAGGAGTTCGGACCAAACCGATGCAGCCCGGCTCGAGAAGCAAGAACCCGTCGAAAGGGTGGCGATGCGCCGAAGTTTATTGATCTGTGAGATAGTTTACATGGTCCCCGGGCATACGTATTTATACCCCGAGTTGATACAGTTCTGATCGGATATGAAACATGAGTTTTCTAATTATAAAAGGAAAATTAACAAAACCCGATCAGACACGAGATCAGGTTTCCTAAAAATCATTAAAGCTACCTAATTTATAGATAAAATAGTAACTGCCATGCCGTGGTCTTCACGATTTCTTCCTGAACTCGGCTTCTTCTGGATTAACTTCCACCGGTTGATATAGCCTCTTTCCTTAACCGAAGTCGGATATAAATCGTGCCAAATTTTGGCGTTAACAGGACCACATGCCAGAGAGACAAAAGAAGAGGGGATGACAAGGGGGTCCATATGTCAGAGAGGGCCCATATGTCAGTTATGCAGAGAGGGGAAAGGATGGGTCCCATATGTCATTCATTCGAGGGAATAAAAGGATGGAGCCCACTTGTAAGTCACACATATATTTATATGTCTCGGGCCCACGTGTAAGTGAAGAGTGAGAGGTGTACAGGGATAGGGCCTACATGTCACTCGGATTGGGGAGAGAATTATTGAGTGGGGGCCCACAGGTCAGGCAGTGAGGAGGTCTATTAAGGGGGATGGGCCCACATGTAAGTGGGCCCCTATGCAGTGAGAGAGAGGAGGGGCCACTGGCAGAGAGAAACAGAGAGAGTGAGAGAGAGAGTGAACGGCCGGGGAATCGACGGCCGACGGCGCCCTGAGCGGCGCCATCGAGCGGCAGCGGCGTATGGAAATGGGGGGAAGAGAGGGTGGCAAATTTGATGAGCGGCTTGGATCAGGGATTGGAGCAGGCAGCGGCAACGGCTATTAGCGAAGAACAGAGAGCGGCAGGAGGGAGAGGATGGTGCGCGGCGGCGGCGGAATGTAGGTGCCGGTGACAAGGTCGGCAAGGGGTTCGAAGGCAGTTTGGGGTGCGGTAACTCAGGATCCAGAGGAGGGGAGGAGAGGAGAGATCGGGGTTAGGAGCTTACCAAAGAAAAGAATGGTGGTGGCATCGCTCAAGCTCGAGCTCGATCCGAGGAGGCGCGGTGGCAGGGAGAGCTCGCACGGCGGCAGGGCTCAGGCAAGAGCTTCGTCTCTTAGGATTGGGAAGAAAAAGA
Organism: Oryza meyeriana var. granulata; assembly: GCA_003991445.1. NCBI lineage: Eukaryota > Viridiplantae > Streptophyta > Magnoliopsida > Poales > Poaceae > Oryza > Oryza meyeriana. Next base: position 168,310 of record RYFJ01001045.1, on the reverse strand, counting down.
GGGAATGGAGGGAGGAGGAAGAAAGCTCACCGGATTGAAAATGCCGCGGCGGCAGTGGCTTGCCGAGCTTAGGCTCGAGCTCGAACCGGCGTGGTGGGCGAGCGAGGCTACGGGGGAATGGAGGGGAGGATGCCGGTATTATAGGAGCGCGGTGGCACTACCCGACGATGGAGAGAGGTGGTGCACAGGAGACGAGAAAGAAAAGGCAGCGGCGCGGCTTTCCTGTCGGCGCGAGGGGCGAGGCCCGGCGGCTACGCCAGCCGAGGCCGCTCGGTCCGCGGGCACGGCGCGGCAGGGGGAGACGGCGGGGAGGTCGAGGTGGTCCGGTATGGCGCTCGGGCGGGAGAGCAGTGCCGGCACGGCATTGACACGGGCATTTTTTTATCGGGACATTTGACCGAGCACGTGGGGTGCGTGCCGGTTGGAGTGGAGGAGGGAGATGGCCGTGCCCAAGTGTGCTGGCAGGCGCGTGCCAAGGAAAGACAAGGGCTGGCAAGTGGGCCCGGGTGGAGGGCAATGTGGCGGGCGTTCGCATGGCCGGCGTTTGGCAGACGGCGTGCGGCGCGCGCGGGATGCTCGCGAGTGGGCCGTGGGTCAGCGTGCACGGTGGACTGGGCCGCACAGAGAGAGGGAAAGAGAGGAGAGACCGAACAGGCCGAGAGAGAGGAAGAAGGCCCACTGGAATAGTGGCGTCTGTTATTTTTTGCAGAGATTTTGTTTGGAAGGGTTTTTGGAAGATTTCTAAATGATTTTGATTTTTAATTTTGATATTTGGGCTCAAGAAAATCCCAAGATTTTGGTCAAGGCTTCCTAATTCCGAACTTGTGAGGCTTCTTGAAATAAAACAAAATTTTTAGAGAGGGAAAATATAGAGGAGAATTTCTAGGAGGTTTTAAATTTCAAAATTGAAATTTGAGGACCTCGAAGAGATGGAAGTTGATTTTCTTTGGGAGGATCCAATAAAGATAATTTTATTGGAGGACTTTGGGAGGGGAATTCGAATTACAAAATTCGAATTTGAGAATTTTTTGGATCGGAACTTTAGTTGGGGAATTTTGGGAGAAATTTCAGAGTTTCAAGGAGGGGATTTAATTGAGATCAGGAACATCGAATTTTTGGAATTAGGGTTTTATTAAAATAGGTTTTTAACAGCCCGAAAAATCGGGGCATTACAAAAGATCTTCACTCATTCATTAAGTGCCTGCGGTGAGACGCGACCCACAACAAACGCAGGGGGTAGAGGGAGACCGAAGAAGGAACCGTGCCATGGCACACTACTAGATAGATTGTATGGCTCCGTTGGTGACTTTCTGATCACGGGTTTCATTTGAAAAACCCCAACACCATTCATCTTGCGTCTGGTCTTTCATGCAAGAGTTTTATTTTTGGCTGCTACTACGTTCGTCAAAAACTTCTTGATGGCACCATCATCTCATTACCTTATTTTTTTTCCCTTCGACTTCGGCTATGACCAATGCCCCACCTAGCTGAACAAGCATAACAAAGCTACCTGAAAAAGGCAAGGTGCACCTTAGATTGAATCGACAAATTGTGTTTTGCTAGATGGATTCTTTAGAATGTTGCTTGCTATTTGCTAGTATGTTGTTGCTAGTTGGGCTAGTTGCAATAGTGGCAAGCTCCTTTTGTTGCTGGCTTCTGCTGCTATTGCTTGTGTTGTTAGCTAAGGTAATCAACCATCCAAATCCTATCCGTTCCACTCTTATACCTCTCCCTACCTCCATTCTTGATCAATTTCTCATGCGCCACATCAACTCACACCTTAGGTTCCTTCATTGTCATGCCACCATGTTGGTCCTTAGCATCACTATCCTTATTCTTAAGCTTTGGCCTATCATGGTATCACCATCCTTCAATGCACCATCATCATCCACGAAAGTGTCTTTACCATGCGACGGCGTAGTTGTTGATTGTTGTGATCGCCCTTCAAATCTCTATATTTTTTTCTTCTTTTTTTCACCAACAGTTGTTCGTGCTCTTTTTTTCCAGTTTACGTTCATATATGAAATAGTTGTGTTCATATCTCCAGATCTATGTGTGGTTCATCCAGAAGAACAAAGTGTGTTTTTCTGTACTGTACTTTGGATCCCAAGTTTGCTTGGCTGCAAATTATCGAGAGGTCGATTTGAAGAATTAACACTACTGAAAAAAAATATCAACGTTGCAACAACGTCGAACAATTGGACTAATCAACACAAAATAAGCCATAATTTCCTCAGTATCAAATAGGAGTAGGATATTTCCTACTAGAATCTGCAGCTAGCTAAAAGCTAATCCAGCGGTCGTAGATGCGTTCCATCTTCCAGCGGTGGTGCGCGAGGAGGGCTCGCGCGTTGTGCCGCTTTATGTTCACCAAGTTCATCACCATGGACAGATCTTGCTGCTGTAGATGTACATAGAGCAGCAACATTAAGGGCAATGTACGTGTCTTAAGATTACAGCTAGTATCTAGGATGGACAGAATTCTGAAAGTCTGAATATATTGCATGATTATTCAATACTCAACCTCATTACCTGTGCAGGTGCAAGGGATTCTTTTGTAATGGCCTGCAAAAACAGGGTATTTGATTAGTGTAGCCTTCTTCTTTAGGAATCATCTGGACATTTTCTGAAAGCAGAATGAATTATAAAATCTAGCTAAAATAACTGTCATACTAACAATTATCTTGAAAGAATAGTACAATCTTCTTGTATAAACGGGCCATTTACTTCGACAAAACTGACAACTTTTACACAAAAGACGGTGGCTTTGCAGTGGAAGATGGGAATTCGAATCGATCAACTAATTCTTACTACTACTACTACTGAAATTAAGATTCAAAGAAGAACAGGGTTTCCCAAGTTTTCCCCTTGCAGGATCCAGCAGAGGAGGACAGAATTTCATCAGATTGAAGCCAGGCGACACTCGAGATGCACAGAACGCGATCGACTCACCCAGCAAACCGCGCGGTGCTCCGGGGGCGGCGGCGCGCCGCCGTCGAGCAAGCCGACGTTGTCCTCGTCCATCAGTATGTCTTCCCCATCCCCCTGGATGTATCGTCAGCGTAGTAGCAGCAATCGTCGTCGCTGTCCATGTGGGGCGGCCGGGGCTTGATCGCGCGCGGCGGCGTCGGTCGGAGCGCGACGAGGGTTGGATGGATGACGGTAGGAAGCGGCCGATCGATCAAGCTGGTTCGGCCCGACTCGACCTATCTCCACGACTCCACCAGGGTTTAAGAATTAAGATCCCGTCTCGTGCAGTTGTACACCTAGTCAGCCGAGATTTCTGCTGCCCGCGCGCATGTAGCGGGGAGCGAGAAGCTACAGTGAATTTTATTAAATTTAAATAAAGTATTAAAAAAATAAATTTTATATCATTAATTTGAAACTTCTATCTCTAATTTTGAAACTTTCAATTCAATTTTCGAAAATTTCAACTCAAATTTAAAAACTATCAACTAATAATTAAAAAATCTACTCAAATTTTGAAATTTTTAACCCAAAATTTGAAACTTTTAACTAACAGATAAAAACTTTTAACTCTGCCTATTTTAGTATTATTTTATAATTAAAAATAATTAAACACTAATGATAATAATTAGGGGTGATTAGGCTTAATGGAGAGGATTAGGGTTGTGCGGCCGCCGTGCACGCGGGTTAGCCAACCCCACGCGCTAACCACACCCATAGTCACCTGTCCAAACTATTAGACACGAAATACAATGTGTTTCTAATTCTACATTATTATATTATTTTTAAAGAACAGATATACCCCGCGTTACCATTACAGGACATTGTTTTGTGCAATGCAGTTATAAAATTTCAATATATTGGTCTGAGAAAGATCATGGGCTGATCTAAACCGTTAAAACACCATCCAAAGATATTAAAGATAAGTGATCCCAGGATGTCAAAGATAAGTAATGACCTGGTTTCTTCATAGCAATAACTATACTAAGGGGATTTAATAAATGTTGAGTTATGTAGTAATTAATGATAAATCCAACGGGTGTGCTCGGTACAGCTTGACTGCGGCTGCACAGTTGTAGTCGCTGCAGCGGTCACCATTTTTACATGGTAGTACTGTAGCAACTGCTGCTACAGCAGCAATCTAGACCGAGCAGGCCAAAATATTGGATGGTTGTGATTAAGCATAGGAATGATCCAATATCTCTAGATTTGTTGGTGATATGGCTCAATACATATAAGCTTTTGCTTTTAGTTATATAGGAATATAAGATTAAAGGTGGTGATATGTCTCCAATATAGTATTATACATATTATCACTAAAAGTAGAAGGGTCATCCATCAAGTGAATAGGATGTGATGGCGAAGAGACAACACCAAGATTAAAAAGTACGAGGAAGCAGAGCCAGGATAAATACAAAAGAGTTAGGGCCTACTTGGAAGCCCTGTTTTTGGCCAATACCAGTGTAAAATACCAGCTCAAATATTTCTCAGATATAGAATTTTTTTATTTTGATATTTATTTAATAAAATATTTATAAAACTACATTTTCATTTAAAAAATTTACAAAAATATACTTCCACCGCCTCTGGGAGGGCGATTTTTATAAATCGCCCTTCCAGAGGGCGATTTAATGATGTGGTTGACGGCCGTTGGCTGTCCGGCCGGGCAGGCAATTTGCAGGCGGCCCCTCGGGCCACCTAAAAACCACCCGCCCTCTCAGGGGGTGGTTTTTAGGTGGCCCGAGGGGCCGTCTGCAAATTGGCCGGCCCCGGCCGGATTTTTGCAGGCGGCCCCCTTACCGCCCTCTTTGAGGGCGGTTTTTGGGTGGCCAGGTGCTCGGGACAGAGCAGGGCGTAGCCGGCAATGAAACGGACCGTCCGGCCACGAAGAGGATGGTCCGGCCAGGCGAAACAGAGGAGGCACAGTTAGTGAGCTTTTCCGTGGCAGCGGCGGCGTAACTCGTCGGGTGACCAAAAGAGAAAAGCTAGAGGAGTACCAGGCGAACCTAACGGTGGTTGTCTCGCGGTCGGAGGTGGTTGGAATCGCTGGCAACAACGGCGGAGGCGGCGAACTCTTTCGGCATGCATATGGATTTTACCTTACAAGCTGAAATGGTGCGTGCATGCAATACCTGAGGGACTAGAGAGGCTCACCAAAGATGTTGGGTTACTCAGCAGTGCTGGAATGGCGACGGTTGCTCCGGGAGAGGTCCAGCGGCGGCGGAGTGCCTCGGGCGCTCGTCAGCAGCCGGATCTAGGCCAGGATCCCTTATAAATTTGAATTGACAATGTGATTACTAGTTTTTCTATAAAAGAGAGCAAAACATGGGTCTCCATATATATATATATATATATATATATATATATATATATATATATATATATATATATGTGAAAGTTTTGAAACAAAGCCTTAGCACTTTGTATTAGTTTTTCCATGATTATCCATAATTTATTCCCGGTATATATATATATTCTGGGTATGTTACAACAAAGTAAAGAGGTTTCTTCAGTATGCATAGAATTAATAAAACATAATATACAACAGACAAACTATCACTGATACAATGTATTACGGGCCCTGACCGTAACCTCTAGCTCTCTTTGTCTTCCTACCCTGCGCTCGCACCTGGCCCTGGGAGTACGTCAGCCGGTCTGGTGGTACGGCACTGCCAGCGCGGGTCGTCTGCATGGGTGTGGCAGCTGGTGGGTCCTGCGTCTGTGGTGGCGGAGCTCCTTCGAGCTGCGAGGCAGCTAGTATCTCCTGGATCTCCTCTCCCGAGTCCTCCAAGTCGTCCCCCTCGAAAGGATCCGGTGCCTAACCGCTGCCGCGTGCGCCCTGCGTGGAGGAGCCAGCGCTAGCAAACATCCCCGGCGCTGTAGAGTGGAACCCTGTACACCAAAATATTGATAATTACAAACCAAAATTTTGCAAGGCAAAAATAAACTTTGATATAACCTGAAGGACCTCCTGTCGTGGCCCGGGGGGCACTTGTCGTGCCCAGCTGCGCGTTTGGTCGTGTTTGGCGCACTCCATGCGTCGACGTGCTAGCTCCAGAGGGATGTAGGTATGGTGTAACGAAAGCTGCAGGGAAGCATATTGATGTACAACGGTATATGTCGTAGAAGGAAACATGTTATGAATTGATGGTTAGTCGAAATTTACCTCTGGAGGGGTCAGATGGCTGACTGGAACCCTGCGGGCGCACTCCTGCTCCTGTTCCTGCTGGCCGTGGCTGTTGCTGCTGTGCAACTACGGGAGGTACCGCGTCGGCCGTACGACAAGTTAGCGCACGAAGCACTGTGTGCATCGCCTGACGAATCCTCCCGAAGGTCGTCCTCTGCTCATCGGCATTCAGCACGATCCCACTGTCCAACCGTCCGAACACCGCGTTTACATCAGCCTGAACCTGTCGCGCTACGTCGACCTATTTCAAATGTGACATGAACATGTGTTAGAGCCATGGACACGTACAAAGGGAATAGCAAAGTGGAAAGATAATGTGACTTACCGCGCGGAAGTAGTCCTGGTCACGGTGTCTATGATACGTGTCCGTCGTAGCGGCGACGTGTGGCTGTGGAGCATCTGGGGTGAACGTTACGCATGTGCGGGTACGGGGCTGGTACCACGTGAGGTATGCTAGGTAGCTCTCCTCAACGTGTGGATATATCTCGTCGATGACCTCCTCCATCGCCAACAACCAGTCGTCCACGTACTTCTGTAGTCGAGAATACCACTGAGTGCCGGCTGCCTGTCCCCTACGATTATATCTATTTGCAGAGAGTGCATTAGGCTACATTAAATAGTTGTAGTACTAAACAAAGATCGCAGTTGTACTAACCGGTGCATATCGCGTGGCACAACGATCTCCACGGGTGATGGGGAGTGCTGACGTAGTCCGAACTGTCGCATCACGCGCTGCGGACAGTGGGGCTCGATGAAGATGTTGAACACCAACGGCACTGTCGTCGTCCAGTACGCCTGGTCGTGCGTGCAAAGAGAAGAGAGTCCGAGCGGTGCACGGGCCGTGATGGCCTGCGGACTATACGGCTCCCAGACGACGTCGCTGGGCAGCAGGCGGTCGAACTCCAAAACGAATTCGCAGTAGGCCCTCCTAACCTGCCTGTGGGCGTAACGACGCTGCAAAATAGGAAAAGCTTACACGTTAGTGTTTGCGCATAAGTGCTAAACATAGAATTTCATATTTTGTACCTCACGGCGACACCATACGGTCCCCATAGTCGAACGGTCCTCGGGCCACTGGCCGTACAAGCCTCCAGGGCCGCCCTCGTAGGAAGAGTGCTCAATCAGAGGACGGCCTATCGCGAACCGCTCGGCCGCCCATAGCTGCAGAAGGAGAGGGCAACCGGCGATAATCGCACTTGGATCGGTCTTTGTGCACGTGTCACAAAGAGCACGGTACGTCGCTGCTAGCACAGCAGATCCCCAACTCCACTGCGGTACGTGTCCGTCCTCGCTATCGGCGATGGCACGAGCGTAGTGGATCAGTCCCTTGTCCACCGCGTGCCCGTGAGTGCTGGTGAACATCACCCACCCAAACAGCCACAACAGGTACGCCTCCATGCTCCGCCGCACCGAGTATACGTCGGCGTCATCGTCTAGCTTATTAGACTGTAAAGAAAGATTATAGTCAGCAGCTCTGTTGCTTTGTAGGTCGGATGATTGTGAATGAAAGGAATCCGCGACTTACGGTGAACTGTAGCAGCCAAGCCTGCGAGGGGCCGTTCGTGGTGTAAGGCGGTAGTGAACCCGGGGGTCCAAGTTCAGGTCGACGATGCACGGGCTCGAACCGAGCAGTGATGTCTTGCGACCAACCGTGCTCCCCGTCCATCGGATCGACTGCGTCTCCTGCGAGGGGAAGTCCTAGCAGGTACGACACGTCTTGGAGTGTGGGAGTCATCTCGCCACACGGTAGGTGGAACGTGTGGGTCTCTGGTCTCCAGCGATTCACCAGTGATGCCAGAAGTGACCGGTCAGCGTCCCATCGCTTGGCGGGGTCTGCCTGGTCCGGTGCAGGCTCAACTAGCCTACACAGCGGAAGAAGTCCAGCCTCACACAACCTGCAGAATATAGCACTGTATTCAATATTGGGGAACATAGATATGCACAAACGATGTGAATGAATATTCGTTCAGCTCTTACCTCTCACGAAATCGAGGGTCTATCCGCAGGAGGTTACGTGAAGGCCGTGGACGGAAGGTGGCTAGATGGGCACCCTCCACGGCTGACAGGTAAGACCGGTGGGACTGGTCGACACCTCGGTCCAACAGCTCCGGTGTATGGTACGCCATACCTGCATGCAAATAGAGAGTTAGCGTTAATTATTGATAAAGTTTATAGCATTGTTACATGACAATAAAAAACAACAGTATGGTAGATATCCTTCTATAACAAAGAACTAGTATAGACTTACACTACACCGTAGCACCACTAATTGTTCGATAACGCCTAAGACGGGGTCGTCTTGAAGTTGTGCCTTCACCCGTAGGACGACTGCCATCAGCGGCTGAACTCGACGGTCCAGCTTCCGCCACACTTGGACCGGGTGCATCCTTTGGACATTTCTTATATGTATGACATGTTTGGTCACACTTTGAACAACGCTTATGCCTTCCACCGGTTTCTGACTCATCCATGTCATTACGGATGCGTCTTGTCTTGCGGCGACCTGCTTTATCCCTCAATTTTGTTGGGTCAGGAATGTACACAGCTTGAGGATGCTCCATAGTAAATGTACCCGCAATACCGAAACCGTATATCTCTCCGCTCCAGGTATTATAGATTGTTTCTTTCCTGAAATAAGGTGAGACAAAATAGCGTGCTTCTATCCCGCACTCACCGCTCGCGGCAATAACGTGAGAGCAAGGCTTGTGGAGCAGTGTAGGTTTTCGGCACGGGCACTTGCAGGTCCCGTCTTCCTTCAGCACACACTCCTGCACAATTCTTTTGCGGTAGATTCCGCCCATGCCCTTGTCGACACACAATATTTTAAATCTGTGTTCTTGTGTGCCTTGAGGTAGAGCACGATGTCTTCGGGCCTTTTCACTTTTATCTTGTGGATACTTCGTCAGTAGCGTGCCAAAGAAAAGATTATTGTCCGTCATTGAGGGCCCAACTGCTCTGAACCGATCTCTGAAGTACTTGCATGTGCCATGCAAGATAAATTCAACTATTCCAACAAATGGGAGCCCTCGAACACCACGCATAACCCAGTTATAGACCTCTACCAAATTTGTGGTCATTATGCCAAACCGAGAACCATCCTTGTCATACAACAATGTCCATTTCTCCTTTGGCTCATTCTCAATCCAATCTGAAAATTTTCTAACTGAGGATGCAGACCTTCTTCTTATATGTGGTCCGTCACTTGATAGAGGCCCAAGAGCTTGTGGAGCCTCATCCCCTCCAATGGTAGCCCTTCTGGACTGCTCATCTGTTAGTTTAGAGGTCAGCTCATCCAACCTCCTCCAAAGCTCATTGAATTTCTTCTCTTAATTCTGGGTGCAAAGCCTCTTGAAAAGATCCATAAGGTGCTTATTCTTAAATTGTCTGTAGAAATTAGCACCCATATGACGTATGCACCATCTGCTTTGGACATCATACCACCTTGGTGGGTATCCCTTCTCAATACATCCATATCTCAATTTCTCAATTGCACGCAGCAAGCCGACGTGACGGTCATGTATAAGGCACACGTCTGGTCTCATCCGTACAACTGCAGACTTAACCCTTTCTAGAAACCAATACCAGCTATCAGTGTTCTCACTCTCAACAAAAGCAAAAGCCACTGGTAGAACTTGTTTGTTCCCATCAACTCCAATTGCTGTTAAGATCTGCCCTCTGTACTTCCCGGTCAGAAATATCCCATCGATGCAGAGGATTGGACGACAATGGACAAATGCCTGAATGCAAGCACCTAATGCAAAGAATACTTGTTGCAACACACTTTTATTACCATGGTCAATTGATGGAAAAGCTTTCAGGTCATAGTACGTCTCCGGATTCCTCTGAAGAATACAGCCTAACAGACGAGGCAAATTATCATAGGCTGCTTCAAATGTACCAAATCTCATCTCTACAAACTTCTGTTTTGCCCTCCAAGCCTTAGCATAGCTAATTGTGTATTTGAATTTCTCTTCAATATGTCTAACAATTGACCTTGGTTCGTACCCCAGATTGTTGATAATATGGGAGTACATTTCTGTTGCAACAAATGCATATGTTATGTTTCTGTGATATTTTTCAACACCGGGTAAATAACATGAATGCTCAGTCACAATTGAAACTTGCCAATAATCTTTCCATTTACCCTTGAATGTATGCACCTGCCATGGACACCTATCCTTCATGCACTTCACTTCATACACCGATTTGCTTGACTTCACGACCGAGAACTCTCTTTGAAGTGACACGGCCTATTGTTTTACTGCCTCCTTTAAATCCTCTACATATGCATACTTGGCCCCTAGATGACCTCATTCTCCTTGTACTCCCATGGCACATGATGTCCCTCGGAGATAGCAAGCCTAGAGAAGTCCTCGTTGCTCCATTCTGCAGGCATCACGGTGTCCTTATCAGACGAATCATCATACTCTGCTTGCTCATTTTCAGAATCTTCCCTATCCATTTCTTCGACGATGGTATTGATTTGTTCTCCCTCATCTGCCACACCTGTTGCCTGTCTATCTTCTCCATTCCTTCCTTCATTCGCTCCTTCATTTTCTTCCATTGTTTCACTATCACCTCCCGTCGTACTTGGACCCTCATCATCTTGCACGGGCATTGTACCAGCGGTGTTATCTTTCTCATATATCGACACAAGTATGCCCAGTGGCCAACCACGTTGGAATGCATTCTCCACATACCATCTCCAAGTGGCAGTACAATCCACCGGCATCAGTTCCCAAAAAAAACCTTCAGTTGCACGACTGACTGCTATATACAAGGTTATTGCGCTGAGCTCGGGGTTCAGTCGAAACCCTCGCATCAGCCAGTTGTACACTGACCTAAAACTTCTCTCAGCTGATTTATCAATCCCCTTAGCCGTTGAACTAAAATCCAACAGATCTACCCCTTCTGGACCATATCTAACATTCCCTTGCCCGTGAAATAGCTGAAATATCACCTTATTTGTCATTTCTGTTGATGTAAAAATACAGTTAAAATAGGTACCAAATATTCTCCTCACATCTCTACAAAACTTAAGTCATCTAATAGATTTACTAAAAACCTACAGATCTACGAGTAACAACTTATTTTCATACAGTACTATACACATAACCAGTACAATACTATATCAATTCTTGCATATAAATAGAAATTACAAAGAAACAATAAATTTTACCTGCAGATGAATCAGCAAACTGACAGAGCTTCGCTGCTTTCGTTCAGCCTCGCTCTCAGCTCTCTCTTCTTTTTTTCTGTGATTTGTGTGAATTTTATGACATTTTTTGAGAGTGGGAGGGGTTTTTATACCTGGCCACCCAAAAACCGCCCTCGGAGAGGGCGGCAAGGGGGCCGCCTGCAAAAATCCGGCCGGGGCCGGTCAATTTGTAGGCGGCCCCCCGAGCCATCTAAAAATCGTCCTCTGAGAGGGCGGCAAGGGGGCCTCCTGTAAAATGGCTGGCCCCCTGCCGGATTTTTGCAGGTGGCCCCCTTGCCGCCCTCTCAGAGGGCGTTTTTTAGGTGGCTCAGGGGGCCGCTTGCAAATTGCCTGACGGCTGTTGGCCGGGCGGCCAACGGCCGTCAGCCACGTCATTAAATCGCCCTCTGGAAGGGCGATTTATAAAAATTGCCCTCTCAGAGGGCAGTATGAGTATATTTTTGTAAATTTTTGAAATAAAAATGTAGTTTTGTAAATATTTTATTAAATAAATATAAAAAAAATTCCTCAGATATAAATGTAAAAGTTGTGCTTGAATGGGCTAAAACCCATTAAATTTACTGAGGCATTTGGCCCATTCCAACGGGAAAAAAGTGTGGCCTCCCAAGGCCACACTTTTTGAGTTTTTACTGTTACTAATTTAATTTTTTTAAAAATTTACAAAACTAATTTTTGATTTTGTTTTTTTTCAGAAGTAACCTCTTACCGCAGTGGGCCAGGGCGATGTTTAAAAACCGCCGTGGCCTAGGGCGGCGAATGGCCTAGGCCCACAGCGGCGTCACCAGGCCGTGATGGCGGCCCACGACGTTAGCCGGCCGGGGGCCACGTGGCATTGCCGCCCTGGGCCACGGCGGTGAATGGCCCCGGGGCGTGAGCAAAAATGCCCGTGCCTCTTCCTCCCCGCGCGCCCGTGCCCGTGCCTCTTTTCTCCCCGCGTGCCCGTGCCCGTGCCCGTCCCCGCGTCCGCGCCCACGCCCCACGCCCGTGCTCGTCTCCCGCTCGCTCTCTCCTTGCGCTTGGGGCCCGCGCGTCAGAGCGCCTCCCGCTAGCATTCGCCACCCTGGACCACGGCGGCAAGCCCACGTGGCCCACGCCGTCACGGCCTGGTGATGTCGCCGTGGGCCCAGGCCATTCGCCGCCCTGGGCCACGGCGGTTTTTAAACACCGCCCTCCCCACGGCGGCAAGAGGTTACTTTAAAAAAACAAAATCAAAAATTAGTTTTGTAAATTAAAAAAAAATTAAATTAGTAACAGTAAAAATTCCACACTTTTTATCCTACAAAAGTCGGGCTTGCCTGCTCGGGTGCTCAGCACCAGATCGAAGCATTGCCGCGTCAAGCTCTCGAAGGCATGGGCGTCGGCCGCCGCCGCCGCCGCCGCCACTGCGTTCTTCCCTCCCCACCACCAACTCCAGCTCTAGAAGGCGTCTGCATCGGCCACCGCCGTTGCCTTGTCTCCTCCCCACCGCTGCGACCTGCTCAACTCTCTACGGCGACCACCGGACTCGATCTGCGTCCCTGCCACCACTGCCGCTGTTGGGGAGGCCTCGATCTGTGCCACCGCTGCCGGGGAGTCCTCGATCTGCGTCGCGCTAGGGCACCGTAGCCACATCCACTGTAAGCACCTCTTCCACTATTGTGCTGATTTGCAGTGGATTTTATTGTGCTGCCCATATGTAGAACAGAACAGAGAGATGCTTGTGTAATACTTCCTAATAGTGGGTTGCACTGATCATAATCACTCACAGATTCATAATCAGTAGTGGTTTGTTAGCGGAATTTCAAGGTCTTCACATGCCACAGATTGATTCATCTGGAGGAGGTGGTTGTAGTGGCTTAGCATCAGATAGAAGTATGCGATGTGTTTGTTTGTCCTGCCTTTTGCCTGTGCTTGATGACCACATGACCGCTTTGCTAGAAATGATGAAATAATGACGAAAATTATGTGGGTAATAATTGAATGATGTGGATAATTTTGAATTATGAGCATGCTTGGGGTTTGATCTTAGTGCTGAAATTGCAGTTGCGCTCCAGCATTAAATTCATATTGCAGCTGCAATCCAGCTATATCCTCACTGCAATTGTTGATCTATAATTTGTATACTTCAGGCTAGGGACAGCATGATAAGGAGTTAAGGACTATACATGTATACTTGACATTGTACTGTAGCTTGGATTTTATATTTCTTGTTTGATTGCTAATTCAAATCTCTTTCATGAAACACACTAGATCGTTTCTTACGATTTAAAATGGATAAGGAAAATCTCGTGCTTACTGATTCAGAAGAAGAAGATGAAGAGATGATGTTGATCATCTTTCCAGCACTATATCTTACATCTTCTAGACCAAGCAAAATGCCGTGTCATGCATCAAAACTTACTGGCGCGGAATATATTTCAGAACTTCTAAATGGCCACCCAAGATGATGCTTTAATAATCTTTGGATGGAACCTCATATATTTCAATTACTTTTAGACTATCTTAGGTCAAAGCAGCTAGGCATGTTTATGTATATGCTACCAAGGAATGCTAGTTTTGGAGCCTTAACAGATAGATTTCAGCATAGTCCTGAGACTGTACATAGGCATCTAGCATCTTGTTTTAGTGCAATCAAATCACTGACCTCTGAGATTATCAAGCCTCCTTCAACTAAGTGCCACTGGAAGATATCATCAAATCCACACTTTTGGCCCTACTTTGAGGTAAACTTAATATATAGCAGTATTGTATAGTTTAATACATCTCTACTTCTCTACCCTATTCTTGCATACCACACTAGGTAACAACATGTTGTTTCATTGCAGAATTGTATAGGAGTAATAGGTGGAACTCATGTCCCTATCACAATTTCAAGTAGTGAGGTGCCCCATACCGGAATAGGAAAGGATCGCTTTATCAAAATGTGATGCTAGGTTGCGACTTTGATCTGAATTTTTTCTATATCTCTACCGGTTGGGAAGGATCTGCATCTGATGCCGGAGTATTGCATTCTGCCATTAAATCTGGATTTGAGGTACCAGAAGGAAAATTTTATTTTGTTGATGGTGGCTATGCAAATACGCCGCAGTTTCTCTCACCTTACCGAGGAGTTCGTTATCATCTTAAAGAAAAAGGGCGAAAAAATTGTCGGCCGAAGGATTACAAGGAATTTTTTAATCTTCGCCATGCCCAGCTACACAACCACATAGAGCGTGTTATTGGAATACTGAAGATGCGATTTCCAATCCTAAAAGTGGCAACATTTTATCCAGTCAAAACCCAAGTGATAATTCCAGCAGTTGCAGCAGTCCTCCATAACATAATCAGGAGCCAAAAAGGCGATGATGAGTGGTTAAGTCACCAAAAAAATTATATCCCTCGGAAGAAACTTGTTCCATTACCTGAAGGAGATGATTTATATAGAGATGATGTTGCACCAATGAACAATCAAAGAAACTTGGGGAATGAGCTGAAGGACAAGATTGCGAAGAAGATGTGGGCTGACTACCAAAGAATCAGAGAGCGTAGGGTGCAAAGAAGGGCTTCTTGATTTCTCATAACACTTGTATATGTCAAGTGTACTTTGTTTTTCTTTTCTTGTTGAACTCATTATTATTGTAATAAATCATACTTGTTTGGGTCTGTTCTGAACTAGTTGAATATTCGATGGTATTCTAAATTATTTGAATATATCTTGATGTTCTGAATTATTTGAATGTGTTGATGTTCTGAATTATTTGGATATGTCATGATGTCCTGAACAATATCATTTTTTCTCCAACATTTCTTTTGATTTGTTCTAGATCAGATGGCTCAAAGGGCAAGGTAGACTTCAAAATATGAGAAAGCATTGGTGGATCTACTTGTGGAGTACCACGTCTCTCATTATCGAGGGCAAAATGGATGGTGTACAGAGGGCTGGAATAAGATAGTGAGGGATTTCAACAAATTATTTCCAGAAGCTAAATTTACCAAGGCTCAAGTTCAGGACAAAGAGACCCAACTGAAGAAAGACTTCAAAGCAATTAAATCAATTCGAAGTCGCAGTGGCTTTTCTTGGGACCAAAATGCATCGATGATTAAAACCACACCTGAAAAATGGGAGGTCATTGAGGTAAGGTTGTACTTATTCGAATTTAGAATTAAATCTTGCATATTAGTAACCCTAACCCTTCAATAAATTTATAGGAAGATCAAAAGTTAAAGAGATATGAGAACAAAAGTTTCCCGTTGTTTGAGTCCTTGGATCAATTGTATGAAGGTAAGACAAAAACTATTTGTCTATTTGATATTCTGATCTTAATATAATTATTTTCTGAAATTACTTACTTGGCGTCCTAACAGGCCAATATGCTGAAGGAAAGCATTGCTTTACCTCTAGTAAAGACAACCATGTTGACCTCAGGGGCAAAGACAAGGCAATAGCAAACACCACAGCTCGGAAGCGCCCAAGGGATGGAAGTGCTGGTGTGAAAGTTCATACGGATACCCTTCAAAGAATTGATGGAATTGGATGGCGTAGCCTTGAGGTTGAGTCTGAACGAGATGAAGAGAAAACACCATCCATTCATGTCAAAGGCAAGAGGACATTGGGCGCAGTTTTGGGGATATACTTCAACAAGATGGAGGTGATGTCCCATCGGATGATGAGGAACATGATGCAGAATATCAAGTAGAAATGGTGAACATGCAAGTGCAAGCCATAGGGCTCCTGCATCGCTTAAAAGAAAATCTAAGAAACATGGGGCTCCTGTACCACGTGTCGAAGAGACAATGCCAGCTTTTGTAGATCTGAAAAGAGAACAGCTCAGATCGAAGAAACAAGCTTCTGAAGAGGGAAAACAATACTCAATTTCAAGATGCTTTGAAGTTTTGCATTCCATGGATGATCCGTCAGATGAGATCAAGGTCATGGCATCCTATGTTCTCAAAGACGCATTGAACCAAGAAATTTTCCTATGCTATGAAGCTAGACTACGTGGCTTATGGTTAAAGAAAGAGGTTAACAAACTTGGACCCTTGGGCACTCTGATGCCTAGCTCTCATATTTGAGCCATGGAATTGATACTCCCTTGATTCATCACATGTAAGTTTGTAATTCTTCACTGCATTTGTTGCAAGTAGCATGATACATTGGCTATTTATTTATAGTACATATCAAATATTGCTTGGATCCTGGTCCTTGGTGAGTTGTTTCAAACTTGGAATGCTAATCACTTGTTCATGATTTTTCCTGTAATATGACTGAATCGTTGTTCATGATTATTTATTTATATAGTACATATTGTTTTCTGTTAGTTACAATGAAGCTTGTCAGCAAAGCTTATAGCATTAAATTTTGCAGGTTAGCGGTGGACTGCAATCTATCAAGATCTCACATCTGTCTTTAGTTTTATCTCTTTGCTAAAGACATGGTGACTTGACCATTTCGTAACCAGGGTGCATGTTCTACTCATTGAACAAATGGCCAAGCAGCACAAACTGCAGGAGAACTTGTGCATCTTTGATTACACGAAAATGGTCTTGCTAGAACAATTATTGAACCTATGTGTTTTTTCTGCTCTTATGTATTCAGCTGGAGCTTGAAATTTTGTGCTCAACTCTTGTTATATATATTACTCCGACATGTATGACGCTATGTATAAACCAACATGCCAATATGCAATGTATTGTTCAGTTCATGGCAGTGCTGTTCAGCTAGAATTTTCGAAGGTGTAGCGTTTACCCAAACGAGGAAAAAAAATCGGTTGTATTGTAATACAACCGGAAAGAATACAGGGGTTTTCTTGGTGCACCGGAAAATACAAGTGTAAAGTTTTTACACTTGTAAAATTTTTTAAAGTTCCCAAGCAGGCCCTTAGGGAGAGGATTATGCGTCGGTCCTCCGACACAATTAAAAAAATCAGACGCTCTTTTTCTATACCTTGTTGTTTTGGCTGCTCCCTGCGCTTGCTTCTCCCACCTTTGCATGCTAATGTTCTCCCCCCATACGCGGCCCCCACTATCCTTCTTCTACTTTTTACGTGCAATACCAACTAATTAGCAAGCTTCAAACGTTCTTTCTTCAAAATTATTGTCCAATCTACTATCCGATTACATCGTTGTATTCGTTGCAATTAAATCTTTACAACAAGATCTCACACGATTATATTTTAATAAAATATATGTCTAAAAAATGTCACAATTAGTCATAAAATATTTTAAATAGATGCAACATTCAAAAAATACGGACAACAACACCCACAACCGATACATGAAACATTAGGTTCCCGTGAGTGAAACATTGATAAAATCATATCAAACCTACAATATATTTAAAAATACTTGATTTTATTAAAATATTTATATATCGCATATAAAACAACGAGTTGTATATTGAAACATCATAAAATACTTGCTAAAACATACAAATAACACCACGTGCAACATTTATAAATAAACTAGTGAAATGTTAGAAAATACTTATTGAAACATCAAATCAAATACAAACTGCATGTAACATTAATCAAAGAGCCATTGCAACACAAACTTTAAATGTGCAACATAGTTGAAATCCGGTTGAAACATTAACTTCTCACACGTAAAACATAGAATTTCAATGGTTGAAACATGTATATTTTTTTATCAGAATATAATCTTGCTGTAAAGATTTAATTGCAACAAATATAATGGTGTAATCGGATTGTAGATTTGATAAATAGTTTAGGAGAAAATTGTTAGATGTGTATTATATACTTGTGTATTTATCCTATTGTATAAGGGGTTTCTTGTATATATACCACCTATACATGTATATAGATTGGCCCTTTGGCCAAAGTATGGATTATGGTGCTATTCATAACATGGTATCAGAGCTAGGGTTTCGTTATACCTAGGGTTTGTCGCCGCCGGGCTTGTTGCCGGCCCCGCCCGCGCCTCTTTCCGCGCGAGGCCGCCGCCGTCTAGATCCGGCTGCGCCGTCGCCGGCCCCGCCCACGCCTCTTTCCACGTGAGGTTGCCCCCACCCGAGGCCTTCGCCGCCAGCCCCGCCCGCGCCTCCTTCCGCGCGAGGCCGCCCCCGCCCAAGGGCCTTCGCCGCCGGTGTCGCGCGAGGCCGCCGCCGCCGTGCTGTCACCGGCCCGTTGCCTTCCTCGCCGCCGATTCCCATCGCTGCCGAGAGCAAGTGGTGGCTGAGGGAGGCTCGATTGGTTTACAAACCGACCGAAAAAAAAGAAGAAAAAGAAAAAAAATGTCTTCTTCTATAGGCATCGTTTCTGTTCCTCGTTGCCTGCTGATCTTCGATGGTCTCAATTATCGGGATTGGTTTCAGCACATGCGCATCCACATACGTGGTCAGCGCCTTTAGGAGTTTCTTACGGGCGAGTTGCCTTGTCTGTCTCGTCCTACTCCACCTGTTGAGCCTGCCTTCCCGAAGGATGCTTCCGCAGACACTCGTACAAAGGTTTCTGAGGCTTTTGAGGATTCTATGGCAACTTTTCAGATCTAGTATGCTGCTTACAAGACATGGATTGATGAAGATGCTCGTGCCTCTACTATTTTGGTTGCTAGCATGGAGGCGCATCTCACTGGTGATGTTGTTGGCCTAGCTTCCGTACATGCGATGTGGACGCATCTACGCAGCCGCTACGAGCCATCTGGTGATTCCTTATACCTTACTATTGTGAGACAGGAGCAGTCGCTGCAGCAGGGAGATGCCACTGTGGATGAGTTCTATGCTCAGTTGTCTGCGATATAGCGTCACATCGACTCTTTGGGGCTAGATGTTTGTTGCACCTGTCAGTGTTGTCAGCGTCAGCAGTCTCACATGGAGCTTCGCCGTATCTATGACTTGTTGACACGCCTCCGGTTTGAGTTTGAGCAGACTTGTGCTCAGTTGGTGGCTCGTCATCCTCGTGTGACTTTGTTGGAGGCCCTTGCAACTGTTCGTACCGAGGATATTTGACTTCGTGGAGCGGGTCTGCTATCATCATCATCATCACTTCCTTCGGTTTTGGTGGCTTCTCCAGCTTCTACACCTGCTGTGCCTTTGCCTCCACCACCTGTGCCTACACCAGTGACAGCTGCTGTTGGTAAGGGCCTTCACTGCACCTATTGTAACAAGGATGGACATGTGGAACAGTTTTGCTACAAGAAGAAGAAGGAGGATCTTCGTCGTGGTGCTCGTCCTCCGAGGAGCACTGGAGGTTCCTCCTTTTAGCCGAGTTCCGGTACTTTTGACACTCAGCAGCTTCTCACATTGCCAGGCCGCATGGTTGCTTCTGCATCGTTTGGTTCTGCTGCTCAGTCTTCTGGTGAGAGACCACCTTCTACTTCTCTTTCCTCAGGTACATCACCTTGGATTCTTGATTCTGGAGCTTCTTTTCATATGACATCTGATTCCACCTGCCTTACTTCCATTAGTCCTTTAGCTGCTCCTATCACTATCCACACAGCAGATGGTACCTCTCTTTCTGTCACAGGACGAGGCACTCTTTCAAATTCCTCCTTTCATGTTCCTACTGTTTCTCATGTTCCAAAACTAACCATGCAGCTCATATCTGCTAGCCAACTCACTGATCATGGTTGTTGTGTTATTTTTGATTCTGACTCTTGTTGTGTTTAGGTTCGTCGCACGGGGACTCTGGTTGGTACTGGCCCTCGCCGCCGTGACTCCCAACGGCTTTGTGAGCTTGAATGGCTTCGCCTTCCTTCCGCTGCCCCAGTCAGTCTTCTCGCCTCCACCACTGCCTCTGCAGCTGCTGTAGCCTCCACCGCATCGTTTGCTCAGTGGCATCATCGCTTAGGACATCTTTGTGGTTCCCGTATGTCTTCGTTACTTCGTCGAGGTCTTTTAGGGTCTGTGTCTGGTGATACTTCTCTACATTGTCAGGGTTGTAAGCTTGGCAAACAGCTTCAACTCCCTTATCATTCCAATTAGTCAGTGTCTCAGCATCCTTTTGATCTTGTTCATTCTGATGTATGGGGACTGTCGGCGAAACGGGACAGGGGGTCCCACATATCCCGGGGTCACGTGGGTCTTCGGCCACGTCAGCTCCTCCGGGGGCCACATCCTGCACGATTGGCGGCCGGCCACGACCGTGTCTCCCGCTAACTGTCTGGGCCCAGGGTGCGCCTCCCCATGCTCGGATGCGTCGCCCCGGGCCCCGGGTGTGCTTCCCGAGCTCGGGCACGCGCCCCGGGCCCGGGTGCACCTCCCCATGCTCGGATGCGCCGCCCCCAGGCCCGGGCGCGTGTTGCCCGGGTGCGCCTTCCCCAGACCCGGGACCCACACGCACGGTCCCAGGGCGCGTTCCTGAGGAGCGGAGCGACACTCTGGCGACCAGGCGACCAGACAGCTGCCCGCAGCAGCCGAGCGGCAAGACGACCAGACCAGCCGTCCTCGGCAGCCGCTCCAGACGGTGACTAGACGCTCCTCCGGCATGGGCTTAGGAGGTGGGCGTGGGCGACTGGACGTCCCTCCAGCACGGCGCGGCAGGCGGCGGCATGCGACGAGACCAATTGTAGTTAGCTTCCTCATGTATCTGGGCACTGTGGACTCCCCTTACACGATAAAAGGAGGATCCAGGCCACAGGCTAAAGGGGGGCTTTTCCCCGGTCTCTGACTGACTGGCTCTCGCTCTCTAGCTGGCTTTCTCGCCACTGTACATCTTCTTTAGCTCCGGCAAGCGAGCTGAGTTCTCCTTGTAACAACATACCACATTCATCTCCACATAGCCAAACACACAGGAGTAGAGTATTATGCCTCCGCGCGGCCCGAACCTGTCTACTTCCTCTGTCTCTTTGCGTGTTTTTCTCCGCTGATCATCTCCCAGACGCCGCATTCGCCTAAGAACCACTCCCCTGGCCGAACCTCAAAGGGGGTCTCCAGACTTCCCGCCGTCGGGGTTTCATCCTTCGACAGCTGGCGCGCCAGGTAGGGGGAGTTTCCTTTTCAGGTGATACGCCGGCGTCCCCAACACCGGCACACTCCATGACAGGAGGCCATCATCTGCGGGACTCAGACGAGGAGTCCGGCGACTACACCCCGCCGGGCAATGTTAGCCCTTGGCGAGCCCGCCACGTTCCTCCTCTCCGCCTTCCGAGGCCCCAGACAAGGGCCCTGGAGAGGATGGCGAGCTCTCACGTTCCGCGTCACGGCGGAACAGGAGGAAGCGCCAGAAGGCCAAGGAGGCCGCCGAGAGCTTCGCCTTGGCGGCTACAGGCAACCCCTGGAGCCATGTCGCCCGCGGAGGCGATGACGGCGGCAAGCGGCAAAAGGCGCCAGTGCCGCCGCTGCCGGCAACGGCCCGGAAGTGGTGCCCCCTCCACCAGACGGGCTGGCACGACCTCACGGAGTGCCGCGCCGTCCAAGGCTCAGCCGAGCGTGTCAAGCCGGCGATAGCTCGGGGGTGGTGCGCTTTCCACGACACAGACCGGCACGACATCACGGAGTGCCGCGTCGTCCAGGGCTTGGCTGAGCATCTCAAGCCGGCCATAGCCCGGGGGTGGTGCGCCTTCCATGACACGAACCGGCACGACATCACAGAGTGCCGCACCGTCCAGGGCTTGGCCGAGCGTCTCAAGCCGGCAATAGCCCGCAAGTGGTGCACTGTCCATGAGACGGACTCGCACGACCTCTCGGAGTGCCGCGCCGTCCAGAAGTTGGCCAAGCGCATCAAGAAGTTCCGGCAGGAACAATAGCAGGCCAAGCCCGATCGAGGTGGATTGGACGGTCCGATCCCTCGTCGGACGGTCCGATCGTAGGGACTCGGACGGTCCGATCCCTCGCCGGACGGTCCGAATCTGGCTCCCGACCCGGAACGACAATGCAGGGCGCGACCACCCGGATAGCCTCGCCCTGGCGGGGGCGGGTAGGGGGAAGTCGTCCCGATTCATACCATATCTCAGTCCGGGGCTCCCAGGGCCCAGGCACATATCCAGAACATCCGAGCCGGGGCCAAGGGTCCCAGGACCATGTCCCGGGGTCCGTGGCCCGTGCTCGACTCTGGGGAGCCCGAACCCGAGCCGCCTCGCCAAGGCGAGTGCGGGTCAAAGACGCGGCACCCGGAACAACCAAGCCCGGGCCTCCGGATCTCGGCATATATCAAACCACATCTAAACTCGGC
The DNA here is from genome assembly GCA_003991445.1 of Oryza meyeriana var. granulata. Taxonomy (NCBI): domain Eukaryota; kingdom Viridiplantae; phylum Streptophyta; class Magnoliopsida; order Poales; family Poaceae; genus Oryza; species Oryza meyeriana. The sequence goes on along the minus strand of RYFJ01001045.1, from coordinate 145,854 downwards.
CCCCTGGGTCCCGGGGCCCCTTGCCCGATAAGGGTGTGGCCCGGGATCCGCTTGTTGGGCCCAGCGCCGTGGAGCCCGAACCAGGGCAGCCTCGCCAAGGCGAGTGCGGGCCTAGGAACGTGGCGCCCGGGACGACTTCAATATTCTCACAACCGTATGGGGCGCGGTAACCCGGACAGCACCGCCCTAGCGAGAGCAGGTCCGGGGAGCTCGTCTCAATTCATTCCACATTCCAGCTCGGCCCCCCGGGTCCCGGGGCCCCTCGCCGGATAAGGGCATGGCCCGGGATCCGCTTGTTGGGCCCGGCACCATGGAGCCCGAACCAGGGCAGCCTCGCCAAGGCGAGTGCAGGCCTAGGAACGTGGCGCCCGGGACAACCTCAACATTTTCATAACCAGATGGGGACCGATCACCCGAACGGCTACGCCGAGGCTAGAGCGAGTCCAGGAAGGTCGTCCCGACACCTCCCATATCCAAGCCCGGGCCTCCGGATCCCGGCATATATCGAACCACATTCGAGCCGGGGCCCCGGGCCTCTATGTGCTCCCGGCCGTGAAGAGCTCGCTCCCAGGGGAGTTGAGCCCGGGCCGCCGGCTCAGGAAGCTCGCAATAAAAGCAGGTGTACTTCGTCAGCCATGCTACACTGCGTCAAATCGTCACCAACAACGGCACGCAGTTCACGAGCAAGCTCTCCGGCGAGTACTGCTCCAACGTCGGCATCAGGCTCTGCTTCGTTCCCCCGCCCACCCTGCGAGCAATAGGAAGGTTGAGCGGGCGAACGCGGAGATCCTGCGAGGCCTCAAGACAAGGTCCTGCAGCGACCTCAAAAAGCATGGCGTCAAGTGGATCGACGAGCTCCCGGTGGTCCTGGGGGCGAATCATACCACACCAAGCCGGGCCACCGAGGAGACCCCATTTCCTCCTGGTGTACGGGGCCGGAGCCATTCTGCCGTCAGAGCTCACCTTCGGCTCTCCCGGGAACGGCGCTAAGCGACGACATCAACCACGACAACATGCAGCTCGACGACCTCGACTTCCTCGAGGAATGAAGGCGGCCCGCCCCGCTCCGCGTCACTCGTAACCAGCAAGGCCTCAAGCGCTATCGTTAGCGTAAGGTTCGGGCCCGATCACTTCGGGTTGGGGGGTTGGTTCTCCACCGTGTCCTTATACGTGCTGGAAAGAAACAAACCTTCCCCCTATAGGAAGGCCCCTTCCTAATGATCGGTGTTTCCCGACCGGGCTCGATAAGCCTAGGAGCATCATCGCAAATCTTTTCCATAAATGCATCCTGTAAGTGGCGGTGTGCCCGGGCCAGCGCCGGATTTCTCCAAATCCCAGCGCTGGCCGGGGCCCCCTTGGGTATACGCTTTCATATAAACAGCATTTTTAATATCCCTCCCAGTCTCATGCCTTCGTCCTTTTTCGTGTGTTGCGTTCGTGGCGGTCTCACTCCCTAGGGGCATATTCGGGCCGCGCCCGTGCGACGGTTGGGGTTTGCGCATTATCATCAGTTCCCTACCAACGAGCTACCGTATCTCGACGTGCTAGGTCCAGGGCGTTGTCGAGCTCGCGGGGACTTGATGGCGCCCTCCGGGCAGCGCCCGAGTCCCGGCGGTTCCGGCGTCCCGCCTGGCTAGCTTCGGGCTCGTTTTTTTCCGGAGGTAGGGGGTGAAATGCTTATGCGTGATCTTTTCCTCCGCACGGTCGTGACCGCGAGGAAGCCTTCTAGAGGTGGTTGACCCCACGATTCGTAGCATGGAACGGACAAGGGAACAAGCCAAATACTTTCACAGTTTGTCATGTGCAGATTAGACCAACTCCCGGCAGGATTAGGCAGGCTTTCCGAACCTCGACACGGCCTGCGAAGCCCGGCCTGGCCAGCTCGTCCCTGGCCACCGCCGGGGCACTGGGTACTCCGCTGCCTGGCGACCCTGTGCCCGGTCAAGTCTGTTCCCACGGCCTCGCGGCGCTCCCTGGGCCAATGGCGCCCGGGGGCGCGGAGGGCCCTCGGACCCGGAAGACGGGAGGGGTTGAGCCTACGGACTTCACCGTTTCCATAAGGCTCGCGCTCGGTCGCCCGCGGCCCCTTGGTGCCGGGCTCTCGGGGACCTGGCCGCTACGGCGGATCACGGCGGGTCGGCCCGATACTCGGCGTTCCCGGGGGCGAGCAACGCTCCCGGCCCCGGGATTGTGCTCGCGGGGCCATACCGCCCTTTGCAACTTCCAGATACGTAGCCTTATCCGACTTTACATATTGCTCAATTTGTACTTCTCCCCTCGTTTGTATGGCTAGCCTAGATTCCCGGGGCGGGCCGCGGTGCCCAGCCTGGCCAGCTCCTCCCCGGCCACCGCCGGGGCACCGGGTGCTTCGCTGCCTGGCGACCCCGTGCCCGGTCAGGGTCAGTTCCCGAGGGGCTCCCGGCGAATCAAGAGACTGTTCTCGCGGCCTCGCTGTGCTCCCTGGGCCAACGGCGCCCGGGGGCACGGAGGGCCCCCGGATCCGGAAGACGGAAGGGGCCAAACCTACGGACTTCGTCGCTCCGCAAGACTCGCGTCCGGATGCTCGCGGCCCCGGGGACCGGGTTCCCGGGGAGGGCAACCGTCACGTTCGCTGCCCCTGGGGACAGAGCTCCCGGGGCAGGCGGCTGTAGCAGGGCCCGGACAGGGGCCTCAGGCACTACGGCTGTTCGCGACTCCTGGCTCTCGCTGTCGGATGGCGCCCGGTACTCGGCGCTCCCGGACATGAGGCCCCGAACACCAGCAACCTCCGAACAACACAATAAGCAAAGGTACAAAAATGTAAACATGATCATATACATATGCAAATGTCTCTCTTTGTACAAAACAGGCAAAATCGGAGCGCAAGCACGAGCGAGGCCCGGAGATGTCGTCGCACGGGGGGAGGTCACCGGTGTACTTGAGACCGGACCCCGGGCGGCGTCAGAAGGGGAGCGCTTGGGGGCATGGAGGGCCCCCGGGCCCCGAAGGCAGCCGCGGATCGCGTCAGAAGGAAATCTACGTCTCCCTCGGACTTCTCGTCAGGCGTTGGCCCCACGAGGTGCTCGCCCCGCTCGAAGAACCCTGCCACCGTTGCTGCAGTGTTGGCGACGGCCCCGAAGCCGGCCGTGCACTTCCGGGAGGCCTCGGCCTCCCACTCCGTCTCCACCAACCGGGACTCGGCGGCCTCCACCGCTACCTCGCACGCGGTGATCTCACGCTTCCGGGCCGCGAGCCCGGCCTCTCGGGCCCAGACGCGATCTTCCCGGAGAGGACATTTCCACCTCCCGTGCCTCCATCTCGGACCGGGCACGGGAGGCCTAGTCGGCGGAGGACTTGGCGGCGCCCTCCAGTTGGACGCCGCACCCCTCTCCCGCCTCAATCTCCAGCTGGCGGGTCGCCACGAAGATCTCGGTGGCGACTGTACGGGCCGCGAGCTGCTGCATCGCCATCGCGATCGCTGCCCGCCCGCTCTCGAGATCCGCCCGGGCCCCGGGCGGACTCCGGTCGGTCTCGACGGGCTGCCGCCTGCCCTTGGCCGGCGGCGATCGCCATCTGCTCCACCACGGAATGTAGCGTCGCGTGTCCGCACGCCACTCCTGTTCGCCGGGCAGCAAAAACTACCAGGGCCCGCTCCCTCCTCGCGGGAGACGGCTGGGCCCAGGCATTTCCCTCTTCTTCGGCAGCGGGGACATCAGACAGTCCCACGACGGCCCGCTCCGGCGTGGCCGCCGCGGCCCCCATGTTCAATACCACACATGTGGTAACCGCAACAGTGGCCTCGGTCCCCCGGGGTCCGCGCAGCTCCAGGAAGTGGCGGCCAGGACAACGGCCGCCGAGGCAACCTTCTTCGCCTTTTTGGCTACCGGCAATCCCAGAAACCGAACAAGCAGAAGGCCCGGCTTGTTTTCCGGATTGGAATGGAGCCCTTTCCTCGCGCCTCCTCACGAACCGCCACGGCTTCCTCAACGCTTCATTCCATGTTTTCAGCCCGGGCCCCTAGGTCCCGGGCACATATCTACCACATTACAGCCAGGGCCCCGGGTCCCGGGTCCGTATTTGTTCCCGAGCACATATCCAGTCTAGGCAACAAGTCGTCAAGCTCCACCAGTTCATGGCGAACCAGGTCCACCCCGCGTCCCCTCATTTCTTCAAGACGTGGCCCTGTTCCTGCCCGAGGCTGATCCCGGCCGAGCAACAAGGCCAGGGGCCACGAAACCCCGACGGCGGGAAGTCTGGAGACCCCCTTTGAGGTTCGGCTAGGGGAGTGGTTCTCAGGCGAATGCGGCGTCTGGGAGATGATCAGCGGAGAAAAAGACACGCAAAGAGACAGGAGGAAGTAGACAGGTTCGGGCCGCGCGGAGGCGTAATACCCTACTCCTGTGTGTTTGGCTATGTGGAGATGAATGTCGTATGCTGTTACAAGGAGAACTCAGCTTGCTTGCCGGAGCTGAAGAAGATGTACAGTGGCGAGAGAGCCAGCTAGAGAGCGAGAGCCAGTCCCCTGGCCGAACCTCAAAGGGGGTCTCCAGACTTCCCGCCATCGGGGTTTCATCCTTCGACAGGGACTAGCTCCTTTTGTTTCGAAAGGGGGTCATCGATATTATATCATTTTTATTGATGATTTCTCTCGACATATATGGATATACTTTATGTCATCTCGTAGTGAGGTTTTATCTATCTACAAGACCTTTGCCACTATGATTCGCACTCAGTTTGACTCTCCTATTCATGTTTTTCGCGCTGATTCTGCTGGAGAGTACTTGTCAGGAGTTCTTCGTGGTTTTCTTGCTGAGCAGGGCACTCTCTCTCAGTTTTCTTGTCCAGGTGCCCATGCTCAGAATGGTGTGGCTGAGCGCAAGCATCGTCATCTTCTTGAGACAGCTCGTGCTCTCATGATTGCTTCTGCTGTTCCACCACATTTCTGGGCTGAGGCTGTTTCTACTACCACTTTCTTGATCAACATTCAGCCCTCCTCTGCTCTGCAGGGTGGGATCCCAGTTGAGCGTCTCTGTGGCCAGACTCCTGATTATTCCAGACTTCGCCTCTTTGGGTGTGTGTGTGCTATGTTCTTCTTGCATCTCATGAGCGCACCAAACTGACTGCTCAGTCAGTTGAGTGCGTTTTTCTGGGGTACAGTGGTGAGCACAAGGGGTATCGTTGTTGGGATCATGTTGGCCGACGGATGAGGATTTCTCGGGATGTTACGCTTGACGAGTCTCGTCCCTTCTATCCTCGTCCTTCTCCTTCCTCCACTTCAGCATCTGTTGTTGAGCTGTTTTCATTTCTGACCTTTCCTTCCAGTCCTATAGTCACCACTCCACCAAAGCCTTTGGTCTCTCCTGTGCCTCCTTCTCAGTCAGCCCCCTCTTCACCACTGGCATCCTCTCCCAAGGTTGCTCTTGATCTTGTTCCTTCTTATCCTTTCTACTATACCCGTCGCCCGCGAGTTGAGGATCCTTCTGCTATGCCCTCCCCCTCTGATGGGTCATCCCCTTCAGCCACTCCTCGCTATGCTCTTCGTGATCGCCAGTCTATTCGGCCTCCTGAGCGTTTTGGCGTTGCTGCTGTTGCTCTTGCCGAATCGACTTCTTATCGTGATGCTGTTGTTCATCAGGAGTGGCCGCATGCGATGGCGGGGAAGATTGCTGCCCTTGAGCGTACTGGCACGTGGGATCTTGTTCCTCTTCCTACGCGTGTTACTCCTATCACGTGCAAGTGGGTCTATAAGGTTAAGACTCGCTCTGATGGTTCTCTTGAGTGTTACAAGGCTCGTCTTGTAGTGCGTGGTTTTCGGCAGGAGCATGGCCGTGACTATGATGAGACTTTTGCTCCTGTCGCTCACATGACCACAGTTCGCACTCTTCTTGTTGTGGCCTCTGTTCGACAGTGGTCTATCTCTCAGTTGGATGTCAAGAATGCCTTTCTCAATGGCGAATTGTGTGAGGAGGTCTACATGCAGCCACCCCCTGGGTATTCTGTCCCTGAGGGTATGGTTTATCGTCTTCGCCGATCTCTCTATGGCCTCAAGCAACCTCCTCGTGCTTGGTTTGATGTTTCTCCTCTGTTGTCACTACAGCTAGTTTTTCAGCGAGTGCTCATGATCCTGCTCTTTTTATCCACACTTCATCTCGTGGTTGGATGCTTCTCCTTTTGTATGTTGATGATATGATCATTACTGAAGATGATCCTCAGTATATCACTTTTGTTAAGGAGCAGCTTCATGAGCAGTTTCTTATGTCTGATCTAGGTCCTCTTCGCTATTTTCTTGGGATTGAGATTATTTCTATTTCTGAGGGTTTCTATTTGTCCTAAGAAAAGTATATCCAGGATCTTCTTGATCATGCCTCTCTTACTAATCAGCGGACAGCTGAGACTCCCATGGAGTTTAATGTTCATCTTCGTCCCACGGATGGTGAGCCTCTTACTGATCCTACTCGTTATCGTCATCTTGTTGGGAGCCTTGTTTATCTTGGTATCATATCTTCGTGGAACTATCTCTCGTCGTCTCTTTTTCCCTCGCTCCAGCTCTTTACAGCTCCAGGCATATTCTGATGCCACCAGGCCTAATGATCCCTCTGATCACCGGTCTTTCTCTGCTTATTGCGTTTTTCTTGGTGGTTCTCTCATTGCATGAAAGACCAAGAAGCAGACAGCAATTTCTCGTTCGAGTGCTGAGGCTGAGTTGCGAGCTATGGCTTTGTTGACTGCGGAGGTTACTTGGCTACGGTGGTTACTTGAGGAGTTTGGTGTTTTTGTTTCTGCACCGACTCCTCTTTTGTGTGACAGTACAGGTGCTATTAGCATTGCTAAAGATCTGGTGAAGCATGAGCTTACAAAGCATATTGGTGTTGATGCTTCCTACATGTGGACACAGGTGTAAGACTAGATTGTTGCTCTTCAGTATGTGCCTTCCGAGCTTCAGTTGGCAGATTTCTTCACAAAGGCACAAACCAGGGCTCAGCATAGTTTTTATCTCTCCAAACTTCATGTTGTTGATCCATCATAAGTTTGAGGAGGGGTGTTAGATGTGTATTATATACCTGTGTATTTACCCTATTGTATAAGGGGTTTCTTGTATATATGTCATCTATACATGTATATAGATTGGCCCTTTGGCCAGAGTATGGATTATGGCGCTATTCATAACAAAAATATGTTTTAAATGTTACTGAAAACTTGTATGCATACATGCAAGAACAACTATGCAAGAACAACTATACAAGCAGAAGAGAGGGATTAGTGCGGGGTGTCCGATCTTTGGGTCTCTATCGGGCGTCTGAGGCATTTTCCAAGAGTTAGGGTCAAAATAGTGTTACATACATTTTGGAATAATCCTAATATATAATCCAAAAATGTTACTAGGTTTTAGTTTATAAAAAAACGAATTTATAATTTTTTTCTAGCGCCAAGCCTTATATAACTTCCGTTTACCTAGCTAAAACAACAACATTTAGAACTCATTTGAAAACATATGAATCTCACGGAAATTTGTATAGGAATCGGGAAAAAAATTCTTAGTGTTCCAAAGAAAGCATTACTCACTATATTAGTGAGTTCAACTACATAGTTGGGAGAAGCACGTATGTGCTCATGGATCACAAATGTATGCTTCGGTAGTTGTCGTCAGACACCAGCACAAGCCGGGAACTCCTTGGCCTTGATAGGGCCGTCCGGGCGGTAGGCGGCGACGGACATGGGCTCGACGAGCATCGGCAGGAGCTCGTCCTGGATGCACTTGTGCATCTCGCCGCAGTGCTTCTCGACGACGGCGGTGAGGGTGACGGCCTCCTGCTTCGTCCGCCACAGGGTGTCCGGCAGCGCCAGCACGTAGGTCGCCAGCAGCTGCGACAGCTTCTCCACGTGCCTCTCCGCCATCTCCTGGTGGTCCTCGAACAGCGCCTGCGCCGTCGCCAGCCTCGCTGCCGGCCACGTCCGCTCCTCGCCGCCGAACATGTGGTAGGCGAAGGCGTATGACCGCGACAGCACGTGGCGGGAGCCGAGCAGGGCGCGGTGCGCATCGGCCAGCGCCCGGGCGGCGTCCCGGCAGGGCCAGAGCTCGGCGTCCTCCTCCAGCCGCCGCACCCGGTTCCCGACGGCCGGACCCAGGTTCTCCAGCTCCGTCTTGCGCGAGTCGCTGTGGGCCTTGAACCGCTCGTAGTAGTGCGTGTACCGGAGCACCTTCCGCTTGGCGTCGTCCACCTTCTTCTTCTCCTCCGTGTTGATGAAGCGGTTGCAGCTGTGCCCGTCGATGCTGTGCACCGTGTGCGCCTCCCCGGTGGCCCCGCCGCACAGCCAACTGCAAAAGTTAACGTCGGCGTCAACGACGACACCATGCGTCATCAATGGCGATCGATGGATGAGGTTGAGAGTTTACCAGAGGCACTGGCCGCACTTGCAGCGGACGTGGTTGCAGCCACCGTTCTTCTCGATGGGCTTGAAGCACTTGGGGCAGTTCTTTGTGTTGGCGAGGATCCAGTCGAGGTTAATGGACTCGCCGCGGCACTTGGCGTCCCACCGCTCCCACATGGCGCAGGGGCACGGCGAGTGCGCTGGCGACGCGCCGCAGCTGAAGCAGAAGCTGACGCCGCAGGGGCAGGACACGTCGCACCACCGGTCGCCGCCGTCCACGCGGATGGCGTGGCCGCAGTGCGGCGCGCTGGGGCACCACCGCACCGCGCCGTTGTCCTCCACGTACGATTCGAGGAGGAAGTGGCCCAGCCGCCTCGCCGCGTCGGGGTACTTGCGGCCGAGGAGGCGCTGTGCCATGTCCTCGTCGCAGATGGCCGTGCACCTCACCGCCATGCACCGGATCTGCTTCTGCCCACCGCTCACAGAGGCAAAGAAGTGCTCTGTCCAACCTGAACAAATGAATGAAGCAAAAATGTCAGTACATCGCAGCTACCAAAATCCTGTTATTTCGAACTTCTTTATTAATTTTACAGAAGCCTAGGAAATTTGACTAATGTCTTTTGCTAAGAAAATTAACTATCAGCAAATTAAGCAAACAAGTAACAAGTTCTTGTGACGAAATACCTGGTGCAGATTAATAGAAAAGAAAATGAAGAATTGCTGATGAAATAAATGGAGAGAAACAAACTTACAGTCATTGCAGAAGCAGTGTCCACAATCCATAGTCGAGATAGCGTGCAGTGAAACCTCCTCAAAGCACACGTAGCAGGTGACGCTGCTTCTGTGGTGCGGCGGCGACGCCATGGCCGCCGTGCTGCTCTTCTCCTCCTGGATCACGATGCCGGCCTCGCTGAGCATTCGGTCTCGGCCCTTCCTGTCCAGGTGGTCCAAGATAGAGTCCACCTTCCAGCGGTGGTGGATGAGGAGAGCCCGAGCCTGGTGCTGCTTTACGTAGAGCAGGTTCATCACCATGGACAGGTCTTGTTGCTGTATACATAGGTAGAGTAGGCGAAGAACACTGTAATTAGTTACTAATTGCTAGCAGAACACCAACCATGTCAGGCAAATTAAAAGCCTGAACTTTGAGGTCCTGAGCAATGTCAGGTGGAGTCATATTACCTGTGCGGCCGGAAGACACTCTTTTGTGATGGCCTGCAACAGCAACAGACATCAAAGGTAATCAGCACATCTTTCGCAAATCGCAAGCATAAAATGTAGAGTGCATGTTCTCAAAATTACAATAACAAAAATTTTGTGCGAAATACAAAAAGAATAAATCCAAGTGAAACAATTAACTTTTTTCAATCCCCCAAAAGTGGAAGCCTTGATCCCAAAGAACACGATCTAGCACGGTCCGATACTAGTGTCATTACTTTAAGCAAAATCATAAGTCCTTTTACGCAAAAGTTTAGGGATCTCCCAACGCCTGGCCCATTCATCAACTCAATGTGAAGAATGCAATCCTCCACGGACATCTTGAGTAGACTCTCTACTGCCAGCAACCCTCGGGCTTTGTCCAGCCCGCCGCTCTTGACCATGTTTGCTTATTGCAGAAATCTCTCTATGGTCTGAAGCAGGTACCTCGAGCGTGGTACCAGCGGTTTTCCACTTATCTTTGCCATCTTGGGTTCACTACATCAACCTCCGACACCTCCTTCTTTGTTGTCAAAGATGGAGAGAAGATGGCCTATCTTCTACTATACGTCGACGTTATCATCCTTACAGCATTCTCTACAGCTCTTCTTCAGCGTATCACCAAGTAGCTGCACTCAGAGTTCGCTTTGATGGACCTTGTTGATCTACACTTCTTCCTCGACATCTCCGTCATGCGCTCCTCCACTAGCCTCTTCCTGTCTCAACAGCAGTATGCACTGGATCTTCTCCAGCGTGTAAGCATGGCTGAGCATCACTCGACGGAGACACCAGTGGACACTCACGCCAAGCTGTTTGCATCCGATGATGCTACGTGAAGGGCACCCTCTCCTCTGGGCTCCACATCGGCACTTCTCCGACTTGGACACTCACCGCATACTCCGACGCGGATTGGGCTAGCTACCCCGACTCTCGCCGGTTTACATCTGGCTTCTGCGTCTACCTTGGTGACAACATGGTGTCTTGGTCCTTGAAACACTAGATGACAGTCTCCCGCTCCAGCACCGAAGTCGAGTATCATGATGTTGCCCATGCCATTGCTGAGTGCCGCTGGCTCCTCCAGCTTCTCTAGGAGCTCCACACCCCTATTGCTTCAGCGATGGTTGTGTACTACAACAATGTCAACACGATCTACATGTCCTCCAATCCAGTATAGCACTGTTGCACAAACCACATCGAGATTGACATCTATTTCGTCTGCGAAAAGGTTGCCCTAGGATAGGTCCTGGTCCTCCACGTCCCATCCTTGTACCAATTCGCCGACATCATGACTAAGGGCTTGCTTGTGCAGTTGTTCACTGACTTTTGGTCCAATTTTTATGTCCGGAATCCTCCTGATGCGACTGCGGATGGGTATTAGTGATATTATAGCCGATATTGTTGTACATGTCTTGTATAGGCTCCCGAGATTGTGGATCTGTGTAACTTCCATGTAGTAATTGGCTATATATGATATATCCCCCCCCCCCCACCCCCACCACAACAATTGGGTTCCTGGCGACCAGGCAAAAGTTTCTTTCTTGCACATCAACCATTTTGGTATATAGAAATTAGGATTATTTACATTCAACTTAGGATCGCCCAATCGGTCAGCTAGGTTAATTTGAACAATCATATTGTGGTATGCATGACTACATGTCAGACTACTCGGTTTACACTAAGGTCTCGTTTGGTAGAGCTCAATTTTTAGAGCTGGAGTTGTAGTTGTGGAGCTACCCGAAGGCCGCTCCACCTCGCAGTTCAATTTTTCGGAGCAGCTCCAGCCTACTCCAGTTCTTTTTTTAGTGGAGCTAGTCTGCTTGGTAGAGCTCCAGCTCCACCGAACCAGGATGTGAGAGCTGGAGCTCTACCAAATGGAGCCTAATTGGCATGATGCAGTTGAAGATTTTCAGAAAAACAAAATGAGAAGAAACAATAATCTACATGGGGAGGGGTTTACTTGTGAATGTTTTGTGCAAAGCATCAGCGTGGATGGAACTAGATTATTGCAAATTCCTGATCCATGCGGATAGGCAGGGATTTTAGGCATATGAGTACGTTATCCATTTTTCCTACAAAAATAGCTTGCTAGTTATGGCTGCAAACTGATCTACTTTCAGAAAAATATGCATTGCAGTTGTACTCCAAAACCAAACCACATTAAGCCATCATGCGTTAAAGCATACTCCCTCCAAATCCCAATCCAAGTTGTTCTAACCGTGTACACAAGATTTTGATAAAAATCGGTCAAATGGCTTTGTTGCGCTTCATTTATACTACATTGAAAAAGGATGATTCACCTATTTGTGACAGAGGTAGCATTTATTTGGTAAAGACAAACAAGCAAGAAAAGATGCCTACAAGCTCCAAAGAACATACATTTAGGGAAAAAAAAAGAGAATACATGCTAAACGATACATATTTAAAATCGAAAGGATAAACATATATCAATCCTATAAGAAATCGATTTGGCAAGAATTTTTAAAGTTCACAGATGGTTTCACAAATTTAAAGCATTGAGCAAGAATATTACATGAATAACTTATTATGCATGTGCATTAGAAGTAATTTAAAAGACTCATTTTTTCCCACAATAAAAAAACACAAAATTTTATCAAATTTTGATTTCAAATTCTTTATGTTTGCTATGCATGAATCATAACAAGATCTAACAAACAATCGGGAGCACGGCGGACTAGAAATCGATCTAGTCTGGTTGGTTTACTCACCCAGCAATCCACGGGGCGCTCCGGCAACGCCACGTCCTCCTCGACCAGCATGGCGTTGCCGTCGTCCGCCTCCATCTCGTCGCCGTCTTCCCAGTCCGCCTCCTCCTCCTCTTGCCCTTCCTCGTCGTTGTAGTCGTAGAAGCACTCTTCGTCGTCGCTCGACATGGCGGGCGTGGGTGTGTGTGACCGTCACGGGCAGCCTTGATCGCGCGCGCACGGCCGCCGGCCGGCCGGGGCAAGCGGGCTGTGGGTATATGTGGGGGGACGCTCGCGGCGGAGGCAAAGGCGAGAGGATAGATCGCGAGGAAGAAGGCTAGGCTATTATGGCCTGACGGCCGCGAGGTAGCTAGGGTTTAAGGTCCGAGTTATTGTGGGACACGGGTGACATCACAAAAGCTGGCTAGAGGCTGACTCGGACTTTGGAGCAAATTGGTTGTCACTTAATTTGTTTGTTATTGTGCAAATTTAAACCGTGATAGAAAGTTTAGTTTGTCCGAGTCTGATCAGTTCTAGCCTTTCGATTTGGCTGTTACTGTATCTTAGTAAAAAAATTTACATTGTCAGGAGTAACGAGTTTGACTCTAAATTAGCTCTGGTAACATATATGCGTAAATTCATGTTGTTTAATGTTAACTAATGAAATCGACAAACTTGCTCCATGTCATACACTCGATATGTACATTCTCTCTTTTTTTTTAGAGGAATAGAGTGTTTTATTAATTAGGAAACATCGGTAAAGTCTTGGCTATTAGCCATTTTTACAAAATCAGGAAAAGAAAATCTCCAGACTGCACTAGCCTCATTCCAACAAGCGAATTGAGAGAAAATATGCGCTACTGAATTGCACTCCCTTATGTACATTCTAACAATACGGATATAAACAAAAGTAAGTGGGATCAGTAGGTGTTGTCGGTTGATGGATACCGAGTGCGGGGATCTGGACAGACCCTCTTGAGGTTTGGCCGGGGGGTGTGGTTCTTGAATCTACCTAGACAGTGGAGAAAGATGAACATAGAAAACTTAGATAGGTTCTGACGGCACAGAAGCGTAATACCCTACTCCTTTGTGTGTTGTGTTATGCTTTGCTGAGAATGCTTCAGAAACCAGCCCTCCCTCATATGGCCTTGGACCTACCCTTACAGAATACAGGTGGTGCTACAGTGACCGAACCGGAGGGATGGACGTGAGAAACTATACCCTAAAATTACTAAATTACAGCTAGATTGTGGTAGGGTACAGAATAGACATGCACTATAAGGCATGTGGCACAGTGCTACTCGTCCCCCTCCAACGGGACTTGCACCCTTCCAAGCTGGGCCCCTAAGAAGCAGATCCAAGAGGAGGTTGTGGCCGCCTGCCACATGCCCAGGACACCTTCCACTCTCATGTAGAGGGAGCTTTGGTGGAGAAAACGTTGGCCATCATTGCTGTTCCATGGTCCCATTTGTCGGTGCCTAGGCGGAGTAGGCAAAAACTAGGGAAAGCTGGTAGGCCATCAGGAGTCAAGCCGTCTGACAGCCCATGCCTTCCGACAGCCTACACAGGGCTTTGATTGACAGGCGATAGGCAACATGACCTGACCTATTTACCATGCCGCACTCTCTGACGGGTAGATATCCGTCACATCGTCCCTCCTTCGAGAGGCACGCGAAGGACAAGACATGGAAATGCACCGCTAGTCGTTCGGCCCTTGAACACTACCCTGCAGGTCCACGTGGGTTGCGGGTGCTCGGGGGCACCGCTCGGCCGCCGAGCGCTACCCTATAGGCCTACGTGTGCCGCAGGTGCTCGGGGGCACTGTTCGGCCCCCGACCACTCCCATGCAGGTCCACATAGGTTGCGGGTCCTTGGGGGCGTCCTCCTTAGGGCCACCTGCTAGGAGTGGCCCTAGACAAGGGCTTGGCTCGAGCTTAGGAGCATCCTGCTCGGGACCCTGAGCTGTACTGACTACACATTTGATCAGCCAAAGTGCCTCGGTTTCCTGCACTCATCCCGATGATGCAATCGATGCCTAGTTCGATCGCCAAGGGCCACCTCCTCTGACCGATGGCCGCTTGGGCATCGTCGCAGCTCCATGCTCTTCTCATTCTCCAGCTTCTTCCTGTCACGCCCTAAAATTCATTAAATATTTAAATCCTCTGATAATGCATTTTTAGAATAAATTAAAAATAGTAAAGAATGAGTTAGTACAAATCTATGAAAATTTCCAACAGAAAGTGGGCCTAGATAAAATTTTATTAAATATTTTGCTTAATCCTTTAGCTTCTGGAATATTCTGTGAATTAATTGAGCAAGGAAAGTATTTTTAATAAATGAAATAGCATTTCATTATTTATTTTAATGGAGAAATCCTTTTAAATCCTCTCGGAGCCAGCGGGCTGAATCCAATCCACTGCCCCCTTTCCCTCTCCCACGTGGCCTGGCCTCGCTTTTCCCTTCCCCTCTCCGTGTGCGTCTGCGGCCCACCTGACCCAGCTCACTGCACGAGTCCAAGACGGCCTGCTGGCCTGTCTCCACGCGGCCGCTCGCCGACAGGTAGGGCCTACTTGTCCGCTCTTTCGTCAAGCTAGGGACGAAGTACTGTTCCTCCCCGACTCGGCCACCGCAAAATCCTCTCGAATCCTCTCGTCTCGATCGCGGTTTCCCCGAATTGGTTGAGGAGGAATCCATCCCTTATCCTCCCTACCAAATTGCCTGGAAATCGGGCCAAATCCCTTGGGGTTTGGACACGGACTTGAGCTCGAAAACGCGCCACTGTTGCCCTAGCTTGCGCCGCCGCAATCCCACTGTTTCCAAGGCGGACTCCCCCTCCCGGACTATA
Organism: Oryza meyeriana var. granulata; assembly: GCA_003991445.1. Taxonomy (NCBI): domain Eukaryota; kingdom Viridiplantae; phylum Streptophyta; class Magnoliopsida; order Poales; family Poaceae; genus Oryza; species Oryza meyeriana. The sequence goes on along the minus strand of RYFJ01001045.1, from coordinate 130,764 downwards.
AATAGAACCCCTCGGACCCCTGCCGCCGAATCCTAATCCCCTCCGTCCTCGCCACCCACCGTTCTCAGCCATTGCCAGCCGCAGCCGTTCCTAGTGTCGAAGCCACGACGTTGTAGTCCGGTCGCCGCTCACCGCCGTTCCAGCCATCGCCAGGCCTCGCCGTCGCCACTGTTGGAACCGCAAGGAGGAGATGATCTCTGGCCGTCGAGGACTGCCGGAACACAGCCGTCGTCGAGGACCCGAAGACCTTCGCCACTTGAAGCTCGTTGCTGGCCATCTCCTCTTGCTGTTCACTATCATTCTTGCTTCAGTGAGCATCACTACGGTGCCCTCTACCTCCCAGTGCCCGCCGCTAGCGCCGCCGTTCCGTAGATGCCGGCGACCATCGGATCCCGAGCCACCTCGCCGCCGGCCTGCCTACGTGGCTGCCCGGTCAGTGCCACATCTCCCTCCCGTCCGTGGTGTCCGCCACATCAGCGCCACGTGGTGTCCGCCACATCAGCGCCATGTGGTGTCCCCAGGTGTGGATCTGATCGGATTTGATCTCGGCCGTCGGATAGATCAATCTCAGTCGTTCATTCCCGTGTGCCATCTCGATGGACCTGGTTCACGGTGAACCCGCCTCCCCTCTCTCTACCATGTGGGTCCCGCATGTCAGAACCGTCGGCCCTCTCTCTCTTCCTTAGGGATAATGCCATAAATCTTTTAATTAGTTTCTATAACACATATAATAGACTGAAAATTTCTAAAATACATAAGTAATTCATCCTAAGTCCGTTTGGGGTGATTCAACTAGCAAAATTATTTAAAAATCGAGATCTACCCATTAAAAATATAATCTTGTTCTGTTGATGTGTTCTTATGTATTGTTTTTTGCCTTTTTGTTCATTGTCTTTAGTCGCCGATGTTCCGGAAGACACAGGAATCTACAAGGAGAGTTTCGAGGCTTTCGTGGAGTAGCAAGGCAAGTCACATAGATCCACAATCCCTTTAAGCATGTTGAACCCATGATTTAAAGCTATCTTTTATTTAAATGTGCATTTATTTTCCAATGTCATCGGGAGGGTAAACCTTATGTCTTTGTTATGGCCAATTTGCTTTGACTACCTGTTACCTTGTACCTATGGATTAATGTGACTAGCTAGCTTTATTTATGGGTTAGCTAGAATAACTTTAGGACTTGCTTAGCCATGCTTAGAAACTTTAGTTGGAACATATGGGATACTCATTAAAATACTAGTAATGGCTTATATATGACATGAGATGATGACAATATGGCTCACGACCGAGGTTGTGTTTTGTTAATTAATTGAACAACTGAAACTTGACTAGTGGTGGGTTGTGAGCACATGGAATGATGATGCTGCTAGTAGTGCTCATGATAGTTAAGGACCGGTTCACGAGCTATCTTTGCAAAGCAATACCCGTACTAACCATAAGTTAAAATGGGTAATAGTGGGAGTTGAAGTGTGACACGTTCAACCGAAGGCACCAGGGCATGTTTGTGATAGTCATAAGTCCATGTATGGTAGTCATAAGTCCATGGTTTTGGGCGTTGGGCCGTCTCCCTACCTAGGTACTTGATCACCCCTACCGGAGACAGGTGGCTCAATGGGTGGCTCTCTTATTGTGTGTTACATGGATGGTCATGTCACAACTCCTTTCCGAGGTACTGTGGTGGTATTGAGGCGCATGACAATATGTTGTGGGGTTATGTCTTGTGGGTAAATTGGTATACCTCTGGCCAGATTAAAACTATTCAAATAGTTGTGCCCGTGGTTTTGGACGGTTGTGCAATGTTTTTCGTGATTAGTCCCACTTACATTTAATTAATTTGAATATTATTGGATTAGCTCCAGGATGGTAGTGGTTGGGCCTGTATTACCTTGGAGGGTGGTTTGGTGGTGATTAATGATTACTTATTTTACTACCTCTTTAAATGCCTTTATTAAATGTTGTTTATGCAAATGAGCCATATTATGCCTACCTGTGCACTTGCATCTCTGCTGTTATTGACACTGAAAATCACCGATTAGCGCTGAAGATGAGTTGATGATCTGGTTCGGTGCACTAGACACGCGAAGGCCTGGGAGATCTGCTTAGCTCCAGTGCAGGTCCTAAATTTGAGGTTCACGGGCGTGCCAGTCAATTTTACCCAGCAATTGACAAGGAGAGAAAATATTATATCAATGAACCAATCGGCCGATGCAGACTCCTTCCAGCCGATTGCTGATAGCACTTGTACATCGGCTAGAGAACCGATAATATAAAAAATAGAAAACCAGCCGATTTCCCTCGAGCCGACTGCCTAGCTACCGACAGCACTTGTGTATCGGCTAGGAAACCGATAACGATATAAATATATAAATCAGCCGACTATCAATAAAGCATGTGCATCGGCTGGAAAGCCGATGATAGTGTAGATAATCAAAATAATAATCAAGACAATGCAGTCGGCTTTATCTGGTAAAAGATAACTTATCGGCTAGGCACTCCGATAAGACGTTTGCATAAAATCTATCAACCTAGCAGGAATAACTTATCGCAGGCAGTTTAGTAGGTCGGACCTAACCGATGCAGCACAGACTGATGATAAATTACACCCAGTAAGATGATAAATTTATGCATGCGTGATGTGATATATGCACTCGGCCTAAGAGATCAAACTTAACTAATGCAGCCGTAGACAGAATAGATACATTGTGGTAAGCCGACTACCGTAGATCAGCTAGAATATCGGACCTAACCGAGAAAGTCCTAGCCGATAAGGTAGTCAGGGTAACGAGACTTACCCTCTCGCAGGAGTTTGGACCTAACCGATGCAGCCTGGCTCAAGAAGCAAGAACCCGTCGAAAAGGGTGGCGATGCGCCGAATTTGTATTGATCTGAGAGATAGTTTACATGGTCCCCAGGTATACGTATTTATACCCCGAGTTGATACAGTCCTGATCGGATACGAAACAAGAGTTTTCTAACTATAAAAGGAAAATTAACAAGCCCTGATCAGACACGAGATCAGGTTTTTTCTAAAATTTATTAAAGCTACCTAATTTATAGATAAAATAGTTAACTGCCATGATGTGGTCTTCACGATTCCTTCCTGAATTCGGCTTTTTCTGGATTAGCTTCCATTGGCTGATATAGTCTCTTTTCTTAACCGAACATGATAACGAACCGTACCAAATTTTGGTGTTAACACATGCCCCCCAATTTCGGAGTTTGTTATCGAACTTCGAAATTCTTCTATTTGGGCTTCAGCAATTCCTCCATGGCCTCTTGAAATCAGCTTTCATGAGCCGATATCTTCTGTACTAGGTGTGCTAGGCTCTCAAAGTCTTGTGATGAAAATCTTTCCTTAATCGGAGCCAATAAACCTTGGAATGCTAACTCGGCCAGCTGTGCATCATCTAGACTTAAACTATAACATCAGCTTCTAACATCACGAAACCGCTGGATATATTCTGCCGCTGATTCATCCGGCTTCTGTATTACCGATGTTAAATCTGTTAAACTCATCTCCTGAATCCCAGTAAAGAAATATTTGTGGAATTGCTTTTCCAAATCGGCCCAACCCCAAACTGAATTTGGTGGTAACGAAGAAAACCATGTGAAGGCTGATCTGGACAATGATAGCGGGAAAAATCTAACTCTCAAAGCTTCTTCAGCCGATGCCTCCCCACACTGAGCCAAGAATCGGCTGACGTGCTCCACTGTAGATACATCATCTTGCCCTGAGAATTTGGAGAAGTCTGGTACTCTGTTTCGGCGCGGCAATGGAACTCTATCAAACCAATCTGGATATGGATGCCGATACATAAATGTTTCCTTCTTCGATTTTAGACTGAATTGTTCTCTCACCACCTCTATGATTCTTGATGTCCAATCTTTTTCCCTTGGATCTTCGATGTGATAATGCAGAGGTGGAGTTGGTAGCCGATTCTGCTTCTGATATTCTCTCTGATAATTGTACTCAAGGACAGCTCCTGGATGACTCTGTCGATGCCCCCATAGTATGCAGTTTGATGATATCCTTGAGGAATTCCATCTTGTTGCCCCCCAGCCAGTTGAATCGGCTCCACCACCTTCATGATCAAGCTCTGTAATGTGTTCACCAATATCCCAGATTGATTGATCAGTGCATGGTGAACTGCTTTATTAATCATCTCTTGAAGTGGCTTTTGTGAACTTGCAGGCGATGTATGGCTCGATTCCCCAATCAGAACAGGCTTTGGAAATTGGGACTTTTGAATCGGCCCTTGATGTGTCATACCGAAGGATTCTAGGCAAAGCTTCCGAAAATCATCGATGTTGTGTTCTACCTGTTGTCTCTGTTCTTCGGTCAAATCTTCCATTGTGACTGGAATCATGTTGTTTATGCTGACCTCCTTTCCAGCCATGTCGAAGTTCTGTGTTCCACCAGGCGTGCCAAAAACGTGTTGACACCGAAAATCACCGATCAGCGCTAAAGACGAGTTGATGATCTGGTTCGGTGCACTAGACACGCGAAGGCCTAGGATATCTGCTTAGCTCCAGTGCAGGTCCTAAATTTGAGGTTCGTGGGCGTGCCAGTCAATTTGACCCAGCAATTGACAAGGAGATATAAAAAAGTTAGATCATTGATCTAATCGGCCAATAAGCCGATACAGAGTCCTTCCAGCTGATTGCCGATGGCACTTGTACATCGGCTAGAGAACCGATAATATAAAAAGATAGAAAACCAGCCGACTTCTCTCAAGCCGACTGCCTGACTATCGCCAGCATTTGTGTATCGGCTTGGAAACTGATAACGATATAAATAAATAAATCAACCGACTACCAATATAATATGTGCATTGGCTGGAAAGCCGATGATAGTGTAGATAATCAAAATAATAATCAAGACAATGCAGTCGGCTTTATCTAGTAAAAGATAACTTATTGGCTATACATCCTGATAAGACGCTTGCATAAAATCTATCAACCTAGCAGGAATAACTTATCGCAGGCAGTTTAGTAGGTCGGACCTAACCGATGCAGCACAAACTGATGATAAATTATCCCCAGTAAGCCGATAAAATCTATGCACGCGTGATGTGATATATCCACTCGGCCTAAGAGATCAAACTTAACTGATGCAACCATAGACAGAATAGATATACTGTGGTAAGCCGACTACCGTGGATCAGCTAGAATATCGAACCTAACCGAGGAAGTCCTAGCCGATAAGGTAGTTGGGGTAACGAGACTTACCCTCTCACAGGAGTTCGGACCTAACCGATGCAGTCCGGCTCGAGAAGCAAGAACCCATTGAAAAGGGTGGCGATGCGCTGAATTTGTATTGATCTGAGAGATAGTTTACATGGTGCCCGGGCATATGTATTTATACCCCGAGTTGATACAGTCCTGATCAGATACGAAACAGGAGTTACCTAACTATAAAAGGAAAATTAACAAGCCCTGATCGGACACGAGATCAGGTTTTTCCTAAAATTTATTAAAGCTACCTAATTTATAGATAAAATAGTTAACTGCCATGTTGTGGTCTTCACGATTCCTTTCTGAATTCGGCTTCTTCTGGATTAGCTTCCATTGGCTGATATAGTCTCTTTTCTTAACCGAACATGATAACGAACCGTACCAAATTTTGGTGTTAACAGCTGTGTGACTTACGGAGTATTCCATGTACTCACCTTGCAATAACCAATCATTAGAGAAGTACTATAGCGATGAAGGCTTTCTGGAGGACTAGGCAGGACCCTGGTCAAGCGCGTGTGGAGTGGAGTCGTCATGTTCATCACTAGTTATTTATTTCCACTGCTAGACATTTATTGTTTTGAGAGGTTCTATCCACCTCTGTAATAATTACACTCGTTATTTATAAGACATTTACTTTGATTATCAATATTGTCATTTGTGTGCCTCGACTAATTCCTAGATGAGGATTTACGCACATAAAAACACTCGAATTTTGGATGAAAATTCTAGGTGTGACACTTCCCGAGCACAAGAGGGGGGGTGCACGGCTCTCCAAATAGATTTATGCTCTTTCCCGTGCTCGAGGACCAGGTGACGTGGCGCCCGGCTGTCCCGCATCCGCAACGCGGGGAACCCCAAATCACCGACAGGTGCATAACCTACCATTGTGCCAACCCTCTTTTAAAGAATGAGATAGCTTTGGTCATCACATAGGTGGTTTGACTATATGCATTATAAGGACACTAGCTAAATGTCCATGCTTTGCTAGGATAAAAAAGATATCATAATATTTCCTAGAATAAATAAAAGTATATTTTACATGAAATATATTGTCCACCTTTTCTATAGGGCTCACCTAAATTTAATTTTATATGTGGCCATACATTTAGATTTAGTTGTTATGTAATATTAAGAAGTTCAAGGAGGTAATATGTAAAAACTACAATAGGAGTAGGCGGGGTGGGAGATCACTGCCATCACCATTGGAGTCTTTTTAAAGGAGTATAGATACTAAAAGCAATTTCAAATTCAATGCCTTACTACTTACATGTCCTGTCACTACAATGATGTCATTTGGCGATAACAAATGAATAACGGTCACCTACATGTGTCACACCCCGCCCTGGCACTACCTACAGTGACACCAGTGAGGGTGCACCGTAAGAGATCACCATGAACCGACTCCCATAGAACCGCGATGCCGGTACCAGTCCCAGAAAACCTTGCTGGTACCCACGGTCAACGGAGATGCATTATCGCAATCCTTAGGATAGATTATACCTTTATAAGTTGCAACTTCAGGTAAGTCTTGCGAAGCAACCTTTAAATAGAACAGCAGCAGCAGAGTGATAGTGCAGCGAGAACCCAATCCACAAGCAATGGTTTAGGATTAGGAAAGAAACCCTAAGCTTCAGCTTCATCTTCCTAGAGGGGGAAAAACAATGTTGAGTACTTATGTACTCAGCAAGCCACTGGAAAATGTGAGTATGCAGGGTTCAAAGGAAGGCTGCGTTTATTTTGCAAACTTTTCTTTTTGAAACATTTTCAAAACCCTAAGTGTGGGTTATCCCAGGTGTAGCAGGAAAGAGCCTCTTGTCTCGATCTTATCCGCGAATTGCTTTGCAACAACTCAAGCGGACAAAACAAATTTTAGTTGATTACAGTTACTACTCAAGTCTATTCCCATATCGGTTCTCTGACCCATAGTTATTAGGACCGGACCGGACCGGCGGTCGAACCGAAAAAAACCAGAACCGAAGGCTATAGCGGCTCGGTTCACTTAAAAGACCATTCATGTAATTGAACCGCTAAAAACCGGTTGAACTGGCCGGTTTTTTATGAAACCGCTGAACCGGGCGGTTTTACTAGAACCGGCCGGTTTTGTTTGTGGACCTTGTTGCCCCTATTTTTTTGGATCACACAACCAAGGTGGTATGGGCAAAATCGTAAATATTTAATTTTTAGGGGTGCCTGCTTGTGGTGCTGCTCTGCATCCTCGTCAGATCGGCGGCGGCAGCAAGGTGCAGCAGCCGGCGGCTGCAGCGGTGCAGCGAGCGCGCGGTTGCGGAGGCGGCGTGGCTGCGGAGGCGGCGGCGGAGGTGCAAGCGCACGGCGGCGGCGGAGGCGTAGGCGCGCAGCGGTGGAGGCGGAGGCGCAAGCGCACGCCGGCGGAGGTGCAGCAGGCGCACGACGGCAGCGGCAAGGTGCAGCGGGCGCGCGGCGGCAGAGGCGCAAGTGCAGGCGCGCGGCGGCAAGCAGAGGCACGGCCACACGGCAGCAGCAGCCGCCTTGACTGATGCTGAACGGCACGCCATCTCCCATCTACCATGGCTAACGGTTAGTACTCAGACTCCTCAATCTTAAGTTTTCAGATCCTTAAAATCGATTGATTCTTAGATGCTTGCAGATTAAATCATTAAATAGTTGTTGGCTACTCCTGATTTGGTAGATGCTTGTTGCTAAAATGATTTTTGAGTGCAGCTGCTGTGATTATACAATTAAAATATTTATGTGCTTATTTTTTCTATTGTATATGTATATATATTGCTCCGGTTCAATATATTTCATGACCGGTTTAATTTATCCGGTCTAAAACTATCGAACCAGCAGTTCAATCGGTTCTTAACGGTTGGACCAGTGAACCAGCGAACCGATGACCTCGCCGGTTCAATGTCCGGTCCGGTCCTAATAACTATGCTCTGACCATAACAACGGTTCAAAGCACCTGTCATTAGGCAGCTTTCATCTCATTGTTCCTCTATTATTTTCCTTTCACTTTCATCCTCTATCCTCTTTATTTGGGCTCACCTAAATTTAATTTTATATGTGGCCATACATTTAGATTTAGTTGTTATGTAATATTAAGAAGTTCAAGGAGGTAATATGTAAAAACTACAATAGGAGTAGGTGGGATGGGAGATCACTGCCACCACTGTCGGAGGATGAAACCTCGACGGCGGGAAGTCAGGAGACCCCCCTTTGAGATTCGGCCAGGGGAGTAGTTCTCAGGCGAAGCCGGCGTCAGAGTGCAGAAGACAGATGCGCGAAGAAGACGTAGAAGAAACAGAGGAATCCGGACCGTCCGAAGCGGTCCGGACCGTCCGGACCGTGAACGAAGGCAGAAGGGTCCGGACCGTCCGAACCGGGTCCGGACCGTCCAAACCGAGGAGAAGCAGAAGGGTCCAGACCGTCCGATGCGGGTCCGGACCATCCAAACCGAGGAGAAGCAGAAGGGTCCGGACCGTCCGATGCGGGTCCGGACCGTCCAAAGCGTAGTAATCACGCAGGGTGCTGGGGAAGACGATGAACAGAGGCGCCCAGAGGAGATGAGAGGATTTATACAGGTTCGGGCCGCCGGAGCGTAATACCCTACTCCTGTGTGTGGTTTGCTATCTGTGGTAGTGAATGTGGTTTGGCATTTACAGGATGTTCCCGGCGAGCTCGCCGGAGCTGAGGAAGAAGAATAGTGGCTAGAGAGCGAGAGCCAGAGAGTGCTCGACCATTGCTCCTGCTCAAGCCTCTCCCTTTTAGAAAGTGGCATGGATCCTCCTTTATAGGCGAGGGGAGTCCACAGTGCCTGTTACATGGAGAGAGAGACCTTCTGGTGAGTTCTCCTGTAGCCACGGCCGCCTGCGACGCCCACGCCGGGGTTGGAGGGACGTCCAGTCGCCCCTGTCCGCCTGCGATGCCTGCGCCGGAGTTTGTATGCAGCGGGCAGTGAAGTCGAGGAGATGTGACGGCGCGTCAGGTCTCGTCTAGTCGTCTGCTGTTTTGACTCCGGCGTACGCCCTCGCCACCGAAGTCAAAAGGCCTCTGACAGCAGCCAGGTGTCCGCGGGGGGTCGTCCTGAGACACTTACACGTGGCGGAGCGGACGACAGGGGCAACGTGCCCCGTCGCCTCATCATTAATGCTGATATTTGGAGAGCTGGTCCATCGATCCTGCCGGAGACCGACATGTGGGCCCCGGGCAGGGAGTGAGACGATGGCGCCCGGAGGCAAGGTACGGGCCCGAGGCCAACGATGCCTCGGGGCCGAAACCGGTGGGGACGGCGCCCCGGGGACGAGCCTGGGGCCGATAGGGTCAGCGCCCCGGGGCCGATTAGCGCGGCGCGCCGGGGACGTGCCCGGGGCCAGAGGCGAGGGCGCCCCGGGGACGTGCCCGGGGCCAGAGGCGAGGCGCCCCGGGACTGAAGGCGAGATGGCCCCTCGGGGAACTGACTTGGCCGATGACCCACGCGTCCCCGGGGTATGTGGGACCCCCTATCCCATTACGCCGACAGTGGCCCCTGGCCCTGTTGCTCGGCCGGAACCGCTCCGGGCAGGAACGGGGCCATGTCTTTGAAGAAATGAGGGGACGCTGGGTCCGCCTGGTTCATCTTGAGCTGGTGGAGCTTGACGTCTTTGTTGCTTTAGACGGGATACGTGCCCGGGACCCGGGCTGAAAACATGGAACGAGTGTTGAGGAAGGCCGGCGGCAGCGGTCGCGATGGTGATGCGGCAGCTTGCCGCCCGTACTGTCGCCAACGAGTTCTTCGTGGCGACCGCTGGCCGGAGACGGCGGCAGGAATGAGGCGCGCTGTCCGCTTGGAGGCCGCCACCAAATCCGTCGCCGATGAGTTCTCCCGTGCCTGGCCCGAGATGGAGGCGCGGGAGAAGGAAGCACTCTCCCGGGGAGAACGCGTCCGGGCCCAGGAGGCTGGGCTCGCATCCCGGGGGCGTGAGTTCGGCGTGCGCGAGGGAGTCGCGGGAGTTCGCGAGGAAGTCGCGGTGGTTCGCGAGGTGGTCGCGGTGGTTCGCGAGGTGGCGTGGGAGGCCGTGACCGAGTCCGCTGCCCCGGAGGCAGGGTTCCTCGACCGCGGCGAACATCTTGTAGAGCTGATGCCTGACGAAGAGGTTGAGGAAAACGCCGGTTTCCTTCAGACGCCATACGCGGGCGCCTTCGGGGCCCGGGGGCCCTCCATGCCCCCGAGCGCTCTTCTTCCGACGTCGCCCGGGGTCCGGTCAGAGGTACGCCGGTGACTGTCCCCCGAACGATCAGGGCCTCGCTTGTGCTTGCGTCCCGGGTTTGCCTGTCTTGTACAAAGAGAGACATTTGTATATGTATATGATCATGTTTATATCTTCGTACCTTGGTTTATTGTGTTGTTCGGAGGTTGCTGGTATTCGGGGCCTCGTGTCCGGGAGCGCCGGATACCGGACGTGATCTTGACAGCGGGAGCCGGCAGTTGTGAACAACCGCCGGGCCCGAGGCCCTTAGCCGGGCCCTGGCACAGCCGCATGCCCCGGGAGCTCGGTCCCCAGGGGCAGCGATCGTGATGGTCTTCCGCCCCGGGGACCCGGTCCCCGGGGCGCAAGCATCCGGACGCGGGCCTTCCGGAGCGATGAAGTCCATAGCTCCGACCCTTTCCGTTTTGCGGATCCGGGGGCCTTCCGTGCACCCGGGTGTCGCTGGCCGAGGAGGTGCAGCGAGGACAGCCCTTTGACTCACCAAGAGCCCTTTAGGGTCTGATCCTGACCGGGCGCGGGGTCCCCCGGCAGCGAAGTACCCGGCGCCTTGCCGGGGCCGGGTAGGAGCTGGGCAGGTCGGGCGCCGCGGCCGGTCCTGGAACCTAGGCTGTACATACAACAGGGGAAGAATACGAATTGAGCAATATGTAAAGGTGGATAGGGCAACGTATCTGGACATTGCGGAGGGCGTCGTGGCACTGCGAACACGGTCCCGGGGCCGGGAGCGTCGCTCGCCCCCGGGAACGTCGAGTACTGGACCGACTCGCCGTGAACCATCGTCGCACCCAGGTCCCCTTCGAGGGGCTTTGAGCAGCCGCCTCCCGGGTGCTCGGTCCGCGACGGCTGCGAGGGGCCCGGGGACGAGTCCGTCGGGACGGTCGAGTCCGTCGTTTCGACCCCTCCTGTCTTCCGGGTCCGGGGGCCCTCCGTGCCTCCGGACGCCTGTGGCCCTGGGAGTGCTGCGAGGCCGCGGGAACAAGCTTGACCGGAGACGGGGTCGCCAGGCAGCGAAGCGCCTGGCGCCTTGGCGGCCGCCGGGGGAGAGCTGGCCAGGTCGGGCGCCGCAGCTCGCCCCGGGGACCTAGGCTGTCCGTTCAACGGGGCAAGCATACAGAATAAGCAATGCGTAAAATCGGGTAAGGTCACATATCTGGATGTTGTAAGCGGCAGTGTGGCTTTGCGAGCACGATTCCGGGGCCGAGAGCGTTGATCGCCCCCGGGAGCGCCGAGCATCGGGCCGATCCGTCGTGATCCGCCGTAGCGCCCAGGTCCCCGGGAGCTCGGCCCCAAGGGGCCGCGGGCGTCCGAGCACGAGCCTTGCGGAGTTGGTTCAGTCTGTAGGCTCGGTCCCTTCCATCTTCCGGTTTCGGGGGTCCTCCGTGCCCCCGGGCCCTGTTGGCCTAGGGAGCACAGCGATGCCGCGACGACAGGCTCTACATGATGAACCGTGAGAGCACTTGGCTCGTCCCCTTGTCCATTCCATGCTGCGAGCCATTGCGTCTACCACCTCCTAGGGGCCTCTTCGCGGTTGCGACTGAGTGGAGGAAAGGATTGCGCATAAGGAATCTGCCCCCTAGCAGCGGAAAAAACCGAGCCCGAAGCCAACCAGTGCGGGACACCGCAAAGCCGGGGCTTAGACGATGTCCGAGGTTTAGCAGATGGGATACGGTAGCTCGCTGGTAGGGAACAGATGCTTAGGCGCAACACCCAGCCACCGCATGGGCGCGACCCGATTATGCCCCCGGGGGGAGATCGCCACGATCGCGACATACAGAAAGGATAAGGGCACGAGCCCGGAAACGATAATAAAAGTATTACTATGGAAAGCGAATACACGTGGGCCCGGCCTCGGTCGGCACTGAGGTTCAGAGGCACTTACAGGACGTGTTTTCAGATAATATTTGTGAAGATGCTCCCAGGCTTACCGAGCCTGGTTGGGAAGTTCCGATCACAGGGAGGGGCCTTCCCACAGGGGGAAGATTTCATTCCGACCCGTACGAAGATACGGCGGAGATTCGAACCCCAAACCTGAAGTGATCGGGCCCGAACCTGACGCCAAAGATAGCGCTTGAGGCCTTGCTGGTAACGAGCGACGCGGAGCAGAGCGCGCCACCTTCGTTCCTCGAGGAAGCCGAGGTTGTCGAGCTGCATATTTGTCGTGGTTGGTGTTTGTCGATGTAGCGCTGTACCCGAGAGTCGAAGGAGAGGTTTGGCAACAGAACGGGTTCGGCACGGTACACCAGGAAGAAACTGGGTCTCCCCGGGCGCCCAGCTTGGTGTAGTATGAATCGTCCCCAGGACCGCCGGGGAAAGGTCTACTCTACACATAGGGAACTGTGAGAGCGTCCGGTTCGTTTCCTTGTCCATCCCATGCTACGAGCCCAACACATGGGAAACGACGAAAGGAACAAGACTGGGGAGGATATTAAAAACATTGCGTATGTAAAGTGTATATACATGGGCCCCGGCCAGCGCTGAGATTCCATGGAAGTCTGGCACTGGCCCGGGTTCACGGTAACTTACAGGATGTTTATACAGGTAGGCTTGTGAAAATACTTGATGCGCCTAGGGATGGAGCTCGGACTCGCTTCCCTCGCGAGCCTCGAGGCTGCGGAAAGGCCTGTGCTTGGACCCGGGGGCCCCGACTATCATGCGGAGGATGTGTCCGGGACCCGGGGGCCCCGGACTGGAATACGTTTTTGATATAAGCCGGGTTCCGGGGGCCCGGGCTTGAAATATGGAATGTGAGACGACCTTCCGGATGCATTCTCGCCGGGGCGGTGCTGTCCGGGCTCCGCGCCCTACTTCGGGTGTCGCGTTCCTAGGCTTGCACTCGCCTTGGCGAGGCCGCCCTGGTTCGGCTCCTCGGTGTCGGGCCCGGGGCACAGATTCGGGAATCCGTGCCTCGGCTCAAATATGTGCCCGGGACCCAGGGGGCCCCGGACTGGAATAAGATTCGATATGTATTGTCAACATGTGCCTGGGCACGAGGCCGGGGCAAGGACATGGACCATATCGAGACGACTTCCCCGGACCCGCCCTTGCCGAGGCGACGCGGTCCGGGTACTAGCGCCCTGTTGAAGCTGTTCCGGCTCGGGAGCGGGCATCGGACCGTCCGCCTAAGGGTCGGACCGTCCGAGGCGCGATGACCGGACCGTCCGCCGAGGGGACGGACCGTCCGAATCGCCTCGGCCGCGCTTGGCCTACTACTGGTTCTGCCGGGACTCGAGTTCAGCTCCCTCGGGCTCAGGCCCTTGAGAGGGAGCGAGCTCTCCGTGACCAGACCGGGGGGAAAGATGCACCCGGGAGCCAGAGGCTCGACCGGGGTTAGATACGCGCGCCCGGGAGCTAAGCTCCGACCGGGGCTGAGTACGCTCCCGGGAGCCAAGGGCTCGGACCGGGGCTAAGTACGCGCCCGGGAGCCAAGCTTCGACCGGGGCTATTTACGCATGCCTGGGAGCTAAGCTCCGATCGGGCTAAGGACGCGCCCGAGAGCCAAGCTTCGACCGGGGCTGAGTACGCGCCCGGGAGCCAAGCTTCGACCGGGGCTATTTACGCACCCGGGAGCTAAGCTCCGACCGGGGCTATTTATGAGCCCGGGAGCCAGGGGCTCCTACCGCACGGGCTCAGGTCCCTTGAGAGGGAGCGAGCTCTTGACACCGGGAGAAGACCCTCAACCGGGAGCGGCCTGCCCGGACTCGCGCTCGACAGGGCGGCGTGGTCCGTACTATCACGCCGGGACCCGGAGGCCCCGAACTGAGTCGGGACGAACCGCCCGGACTCGCCATCGCGTCCGATGGAGTCCGGGCAGTCGTACCCTATGTGCGCCCGGGCCCGGAGGCCCTGGACTGAGTCGGGACGAACCGCCCGGACTCGCCATCGCGTCCGATGGAGTCCGGGCAGTTGTACCCTATGACAAGGGAAAGGGGAAGGCTTCCTCTAATAAAGGGGGAGAGGAGAGATTTCCATTAAACCAAAAAAGGCTCCGTGCGAGGCTAAATGTGAGCCCGGGAGCCAGGGGCTCCGACTGTGGCTATTTGCGCGCGCCCGGGAGCTAAGCTCTGACCGGGGCTATTTATGAGCCCGGGAGCCAGGGGCTCGACCGCACGGGCTCAGGTCCCTTGAGAGGGAGCGAGCTCGGGCCCGCTACTACTCCTGCCGGGACTTCTTGACGCGCTCGGCCAACTTGTGGACGGCGCGACACTCCACGAGGTCGTGCGAATCCGTCTCGTGGACGGCGCACCACCTCCGGGCTTCGACCGGCTCGAGGCGCTCGGCCAAACGCTGGACGGCACGACACTCCGTGATGTCGTGCCGGTTCGTGTCGTGGAAGGCACACCATCCCCGAACTAAGGCCGGCTCGGCACGCTCGGGTGAGCGCTGGACGGCGCGGCACTCCGTGATGTCGTGCCAGTCCGTCTGGTGGAGGGGGCACCACCTCCAGGCCGTTGCCGGCGGTGGCGGCGCGCGTGTGGCCTTTTGCCGCTTGCTGCAACCATCGCCTCCGCGGGTATCATAGCTCCGGGGGCTGCCCGTAGCCGCCAAGGCATAGCTCTCGGCTGCCGCCTTGGCCTTCTGGCGCTTCCTCCTGCTCCGCCGTAGCGCGGAACGTGAGAGCTTGCCGTCCTCTCCAGGGCCCCTGTCGGGGGCCACTTTTTTTGCCCGGCGGTGTAGCCGCGGACTCCTCGCCGTAGCCTCGACGATGATGGTGGCCTCCTGCCATGGAGTGCGTCGATGTTGGAGGCGCCGGCGTAACACCTGAAAAGGAAACTCCCCCTACCTGGCGCGCCAGCTATCGAGGATGAAACTCGACGGCGGGAAGTCAGGAGACCCCCCTTTGAGATTCGCCAGGGGAGTAGTTTCAGGCGAAGCCGGCGTCAGAGTGCAGAAGACAGCATGCGCGAAGAAGACGTAGAAGAAACAGAGGAATCCACCGTCCGAAGCGGTCCCGGACCCAAGTGAACGAAGGCAGAAGGGTCGACCGTCCGAACGGGTCCGGACCGTCCGAACCGAGGAGAAGCAGAAGGGTCCGGACCGTCCGATGCGGGTCCGGACCGTCCGACAGCGTAGTAATCACGCAGGGTGCTGGGAAGACATGAACAGAGGCGCCCAGAGGAGACGAGAGGATTTTATACAGCGTTCGGGCCGCCGGAGCGTATAGCCTACTCCTGTGTGTGGTTTTGCTATCTGTGGTAGTGAATGTGGTTTGGCATTACAGGATGTTCCCGGGAGCTCGCGGAGCTGAGGCAAGAAGAATAGTGCGGCTAGAGAGCGAGAGCCAGAGAGTGCTCGACCATTGCTCTCCTGCTTCAAGCTCTCCCTTTTAGAAAGTGGCATGGATCCTCTTATAGGCGAGGGAGTCCCAGTGCCTGTTACATGGAGAGAGAGACTTCTGGTGAGTTTCCCTGTAGCCACGGCCACTGCGACCCCACCCCGCGGGGTTGGGGACGTGGGGGAGTCCATGTGTAGGGTCCGCAGTCGCCCTGCCGTACAATGCCTGCGCCGGAGTTTGTATGCAGCGGGCAGTGAAGTCGAGGAGATGTGACCGGGCGTCAGGTCTCGTCTGGTCGTCTGCTGTTTTGACTCGGCGTACGCCCTCGCACGAAGTCAAAAAAGGCCTCTGACAGCAGCCAGGTGTCCGCGGGGGGTCGTCCTGAGACACTTACACGTGGCGGAGGGACGACAGGGGCAACGTGCCCCGTCGCCTCATCATTAATGTGATATTTGAAGAGCTGGTCCATCGATCCTGCGGAGACCGACATGTGGCCCGGGCAGGGAGTGAGACGATGGCGCCCGGAGGCAAGGTACGGGCCGAGGCCAACGATGCTCGGGGCCGAAACCGTGGGGACGTCCCGTGGTGTGCCCCCGGGGACGCCCAGGGCCGATAGGGTCAGCGCCCGGGCCGTGCCCGGGCGATAGTGCGGCGCCCCGGGGACGTGCCCGGGGCTAGAGGTGTGGGGGGGCGGGGGGCGCCCCGGGTCGTGCCCCGGGGCCGATAGGCGCGGCGCCCGGGACGAAGGCGAGAGGCCCTCGGGGAACTGACTTGGCCGATGACCACGCGTCCCCGGGGTATGTGGGACCCCCCTATCCCATTACGCCGACAACCACCATTGGAGTCTTTTTAAAGGAGTATAGATACTAAAAGCAATTTCAAATTCAATGCCTTACTACTTACATGTCCTGTCACTACAATGATGTCATTTGGCGATAACAAATGAATAACGGTCACCTACATGTGTCACATCCTGCCCTGGCACTACCTACAGTGACACCAGAGAGGGTACGCCGTAAGAGACACGTGAACCGACTCCATAGAACCGCTATGTCGGTACCAGTCCCAGAAAACCTTGCTGGTACCCACGGTCAACGGAGATGCATCATTGCAATCCTTAGGATAGATTATACCTTTATAAATTGCAACTTCAGGTAAGTCTTGAGAAGCAACCTTTAAATAGAACAGCAGCAGCGGAGTGATAGTGCAGCGAGAACCCAATTTATAAGCAATGGTTTAGGATTTGGAAAGAAACCCTAAGCTTCAGCTTCATCTTCCTAGGGGGGGAAAACAATGTTGAGTACTTATGTACTCAGCAAGCCACTGAAAAATGTGAGTATGCAGGGTTCAAAGGAAGGCTGCGTTTATTTTGCAAACTTTTTTTTTGAAACATTTTCAAAACCCTAAGTGTGGGTTATCCCAAGTGTAGCAGGAAAGAGCCTCTTGTCTCGATCCTATCCGCAAATTGCTTTACAACAACTCAAGCGGATAAAACAAATTTTAGTTAATTACAGTTAGTGCTCAAATCTATTCCCATACCGGTTCTCTCACCATGACAACGGTTCAAAGCACCTCTCATCAGGCAGCTTTCATCTCATTGTTCCTCTATTATTTTCTTTTCACTTTCATCCTCTTTAGGATGTCATCCTATCTCATCATCTCACTTCAGCTCATTGAAGAGGATCACACTTTTTCACATGATACTGAGCTTACTCTCTTACTGGCCAAGTAGGAGTAGGGTGCTTAAGTGGGCTGGTTTTTTGCTAGCCCGAATCCCGTCCCGTAAAATCGCCTGCTAACTTGTAAGCGAGACAACCCAACATTGCAATGTTATTTATTTTGGCCCATCCTGCACAGCCCGTTGGGCGCCGTGGCCTTGACCTAGTCGACGTCACGCACACACGCATGAGGGAGTAGACGCCGCCACGCCCGCTTCCTCCGCACCCTCGTCATCACTGCCGCCTCCCACGTCGCCCCTTCATTCACAGGCCGACTCCCGTCATCGCTCATTGGTGGATGCCCTTCACCACTCTCCAGTCGACGCCCTTCGCCGCCCGCTGGCGTGAGGCTCAAGAACTGGCCCCTCAACGGCACTGGCAACACGTGCTGCATCCTCGACGTGGAGCTCCAGCGGCCGCCGCCCCTTGCCGCCCGTGGGCCAGCAGCTCTGCCTCCTCCATCGCCAACTGCTGTAGATCAAGTGCTGCAGTGCTGAAGATCAACTCCTAACCCATATGTCTGCCCAACTCTGCTTCTTGTGCATTCCACTCCATCGCCAAGGGCTGAAGATCAAGGTACAAAGATCAAAATATAAACTTGCAAGTTATAGTTTACAAGGTTTGTTCCAATTAAGAGTTGTTGAACCCATCAGGCAAAGAATGTCAAGATTTTTTCTATTTTATTCAAATTGCAAATGCACATGTTCTCCATATCGTAGATATTTTTTTCAGCTTGTCCATGTTCTTTCTTTTTTGCTTAAGCAATTGGCATGCAAATTTATTTTGTTCTAGCTGCAGTAGTCCTGCAAGTTGTATAGGTTCCTGTTAGGCTGTTATCTTCTCATTTAACTTCAAATATTAAATGCTCACATTTTTTCTCTTTTCGGTAAAGATTGTTCTTCCATGTCGACCCTATCATTGTCTGAAGCGGTACAGGAGGAAGATACTGAAGAGGCAGGATGTATAAGGGGTTCACAAGCTGTGATTGGGGAACATTCTCATTCTGGGAGCTTGTCCTCAACAACCTTCTTAAGGGCAAAGCGAAAATCTTCTTTAAATCCTCCAGGTCCAGCAGCCAAGCGACTACGATCACCTATAATTCCATTAGTAGGTTCACTAGGGTTGAGACACATGATGTCCCGAGTGAGGTCTCCATATGTTAGATCCCCGATTGGCCGATTATAATGATCAACTCTTCAATTGAAAGAACTCCATCACCAGCACTAGCTTCCAATGATACCGACGTAACAAATCAGACAAGGACAACACCTTGCCAGAGTCATAGTAAGAACTTGTTGACTTTTCTCTACATTTTAAGATACCTATTGATATTTTAGTTGCTATCCAACAAGATAATAATTAAATACGCATGAATTCTCTGTTCTGATAATTTTACATTAATTGATGCATGCCTGTACTGCAGTTGCATAATATGTATGTATTTATGTTAAATTGCTCATACAGTATTGTCACTAGTGTACTTAATATATTCATACAATACTTGTCAGTACTATAAGCAATTTTTTTGTGTTCTTCACCACAGGGAGAAGAAAACTTAGATCTGCAATATGGAAAGAGTTTGATCCGATAATTGTTAACAAGAAACTGTCACATGCTAAATGTATCCACTGCAATAAGGTTTTTGTGGCTAATCGAAGTTCTGGGACTAGCCAGTGCCTTAGACATTTGAAAGTTTGTAAGGTCAAGCTTAGAATGCACCAGATGGTTGAAAATTTGCATGCAAATTTGTCCCCTGATATTTCTATTCTAAAAAATTGGAAATTTGACCCAGAAGTGTCACGTCAGGAACTTGTTACGATGATAGTGTTGCAAGAGTTACCCTTCAGCACCATTGAGCATGTTGGATTTAGGAGATTTGTTGCATGTTTAAATCCTTATTTCAAGGCAATGTCAAGAACCACACTGAAAAATGATTGTATGGCTGCTTATGAGAACCGGAAGTTAGTTTTATCTGATGTTTTGAAGAACTCAAATTCCCGAGTCTCTCTTACAGCCGACATGTGGTCTTCCAATCAGAACTTAGGCTAGTTGTGTGTGACATGTCATTTCATCGATAATGAGTGGAAATTGCAAAAAAGAATTATAAATTTTGCTCTAGCGCCAACCCCACATGACGGCATCACCATGTTTTGTGAAATGCTAAAAGCCATTCAGGAGTGGTGTATTGAAAACAAGTTGTTTAGCATTACATTGGACAATGCAAGTGTGAATGATGCAATGATTAGTGATCTGAAAACCAATCTTGTTGGTAAGAACATTATGCCTTGCGAGGGAGATCTGTTGCATTACCGTTGCACTGCTCATATATTCAACCTTATTGTCCAAGATGGGCTAAAAACCATGAGCATCACCATTGAAAGTAAAGGGAAAGTGTCAAATATGTTCGAAGCTCACAATCACGTAGTTAGAGGTTTGAGGAGATAATTGCTCAAGTGGGAATAAAATCTGAGAGATGGCCTTCACTAGATGTCTCAACAAGATGGAACTCCACATACTAAATGCTTGAGTCATCATTATTGGTCAGAATGGCCTTTGAAGCCTTGGATCGACATGACATAAATTATTTGCATGCCCCATTAGATGAAGAATGGACAATGGCTGAGAAGCTTTGCACTTTGTTGAAGGTTTTCTACAATGCCACGGTTGTAGTATCTGGTATGTTGTACCCAACGTCAAGTTGCTATTTCCATGAGCTTTGGAAGATAAAGATGGTTTTGGACAAGGAGGCCACAAATGAAGATGCCACCATAGCAGTCATGGCCAATGAAATGAAGGAGAAATTTAAGAAGTATTGGGAGCTACAATATATGCAGATATGTTTCCCAGTTATTTTTATCCAAGATACAAGTACAAGTTTATTGAGTTCCAATTGAAGGTGGCATTTGGAGGTGATGCAAATCATTACCTTA
The DNA here is from genome assembly GCA_003991445.1 of Oryza meyeriana var. granulata. Taxonomy (NCBI): domain Eukaryota; kingdom Viridiplantae; phylum Streptophyta; class Magnoliopsida; order Poales; family Poaceae; genus Oryza; species Oryza meyeriana. Next base: position 110,381 of record RYFJ01001045.1, on the reverse strand, counting down.
AGAAAATTAAGGGTACAATGCAAAAATTGTTTTCTGAATATTTTATCAAGTATGGTGGCTTAGACAGCAACAATGATAAACCTGGACCAAGTGTTGTGCAAACTATTGATTCAAGTAGTCAATATGCTGAATGGAGACGATTTCTGAATGAAACAAGCCGGAGCAAAATGAAGAGTGAGCTTAGTCGATACCTTGCTGATATCCCTCAAGAAGGTGATTTTCAAGATGGGCATGATTTCAATATCTTGGGCTGGTGGATGGTATACCCAACACAATACCCCATAATTTCAAGAATAGCATGTGATGTTTTGGCTATTCCAGCAACATCAGTGGCATTGGAGTCAACCTTTTCTACTGGAGAAAGGATCATAAGTGATTACAGGAGTAGATTACGAAGCGACACAGTAGAGGCATTGATTTGCCTCCAAGATTGGATGAAGGCAGAAGGTTTGGGTGATCTCTTCCCATGTGATCTTGCTAAGAGTGATGACCTAAATTTGCAACTTTCAGGTATTCAAATCGAGGCCCATTTTGCATTGACTTGCCTATACTATTTTTACTAACAGCATGTGCTCTCTTTTTATTAATGTAATGTATTTCTTTAACTTTGGTTTATCTGGATTGGATACAGAATTGTCTAGAATTCTCGATCTTATCATGATTTTACCGCTCTTCTTTCCAAAATCAAAACTAGAGTACATCTAAATATCTTGATACAATTGTTTTGTATTCATGCAGAAGTTGGACCACTGGATCAGTAAGTTACTTTCTCAGTCCAGTAATGAGCAATCTAGGATTGCAGTTTGACACTTTCTCAGTTTGTGCAATTGGGCCACAACTTTCCAGAATTCTTGATGTTGGAAGCTGACAACAGTGACAAGCTGTAGTTCTAGTGGCTAGTGCAGTTTGTGAGTTGATGACTTTTAGACTTTGTGGCTCAGAAGTTAGGAAGTTGTAAGCATTTAAATGTTTTAACTTAATTTTACTCAACGACTGTATCAACTCAATTTTATTTGACTGTTGTCAGTTACTTAGTTTATGACTTTTATAGTTTTCAGAAAATGCTTAATGCAGTTGAGACCCTATGGCCTATCTCTCAAACACATATTAATTTTTTTCAGAAAATTATCATAATTATTCATTATTATTTTATTTTATGCTTGCAACTTGGTACTGCTAGTAGCTGTACAGCTGATTTGCTTGTAAAAAAATGTAGCATTAGCTAGTTTATACGATAGATGAGGCAGTAGCGGTTGCAAGTTGCTTGTCTTACAAACCCCGTTGACAGAGTTAGCCCGCACAAAATTGCGGGGCGGGTGATTTGCTGGCCCACAAATCGGCGCGGGGCAGGCCTATCCAACTCCCATCCCATTTGCATCCATAAGTGGAGGAGGTTCGTGACAAGGCCTTTCCAAAGTATCTCCAGGATTGCCTGTTGTCAACTGGATGAATCCCAGACCAAGTACCCGCCGAGTTCCAGACTCCTCATAATCAGGATCTCGCGGGTGTTTGCCACCCCGGCGACTTCACATCTAAAGGCAACCAAGCTAACCGTGGGTCTACTAATTACTTGGCTAGAGGTGTCACATTCCACCTATGTGGTTGCACTGTATTATGGTCATTGCAATTCCTCAAGAAATCAGTCCTTATATGCGAATGCAAAGTATCTCCACCAAGGTGATCACTTTGCATTGCGAGATTTCACAAACATTTATTATTTCCTAAACATACCGACACCGCGTGTCGGGTTAAAAAATGTTTTATAAACCCAAGTTTTTCCATATCGACAACAAGTGATTTGAATAGGACCATCGATACCCATGCTCATAGAGGACGGATGCCGAGGTAAAACGGAGGTGGAGCGACAAGGGATAAGGTTTTCAAGGCCTATGAGATATTGCAGCTACTAGGTAGGTCCGTTGGATTGCCACTCAAACCGGGGCCAGTAACATTATTGTGCACACTTAACAATGCAATTTGGTAAATAAAACATTTTGTAAAATGGGGACAATATGATCAAAGAGTGACTTGTCTCATGTCTTCGTCTCCAAATCTTCGCAAAATCCAGCGTTGAACTAATTTTCGTCGTCACTAACTACATGCAAACGAGAGAGAACCACACAAAACCCTAGAAATAAAATACTATTATCAATTTTAGATCTTAATTTTAGAAAAATTTTGAGACTTGAACAAGGTCATTCGGAGTTACAGATAAAAAGATATGAATTTTTGAAGTTTTAGAGGATTTTCTAGAAAAGAAAAGGATTTACTAAAATTTGGAAAAGGAATATTCTCGAGAATATCCTTTGGCTAATAGGTGGGACCCATTGTCAGTGAGAGGGAGAGGTGTGGTTCATGGTGGGCTTGGTCTACGGATTATAGAGGGATGGGAGCCGGTACGCTAGGCCATGATGCTCATGGCCCGGCTCACCCGGCTCACGTGAGCCGTGTCCATACGAGACCGAGAGGGGGTGGAGGACTGGTGGGGTTGCCGCGTCAGCCCTAGGTGTGGTGCCGGTGGCTACGTGGCCTGCCACGTAGGACTGGGAAGATCGACGGCCGATGGTGGTCGTCGTCGATCCGGCGAATGGTGGCAAGGTAGGAGGAGCGGCGCGTGGCCGTGAGTAGTGGAGGAGACTAGGAACTGTGGAGGCCATGGGCCTCAGATACCTCAAGGAAGCCAAATTGCCATGAGCAAAATTCTAGTCAATCGTTGGCTGAAGAGTCCAATTTCTAAGAAACATATCACTCAAGAAAGACTTAAAGGATAAAGATATTTGATTTTATGTTTAATTTGTTCTCAATTAAGCACAAAGTCTGGGGCCACACCTAATAGGTGCGTCTATTCGTGGTGCACACTATTCATCTATTTCCATGAATCCCTTCATAGCCTCGTTGCCAGCTAACATGAAGCAGGACTCGGGAGAAGAAGCACTCGGACAAAGAGTACTCGGGATCAAGGCACTCAGGATTTCTTTACTGAGAAGGATGAGCACTCGACTTGAGCTGTGACTCGACTATGAAGGTCATGGTGGCTACTGTGGAGGCCATGGGGCTCAGGTACCTTAAGTAAGGCAATTACGATCACTCGGACAAAGGGTGGGCCGGTCCCTACAATTGGAGATGGAGTAGGACTTGGCTTCATATTACCTTGCATGACAAGGAAAGGGATATAGTCCTAGCCTAATACTCTATGTACTGATAAGGAAAATCCCTTGGTCTTATCCGACTAGGTTTCCTACCCTGTAATTCTCATCCCTCCAGTATATAAGAAAGGGTAGGGAGCCCTTTGGGGCACATGATAATTTCACTAGCAAATACAACGAAAGCAATATACCACAATTGGAAGTAGGGTATTACCTTATACCGAGGGCCTGAACCAGTATAAATTTTCTTGTCTTTTGAAGTCCATCGAGTTTAGGTCTGACGAATAGCCCCATATAATTATTGTCGATACAAAACATCGACAGTTGGCGCACCAGGTAGGGGGTTTTCGTCAAGATCATCGTCAACAAGCCTGATGGATCTAATCACCGGAGTCAACGGCATCAATTTCATCCTCGGACAAGCCATTAGCTTCAGGAGCCTCGACTTCATCGCCGACAATCTCGGCAATCTCACCCTGTCCGACTTGGTTTCAACCCGAAAGGCCATGGACTAGGCTAACCCAGCGCCAGTCGGCTTACTCAACGCTGCAGCAGTTTTCAACAACTTGCTTCAGTGATATCTAAGATCTACGAGTTCACGGACAACTCTCTTTCCTAGTGTTCGACTCGGATACGGCCCTGAGCCAGTCGAGATCAAGCTTAGGGGAGATGAGATGTCAATTTCCCGTTCAGACTCAACAATTCCGCAGCCATCTTCAATTCCAATCTGGCGCGGCTAACTCAATCCTCTGGAATTCAACCCGGATACGGTCCAGAGCCGTTCAGGATCAGATCTATGGAGGTTGGGGTAATCCTTACACCGTTAAACTACTCCGAGTCTAACTCTCAGTCGGACAGTAGCTCGGGGAGTTTTTCTCCACCACGCGAAGTCTTTATGGCATCGAAGGAATCAACCCTGACACAAGATGCGCTCCGACTACGCGATCAGCAAAAAGAGAAAGCACGCCAATTGCGTAAGCAACATGAGGAAGAAAACCAACGCCTCCAGGCTGAGCGTGACGCTGCAACCATGATCTACGCAAGACCGGTCAAATAGTGCAACAAGAGATCTTCCAAACTAGGGTAGGCGACCATGACGTCTTCATAACACCTCAGCAGAATGTTGTGGTCGCTGCGACACTCCTGGACACCCTGTAGCTGGGGCCTGATCACCAAGCTACCCCGACTATCGCAAGGATCAAGGCCATGATAACCGCTATAGCCTGCCAACAACGTCAGCAGTCTGGAGACACCCTCGTCTCATTGGGTAAAATAACTTCAGATATTTTAACATCATCAACTGCGGCGCGACGTCGAGCAGCAAGTACTAAACAGCATTGCTGGGAGTCAAACCGTGCTTCACAAGGACATCACGATGATCGTTGGTGGTACCAGCATGACAGGCGCCATGAAAACCGCGACGCCCGAGAGCGATTACGACGCGACCTCCAGCAAGACATCAACGCCCAACGCCGAGAGTATGAGGAGGTTGAACGACACCGACTTGAGGACGAGCACAAGCGCTTCGGCCTTCACCACGAGTGATTTCACAAGCGCAGTTGGAGCTGGAGCCCTCACTCGGACGAAGGAGTCCCCGCCTTCTTGCACGAGCTACAGCAAGTTGACTGGCCCACGGGCTTCAAACCTCCTAGCATAGAGATGTATGACAGAAAGATTAATCCCGAGTCCTGACTCACCGTGTACACCCTGGCAATCCGAGCAGCTGGAGGCGACCATAAAGCTATGGCGAATTACCTTCCAGTCGCCCTGGTTGACTCGGCACGGACATGGTTAACAGGGCTTCCTAAAGGGTCTATCGGCTCCAAGGGGAAACTCCGCGAGCGGTTCGTGGCCAACTTTCAGGGAACGTACCAGAGACCAGCATCCGAATACGACCTATACCAGTGCCACCAGAAGAAGAACGAGTCTCTTAGCGACTTCATCAAACGCTTCTCCGAGAAGAGGAACTCAATCCCCAAGATCAAGGATGAAGTCGTCATCGCTGCCTTCCGTAAGGGAGTCAGAGATACCCCATTCATCGCAAAGTTCACTTGGAAGCCACCCAACTCCGTCAAAGCTCTCTTCGAGATGGCCAATATGTTGATTCAGTCGACACAGTGGCCGAGGCACTCGATGACAAGCCCCGACAGAAGGAGCGACAGGAAATGAATGACGCGGCCCTATCCAAGCCTGGGAACCGTAAGCGGAAATCTGAGAACCTCATTGCGGTAGTCGATCGCAACCGTCCTCGACATCCTAGAACCGAAGATTATCAGAATGACAAGTGACATGCTCAGGGGCTCCAAAGCTCAAATACAAGGATGGCATCCCACTCCCAACTTGTGCAATACTGAACAACTAAGTCATTTTCTGATACGTATTTCCTCCTTTATATAATATTCTCATCTAAATGGGGCTGGAGGCAACTCACTTCCCTATGGTTTGACTCGGATACGGCTTAGTGCCATTCGGGATCAAATCTAGGGGGGATGAGATCGTCAATTCCTCACTCGGCCTCACCAATGCCGCAGCCGCTTACACCTAATAGGTGTACATGCTGCATTTTTCGCATTTTCTGTTTTTTCTCTTAATGGTTGCAAAAGTACTTGAGTAGCATAAATTCCGATCCGTGAAGCTTTGCTCCATGAAAGACGAACTCAAGTCACCCAAAACACGTGTCTGGGAAAGAGCCATGAGCCGACTCCCGGCGCTTGGGGGCTACAACTAGTTGGGCAGAGTGTTTAAACATAAGGTGCCAACTACTCGAGGAAATTAATATCAACAAGATGAGGAGCACATATTTACATATATTGTAAAATACATAAATTTTCTTCATCAGATGCTACTCATCTGATATGTTTATAATGTAGGGCCCAGTTCTGGATGCGCGTAACAGGAACTCATGGCTACGAGCCTATCTCCTACACTCGGGGGCTGGACCAGTTTGCCAAGATACACTTGGAGTGTGACGCTTTAAGAATCACTCAAAATGCTCCACGAGGGCTACTGACTGAGTACTCGCACCAATCGGGACATGGATGTCACCTTTACCTTGGTTGGGTCCGCCCCATGAGAGTCGCTAGCCGAATCCTGCACTAACACAGTGTTCGATACTTATTTGGCCAAAACAAGGAAAGAAACCACTACTGGACCTCTCAGTTAAGAAGAAGCCAGAACCCGTACATTTGGAGGCTACACCAATCCCGGAACTTACGGAGGTGCTTATTATTCAGGACTAAAGGACCCAATTATTTGATTCCTACTAGAAGACTAACTCCCTGAAGATCACAACGAAGCCGAGCAAGTCGAGCGACAGAGCAAAAGCTTTATCATAGTCGGAGAAGACCTATATTGTCAAAGCGCATCCGGAGTTCTCATGCGCTATGTCACACCTGAGGACGGCAAGCAGATCCTGCAATCTATCCACTTGGGCATCTGTGGCAACCATGCTGCATCACGAACATTAGTCGAAAAGGCTTGCAGACAAAGATTCCTTTGGCCAGTTACAGTTACCGACGCTGAAGCACTCATCCGATCATGCAAGGGATGTTGATTTTTCACTCGGCAAACTCACCTACCAATACAAGAGATGCAGACTATCTCAATCTCATGGCCCTTTGCAATCTAGGGGCTCGACATGGTTAGGCCGTTCAAAAAGGCGCTAGGAGGGTTTACACATCTGTTCGTCGCGGTGAATATGTTCACAAAGTGGATTAAGGCCAGCCCTATTGCTACTATTACTACGGTTAGGGCAAAAGACTTCATACTGAGTATAATCTACAGATTGGAGTCCCCAATCGTATCATTATGGGTAACGCACTCAGTTCACGGGCGGCATATTCAAAGATTTCTGCAACGATTTAGGCATCAAAATCTATTGCGCTTCGGTGGCACACCCCCAAAGACAGGTTGAGCAATGATCAAAATCTCTGGATTTTATAGGGCTGCACTGGATAGGTCAGTTTGGGCCGGCTTATTCAGTAGTTGGTCGAAGATATGAGTTTTTAAATAGCATGCCCTATTGGGTCATCCGTTGATCGCGTTAAAATCACGATGCGGGTACTATTTTACAAGAACTGATTAAATAATCAAATACGCTTCATGCTAAGCCTATAGCCGAGTGTATATACACATTCAGATATCTTGATTATTTTAAGGTATTGAGGATATATACTTATAAGGATCAATAGCTGGTTTCCATTAAAATTAGAAATGCAGGTATCTCTTAAATACACCTCATCACGCATTGGGCTTGGGTCCATAGTGATACACGGCTTACATGCTTAGCCAAATTGCCATGAGCAAAATTCCAGTCGATCGTTGGCTGAAGAGTCCAATTTTGAAAAACATATCACTCGAGAAAGACTTAAAGGTTAAAGATCTTTAACTTTATGTTTAATTGTTTCTCAATTAAGCACAAAGTCAGGGATTACACCTAATAGATGCGCCTATTCGGCGCACACTATTTATCTATTTCCATGAAGCCCTTCATAGCCTCGTTGCCAGCTGACAGGAAGTTGTACTCGGGAGAAGAAGCACTCGGACAAAGAGTACTCGGAAGCAAGGCACTCGGGATTTCTTTACCGAGGAGGATGAGCACTCGACTTGAGCTGTGACTCGACTATGAAGGTCTCGGGGGTTACTGTGGAGGCCATGGGCCCCGAGTACCTCAGGGAAGACAATTACGGTCACTCGGACAAAGGGTGGGTCGGCCCCTACAATTGGAGATGGAGTAGGACTTGGTTTCATATTAGCTTATATGACAAGGAAAGGGATATAGTCCTAGCCTGATAGTCTATGTACTGATAAGGAAAGCCCTTGCTCTTATCCGACTAGATTTCCTACCCTGTAATCCTCATCTCTCCAGTATATAAGGAGGGGTAGGGAACCCCCTGGGGCACATGACAATCTCACTAGAGAATACAGCGAAAGCAATATACCACAACTAGAAGTAGAGTATTACCTTATATCGAGGGTCTGAACCAGTATAAATTGTCTTGTCTTTCGAAGTCCATCGAGTTTAGGTCCGATAAATAGCCCCATATAATTATTGTCAATATAAAACATTGACAGGAACCATATGAGCAGCTCGGATGGGGTGTACGGCGATGGACGACCATGCGCAACGGTGACAGACCTCACCAGGGAGCATGACAGTCATGAGGTCGCTGTCGGTGACCAAATAAGCGGTGGAGCAGCTCGGATTGGTGGCACTTGGTTGCAGCGGCTCATGAATTAGAGAAAGAGGGAAGGATGCAAGCTTGACCTCCACCGGCAGTGAGATCCCACACGGCGGCGATGGCGGGTCATGGCGGAGCGAGAGAGGAGTGGTGGCGGGCTTGGCCGACTTTGGTATGGTCGGCTGGGGAGGGCTCTCCGGCCCTTTTATAGGCGGGGCTGACACTAGAAGGTGGTGGCACAGCGAGCGAGGCACCATGGCTCTGGTGTCCAAGGCAGTGGGACAGGGGCATGAATGGCAGGACAGGGGCATGGATGGCAGCTCGTCCGAGGCGGTGGAGGTGGCGCAACAGCTGCCGGTGCTGGTGCTGGGGAGAGGAGACGTGGTCAGCACGGCGGCGAAGGCCGGCACACCCACGTGCATGTGCAGCCAGTGCAAGAGAGAGGAGCGGAGGAGGAAGAAGACCCCACGTGGGTCAGTTGGGTGGCCGTCCACGGCGTAGCTATCGCGTGGGCCCGGCTGTCGGCCGGTAGCGGTGGCGAGCGGATGCATGCGTAGTGGCCAGCGAGTGGATGCGCAAAGGCCATGTGGTACGTGGGCCGTGGGCCTTAGCAGTGGGCCACAGGAGGAGGGAGGAGAAAAAGAGGGATGGACCAGTGGGGCCAAGTAGACCTTGTGTGGAAGAGGAAGGAAGAAGAGATAAGAAACCGAGTGGGCCGAGGGGAGAAAGGGGTTAGGTCGGCCCAAGTCAACAGTGACCTCTGGCAATTTTCTCAAGAAGTTCTTTGAGAGATATTTGAATATGAAAGGATTTTTTTAACCCGAATTTTGATTTTTAAGCTCGCCAATTAAGGATTTCAACAGGATCCTCAGAGATGGAGCAAATTTTGAAAAGGGATTTGAATTTTGGAAAAAAAAATTGAGAAAGGGAAAAGAGAGGAAATTTTTAAGGTAGGTTTTGAATAAAAATTTTGGAATTTGATCTGGAGATCTTGAAAAGGGACCTTCTTGCCAGAATCTTGAGTTTTTGGAAGGATTAAATAGGGAGAAATTTTCTAGAGGGTTTTAGAGGAAAATTCGAATTCAAGAATTTGAATTTTGGATCGGGATTTCGATTAGGGTAATTTTTGGGGTCTCAAGGAGGGATAAATTGAGATCCTAGCACTTAGTCCTTAATCGCACACACAAAGAGCCAAATTTTCATAAATTAGGGTTTTATTAAAATAGTTTTTAACGGCCCAAAAAAACGGGTGTTACAACATTTCACACCCAGACCTGACACCACCATAAACGACGCACTGGACAGGGCGTGCCAAAACCAATCCACAGGCAGTGGCTTGGGTCTAGGGACGAAGCCAAAACCTTGAATATCTTCAACTTGAACTTGAGGAAGGAGAAAAACAACAACAAAAGGAAGAGTGGACACTTTCGTACTCGCAAGTCACGGAAAATGTGATTATGCAGGCTTCAAAGGAAGGCTGGGTTTATTTTTCAACATTTTATTTCAAAACATTTCCCAAAAACTCTAAGTGTGGATTTCTGTGAAACTTGTCAGAAGAAGACTCTTCGTCTCTTCCCGTCCATGAGTTGCTTTGCAACAACTTAAGTGGAAAGAATAAAATTTTAGTTTATTATTAGTTTCATTTTACTTTCTTACTCCATCTACTATATCTCATCATTATTTCAAGTAGTCCAACCATGCCATATCATTTTCAATCCGGGAAACCTAGCACTTCTCACAACATCCTTTATTCTTCGGCTCATCGAGCAGATGCTGAGGGGACCCTAGCTGGTAGAGGAAGAGTTGGGTCAACAGACGGTGCTGCTGCAGCAGGCGCAGCGGTGGTGGTGGCATCCACTCTAGACCTTATGGCGCCGTCCTCGGTGCCTCCCACCGTCCGCCTATCCACTACTGGAATAGCCGCTGGAGCCCTAGGACTCCAGCTCATCCTCGCGCAGGCTAAGGCGCGGGTTCTCTACATCTCCCCCATCAAGGACAACAAGCAGAAAAAGTAGAGAAAAACTTGAAAACTAGGAGATCGGTAAGAACGAAAAAGCTAGATACATGAAAATTCCCCTACCTAGCACGCTAGTCTATCAGCGTCTGATTACCGGTAGATGAAAGAGAGAGGGAATCCTGAGTCTGTTTGGGGGTTTGAGGTGCACGCAGCGTGTCCGGAGTTGTCCAGGAGCTGAGAAAACAAGAGCAGTTATACAGGTTCGGGCCTCCCGGAGGATAAAAACCTTACTCCCGTGTTTGGTTGCTGTCAAAGGTGTTCTTATAGATCCTATAGAGCTCATAGGCTTACCTAGAAATCCTGAGTTCTTGCTAATCTGAAGCGTCTAACCCTACTACGGGGTCTAATATTGGTTTCTATACCCTACATCACACCGCTCTCCCCTCGAGGAGAGACAAGAAACTCTATTTATAATCATAAGCCTGAGCTAACTCCTTGAATTCTTCACTAGAGATATTGTAGTTGTGGATGTCCCGAGGGTCTTCGCGCCTGGCCCCCTGTGTTGTTCATCCTCTCTCAAGGGTGTTTGGTACGCCACGCTCGAGAAAGAGACGATCTAGGATATGTCGTATCTCTCAACATTGATGCTGAGAGACAGCCTGCAAGAATCTTTGTTTAATGCGATGGACAACTTTGCATCCTGCGCATCGCTTACCGAGGGTGACAGGGCGCCCGGTTGGATGCCCACTTGCCCGTCTCGTGTGCGTGAGAACACCTTTTTGCACTACTGGGGCAGCCAAAGGTGCTCGCTATGAGATACGTGGAGTGCAGGGTTCTACGTCCTCCCCGTGCACAGCTACTTGGTGATGCCCGGGAAGGCATGACCTGCCTGCTCCACTTGACCTGCCTGGGATGGGTACACTTGTGTAACACCTCTCTCCCGTTAACCAATATAGGCCAACAGAAGAGGAACACCTTTACCTGCAATACTTGTACCAGTTCTAGGAGACCAACTGGTACATACAGAATATCGGTGGATCATTGTCAAACCCGCTTTATTTATTTCACATAGTCCTTACATATGTTGTAGTTTGGACAGAACATGAGACATACAACAATACATTACAAAAGCAAGTAACGGAAAACATGGGTAGACCTAATACCCACAAGCAAAAGCTTGGGACCTAGATCAAAACCCTAAAACTCATCGTACTCGGCTTGTTCCTGAAAATATCCACTGAGGGTGGGGTCTTCGTCTTCATAGGCTTCTGAAGAAATTAGGCAAGGGTGAGTACACGAGATACTCAGCAAGTCACGGAAATATGAGGCATGCATGGGGTTAGCAAGGAAGGCTAGGGTTATTTTGCAAACGTGATTTTTAAAGATTTTGAGTTTCGGAAAATTTCAAAGGGTGCTCTTTAAGTTGTCGAAAAGAAGCTCACGCTTCAATCCATTCCGTGAGTTGCTTTGCAACAACTCACCACAATTAAGTTAATCGGAAAGAGACTCGCGCCTCAACCCATTCCACAAGTCGGAGACTTGTCATATTTTCCGGTTCGGAGTGTACTCTCCCTTAGTACCTCCATTTAGGTGGATTCTCATTTTCAAAACCGATATTTAACTCAAAAAAACTCATCTTACAGTGTTAAATCAACACCCCAGGTCATACAGGCCCGTTTCAGGCCACACAGGCCATCCCTCAGTCACATAGACCGATTCTGGTAACGAATCCCAACCCGCAAAACTATTGCATAGACATTTGTAAAATAAAATCTACGCTAGAGGAATCACTTCACATTCACTCGTAACCGTGGGCACAGCTGTTCGAATAGTTTATAATCCTTTGCAAAGGGTGCACGCTTTACCCACACGACGTGAGCTTACTCCTACACTGGCCAAGCGGGGAGGTTCGTGATAAGGCCTTTCCGAAGCCTACCCAGGATAGCACGTTGCCCTATAAATGGGTTCATTCAACCAAGTACCTGGAACTCATTTTCGGTACTCAGGGACGGAGGTATATCGCCCTCATGGCACCCAGCCGCTCCCACATTTATTAGCAATTGAACAATCCTGAGAACACTAATTACTCGGCCAGGTGTATCCCATTCCACTCATGTGGTCACACTGTATTATGCTCAGTGCAATTCCCTAAGGAAATGGTCCTTATATGCCAGGTGAAGTCAGAGCCACATAGGCAACGACGACCTATGACCAAGTTTTATAAATCAAGTTTAGTTCGCAAACGCTCGACCAAGAGTGCCGAGGTTCAAAAACCATTTTAAATAAACCCTAGTTTTCCCATCGTCAAGTTTTAATGTAAATAAAAAAGGAGTCATCGATACTCGTACTTGAGTACAAGTACTAGGACGTCAGGGGTTACAAAGGACAGTGCAAACAATTTAATCAAGAAAGGTACTATGCAGCAATTAGGTTAGGCATGACGGATTTGACTTGCGAATCATGGCCGATAATAATCATGTTCCTAAATATGCATATTTCTGAAATCAAAACAATTTTTAAATCGTGGGTTCAATATGGTCAACGGTGACTTGCCTTGCTCCTGGTACTGCGGGTCCTCGGCGAAATCCTCGATCTACGGCTCCTCGGTACCTGTTTCTACGCATCGCAAAAAGAAAACAAACAAAAACATCCAAAATCAGGACCTATTATGTATAACTAATAGTACCAGTGTGTAGATATTATTTTTAGAAAAATTTTGAGAGTTGAATGGGCTCAAACGGAGTTACGGTTAAAAAGTTATGATTTTTCAAAGTTTTAATAAATTTCTTGTGATTAAAAAGAATTAAAGTTATTTAGGAAAGAAAAGGAATAAAAGAAAAGGGATTCAGAGGCTGATTGGTGGGGCCCTGATGTCAATGGGGAAAGAGAGAGAGCTAGGGCTCGGGACTGACAAGTGGGGTCGGGTGGTCAGTGAGATGGGAGAGGAGGTGGTGGCTAACAAGTGGGGCTGCGATGTTAGTGCTAGGGGAGAGGGGTTGGGACACTGACATGTGGGCCCTGTGTGTCAGTGCTAAGGAGAGAGAATGGGATGCTAAAGGTAGGGCCAGGTGTCACACCCTGAAAATTTCTTGAATAAAAAATTGTTTCAGGGTAAATGGAAATACAAGAATTCACTAGAAAATTTTTGTTTGAGAAAAGTGTTTGAATAAAAGTTTGAAATTTTCCAAAATTAAAAATCCCAAGTTTCAATTTTAATTAAATACTTGGATGTTTTTATATTCCTGGGGTTTTGTCGGAATATTTTAAGCATTTGGGTATTTATAATATTAAATTCTTCGTGTTTCATGGTAGCATTTACTTCTGGTAAATTTTTCCATGATTTAATAAACCTTCTGAAATTTTCTCGGAATTTTCGGAGCTCCAGAATTAATTTTAATACTATAAAGATCATTCCAGTAATTAATTAAAAAGAAAATAAATCCCTGTCTTTTCTCCTGTTCAGGTCGTTCCTGGTTCAGTCCTTCGAAGTTTCCCCCGCTTGCCTCAAACTCCGTGAAATATATTCCTCAAATATCCCAATTTCTCGGTCGACGCAAAAATGCCCTCCATTTTTACCCCAAATTCCTGATTCCGTAAATATTCCAAATTTTTCCTGATTCCAGAATAGTCCTGCTAATTCCTTCCAATATTCCAGAAATTCCCAAAATGATTCTTATACTTGGAGGGTTCCAAAATTCCGTTGAATCTCCCCAATTCCAAAGAAATATTTCGATTCCAAAAGTGTTTCGACATTTTCGAGTTTCTATATATATACACCAACATCCGCGATACTCCGAAATTCCGAACGTCGTCCTAAATTACAATACCTTTATTTATTCCTTGAAATAATTCTAAAATTCAATTTCCAAAATTTTGGAAATTTTCAGAAAAACCCTTCTCTTTTTCCTTTTCTCTCTCCTCTTTTCCTTTTTCTATTTTTCCCCTTCCTTCTTCTTTTTCCTCTCTTCTTCCTCCTCCTTTCTCCTACCTCCTCTTCTCTCCTCCCTCCCTTCGGCTACATCCTGCCGCACGGGCCGAGCTCCCCACGGCCCACGCTGCTGTCGCTGGCCCTCGGCCCAGCGCCGCCATCCCGCGCCTTACCGCCAGAGCCCAACCCAGTGCGCTGCCGCCCCGCCTGTGCGCCGTCACCCACCCAGACCCCTCGGCCTCCGCCGCTAGCGCCGCTGGTGCCCTAGGGCATCCGCCAATATAAAGGTCGCCGCCCCTGCCATCCAATGCCCTAGCCCGCCGCCCTGCTCCCAGTGCCGCCACCGTTGGTGAGCCGCCGCCCTGCGTCCCGAGAATACCGCCGCCCTGCTGCCGCCATTCAGCGCCACCCGCCGAGCCAGCCCCATCCCCTACACGCTGTCGCCCTCGCCCCGTGTGCCCGCCCTGCCGCCCAACAACCAAGCTGCCTTGCTCTGCTCGCAGCGCGCCGCTCTGCTTCTAGCCCGCTGCCTGCTCTGTGCCCGACGCCGCCCGATTCAAGATTCATCTCGTCCATCCAATGGGTCTTAGATGGAATTCCAGCCGCCCGATTCTCATAACAACCATGTGAATGTCATCCGTTTATCATTGTGGTTCAATCCGAGCGATTAAACATCCATGAGCTTTATCCGGTGCCATGTCAACCCTAGATTTGGCCTCGTCAGTGCCCCCGCACTGCCCTGTCATCGCCATCTCAGCTCGTCCACAGATCTCTCCATCCTCAATCCTGTGAACCCTGTCCACCAGCGCTGTGCCTATGACAGCGGGGCCCAGGCATTAGTAATTATCAAATTAATTATTTTAATCCGAAAATCTAGAGAATATTTTCAGGAATATTCTTTTCCTTTTCTTTTCGGATTTTCTCTAAACTCTAACTTCCGGAAGCCATATCTTTTTCGTCCGAACTCCGATTCGACCCATTTTTCTTCCTAAATTCATCTAAAATTATAATCTACTTGTTTCTGTACTTTTTATGTACTGTTTATTTGGAGTTTCTTAGGGTTTTTATTGTTTTACGTGTAGTCACGTATAATCATTGTTTCGGAAGATTGTGGAGTCTGCAGAAGAGTTCGGAAGATTTGCGGAAGACGTTTTCTGTTGCAAGGCAAGTCACACGACAATTTTCTTGAGCATGTTGATCCCAATTATGAAATCTATTTTATTTTAAAGTTATTGCATGAAATGTTTTAGAATGACATTATTACGGGTTATTATTTAATAACCAACATTCCTTGATATTTATGGACATATTGTCATTGATACCTATACCTTGATACCCTGGGTAATTAATATTGACTAACTAGATGTTTAATTATTTATCTTGCTAGATTATTTAGGATTTGCTTAGTCATGCATAGAAATTGTAGCGTCATTTTATGTGGGGAAAGTTAAGGAATCACTTATCAATAATTAGTGGACAATGGCTATATTTTCATGGCTATGGTCGTGGTGGTTAATTAAATGTGACAACTAAAACTTAACTGAATGGTGGGTTGTGAGCACCAGGGATTGTGAATGTTGCTAGCGGTGCTCATGACTTGTTGCGAAACAGTAATAGTACTAACCACAAGCCAGAATGGGCAACGGCTGGATCTGTAATATAGCGAGTTCAATAGAGGCAACACAGTGTATTGTGGCTATGTCAATAAGATCACCATGGCTGCGTCAATAAGTCCATGTTTCGGGTGTTGAACCATCTCCCTGTCGAGGAACCTGATCAACCCTACCGAAGACTGGTGATTCAGCGGGTGACCATTCTGTTGAGCGAGTTGCATGAAAGGTCTTGTCACGGTTTCCCCCTTTGCAATACCATGGTGGTATTTCAGGGCATGGTGACATGTGCGGAATCATGTCTTGTGGGTAAAGTTGTACACCTCTGGCCAGAGTAAAACTATTCGGATAGCCGTGCCGCGGTCAATGGGCGGGCCTAGCAATGTTTTCTGGTATTAGTCCCACACTGCTTAATGATAATGATAAATAGTGGAAATTTGATCACTCCAGTTTGGAGAGTTGTGGTTTGGGCCTGAACTGCGTTGAGGCATTGTTCAGTGGTTGATTCAATACTAATTAATAATTAAACTACATTGTTTTCAATACTTTTAAATGTAAATATTTTAAATGCGGTTTTACGTAAATAAGTCATACTATGCCTTTCCTTTAAAATTCCTGTTGCATTACATTGCATTTCTTAGTGTGGCTTGTTGAGTATGGTGGGTGGTACTCAGTCTTGCAATATTGCAATCATCAGAGTGAAGCTTAGCGAGGAGGAAAAGTTTGGTGTTTGGTTTATACCCCAGTTGAGCTACCTGTGGTTTGGAGCTGAAGCTATGCTAGTTGCCGTTCCGCTGCTATTTTCTTCTGTGCGAGGACTAAGTGCCTTTGTTGTAATTATATATCGTCTATCGTTTTGGTTATGTTTATTAAATTGTCGATTTGTGTACCTCGGTTGATTTCTGGACGAGGATTTATTGCATAAATTAGCGTTTGGAATTTTGGGTGGAAATTCCGAGCGTGACACCAGGGTGTCAGCGTCTGGAGAGGGGAACCGAGGTGTCCCGGGGGTGGCCCGCGCCAGCTGATGAGGCACGCCGCGTGGCATGCCACGTCAGCGTGGACCGGCGGCTGACCTTGGCGGGGATCGACGGCCGACGGCGGCTAGAGCCGATCTCACTGGCGGCAGCGAACTACAGCGAGCGGCCGATGGCGGCTGAATGCAGAGGAGATTAGGAATCACGTGAACAGTCTGGATGGATGGCTAGGCGCCGGAGGAGGGCAGCCGGCGGTGATCAATATCGGCGGCAGCGGTGGAGGACAAATGGTCGCCGCCGACGACCATTTGGGCGGCGAAGGGATTCGGGATTGAGTAGCTTGGGTGTTGTGTCTTGCGGAGAAGGGGAAAGACGAGATTAATTGGGCTCTACCTTTGTCAACGAAGCGAATCAGATTGGCGGCGATGGCAGACGACGGCGGTGGAAATTGGGGATTCCCAAATCCGGGACTAATCGGGGTCGGTGTTGGGTAGAGGGGAGTCACAGGGCTACGAGGAGTTCAACGGTGGTGGCGGTCAGGCTGGTTAGGGTCTGGAACGGCGGTGGGAGCTCGGGTCAGTGCGTCAATGGCGACGGCAGAGAGAGGATCTTCGGCGGCGAGGCTAGCTTGAGCTTGTTTTCTTGGTGACCGAAGGAGAGGGAGCTCGGGGAATTTATAGAGAAGCTCTGCTTGTGGCGACGAGGGACAGAGGCGGTGGCAACAACGGCGGGCGAGCTCGAGCTGACCGACGTGACCCATCAATGGCGTGGCCATTGTGGCTTGCGTCATGCGCGCTCTAGAGAGGAAAACGGGGCGCGGAAGGGATGGCGATGCCACCGAACGGGGAGCTCATGCATGTGGATTGACCTTCGAGGCTCGGCGGTGTGTAAAAAGGCTACGGCCATGGCCAGCTTTTGACCTACAGGCGCGAGGCGAGGGGCGGAGCAGGATTCTCGCCGGGCAACGGGACAGTGGGGTTGACGACGGGGAGCTCCGCTCTTAAATGGGGGCGAGACAAGGAGGGATTTGCGAGCTCTACTCAGCCGAGGAGAGCTCAGGAGAGTTCAGGAGAGAAGAGAGAGAGAGCGAGTGGGTGAGAGGAAGATGACGACGTCATCGGGCTGACAGGCGGGGCCGCATTGCAGAGCTAATCGGGGCCATCCGCGGGCGGTATCGGGCGGCTAGAAAGAAAGCGGAGGGAAGAGTGGCCGACATGCAGGGCCCGCATGGGAATTTTAATCCTGCGCGCGGCGAGCGACAGCTGGGGCGCGCGGGGAAGAAAGAGAGAGCAGGCCGAGAAGGGGGAGAGGACGGCCCATGATACACAGTGCCGTTTCATCTTTTTCATGTGGCTAGTTTGAATTGTTTTTGAGGATTTTAAATTTTGGAATTTGATTTTGAATGGGATTTTAAATTCAGAGAAAAAGAGGGGATTTTTAGAGGGGTTCTAGGGACTGATTTTAGGGAGAATTTGAGATCTCATGTGGCACAAATAATCCCAAATCCAATTAAGAACCAAATTTTTGCAATTAGATTTTTATTAAAATTAGTTTTAAAATGAAAGAAAAATATGGGCATTACAACCTGGTGGCCCTCGAGTAGCCCACACCGTGGCACTAGACCCAGAGCCATGCCATGACATGGTTCCCGGGCATCCAGCCAGAGGGCTCCACTTGCCAACTCAGGGGACATGTGGCAGGCTCCGAGCAGCTCAGGAAACCGGACCTCGAGCTTGAGTCCATCTGTCTCTCCTAAGTCTCAAACGTCCCTGCTCCAAGTGTGTCCTTGGATGGATGATGGACACGTGACCTCCCCACAAGACATTGGGCTAAGTCTAGATCAGGGAGGCGTTGGCCCATGATCCGTATAGTATTGATGACTTGCCTTCTGGTTAAGCAAGCAGGCCAAACGAGGCACCCCCATGGCTTGGCCACTGACAACGGCGTCATCGGATTTCCGGGTGAGGCTGTGGTGGCTTTATTGCCGACGGGACGGCAGCGGGATGGGTGCAGTGGTGTGCAGAGGAAGGCGGAGTGATAGTGATGCGACCGGGAGAGACCAGTTTTGCTAGGAGGCGATGGGGTGATGGGCGAAGGAACAGCGGAGAGTGTGGGATTCTGGGGCGATGGTGTGGCTTGCGGAGCAATGGCGATGTGACGCGCAAGGTGACCGGCAACGGTGACGCAAGAGAGAGCGGGAAAGCGACGGGTTATCGCGAGGTGACGCGCACAGCAGCAGGATTCCTAGGAGGAGACAAGCAGTTTTGTTTATTTGTCCCGGTTTTATGCGATTAATGTATATACCCATGATAGATTTGATTTAGATTTGAAAGGTTTGTTATAAATTTAACTTATATTTGACATAATTTCCATCACACATTTTATATATAGTAAGTGCACAAAACTTAGGTAAATAAACGAAACCTTTGAGAAAGTAAGATCAAATAAGAAAGGGCATAAACGATATTTTGGCCTTGATTTTAACACCGTTAACTTGACTTCACAGAACAAGGCCAAACGGCATCTTCATTTTTGAAAAGCAGGGTCAAATGAGCAAAATTGAAAAAACAAGGTTAAATTGGTAGTTAGCCTTCAAAATAGGGTCAAAAGTACAATTGCCCCTTATTTTTATTGTTTGGGGACGTTTGTTTTTACTCATGAAGGATGAAAGATTACTAAACTTCGTAACACCTCAAAGGACTCCTTACAAATGTATGACAAAACTACAAGTCTCGTTGGCTCTTTACCGTGTTATGTTATATTTGTTTAAATCTAGAAAAAAAATGTATGCGCACAAGAATAATAGAATAAACAATGTTGAATGGTAACATTATGAATGACGGAAAAACATTGATATATACATCCCTTCTGAGATTCTACCATTATTTTAAACTTACTATCAAGTGCGCTAGAGGGAGGGGGTTGAAACATACATAGTCATGCAGACTACAAAATTGAAAGATACCTTGTGAAAGCCCGGTGTTTTACCTTCGATTCACCTCTATTTCAGCATAGCCATTAGCCAAGATATCATAACCATATCGCATTTTAGATTTAGTGGAAAGGCATCATAAAAGAAAGCACTAAACTTAGAATCCTGAGACAATAATGCAACTTGTCTTGATTAGTGCTACAAACAAAGGGCGTTAATGTATCACAGTATGACACTAGCTGTTTAGCGGCAAAGAATCTTCTGAACAATGCTCAATACCTCCTAAGTTAATTTTATAGGATATATATTTTAATTTCAAATGTCAAAGTTCGTAGATTTTAATCACTAACAGTGACTGAAAATACATTTTTTAATTAAAACCATGCATACGAATAGGTTCGTACTGTAAAGTGCTTCCACACAATATTGCTTTTTATAGCTGGTAAGAAACTAAGGATATAAATCGTATGAGAACAATGATCAATGCTTAGAAGATATTTTGAAACCAAAATACGCCTAACAACAAAAATCAATGGAGTGTAGCACTTTAATTTCGAATGAATATATTGTCCTTCCCTCGGGCGTAAGTGGTCAAATCTACATACCAAAATATTTTTCCAACTTTAATTTCTAACTGCGAGGCCTTCTAATAACCAGCCTTAAATCGTCTCCTGCTCAACTGCTATACGCATTCATATGCTTCCGGTATGCAGTGCAACAGCTGCCAAAATGGAAGGCTCCTATGTCAGGACCGGAACTCCTTGGCCTTGTCAGGGCCGTCCGGCCGGTACGCCGCGATGTTGGTGGGCTGGACGAGCAGTGGCAGGAGCTCGTCCTGGATGCACTTGTACATCTGCCCGGAGATTGTCTGGACGATCTTGGCGAGGTTGACGGCCTCCTGCTTCGTCAGGAGGATCTCCTTCTCCGGCAGCGCCGGCACGTCCGTGGCGAGCACCTTGGACAGATGCTCCACGTGGTGCTCCAGCTGCTCCTGCCCGTCCTCGAAGAGGTTCTGCGCCACGGCGAGGTTCGCCCGCTCCGCCCGGTGCGTCTTCACCTCGTCGCCGCCGCCGAACATGTAGTAGGCGAAGGCGTACGACCGCGACAGCACCTGCCGCGAGGACAGCAGGCACCGGTACGCCCTGTCCAGCCAGCCGCCGTCCTGGTTTATCCGCTGCCTTGTGAAGTCCGACTCCAGCTTCTTCACCCGCTCCTCGATGGCCGGCCCAAGCTCCTTCTGCTCCACCTTGTACGAGCCGGCGTGGATGTTGAACCGGTCCCAGTAGTGCGTGTACCGCTGCATCTGCCGTCTGCTAGTGTCCACCTTGTCGCTGTTTTCCTCCTTGTAGCGGTTGCAGCTGTGGCCGGAGATGCTGTCCCACGTGTGCTCCCTCCCAGTAGGCCCACCACAGAGCCAGCTGCATTCAACAGGGTCAGGAATTCAAGATACTACTAATAATCAAGGGTTTGTTCCCGGGTTGCCGATCAGCATGGCGAGCTCACTCACCAAATGATGACCGGTATGTCTGTAACAACTGACAATGTCAGCTTACCATAGATACTGGCCGCACTTGCAACGGACAAGGTTGCAGCCACCATTCTTCTCGATGGGCTTGGAGCACTTGGGGCAGCTCTTGGTGTTGGCAAGAATCCACTTGACGCTATCTGAGTCTCCGTGGCACTTAGCCTTCCACTTCTCCCATATGGCACATGGGCAAGGCGAGTGCACCTGCCCCGCGCAGTTGAAGCAGAAGCTGACACCACAGGGGCAAGCAACCTCGCAGTACCTCTCGCCGGTGCCTACCTGGATCGCACGGCCACAGTGTGGGGTGCTGGGGCACCACTTCACCGAGTCATTGTCCTCGAGGTAACACTCAAGCAAGAGGCGATCAAAGCGCGTTGACGCAGCAGGGTACTTCACACTGAGGAGGCGCCGCACGATGTCCTCGTCGCAAATGGCCTTGCAGTTCACCTCCATACACCGAATCTGCCTGTTGCCACTATTTATGGATGCAAAGAAGTGCTCTGTCCAACCTGAAGAAGGAAAAAAAAGATAGGTAAGAAAATGTAGCAGTGTTTTGCTAACAAATATGTCCAACTATTTTGCATTTTTATGAAAGCCTAGAAAGCTGTTTGATACATTTGGTTGAATATTCACAGGGAAAATCGAATGCCAGAGAATAAAAAGGTTTGTACTAATGTAGTTGTAAGGATCAGGACATCAGGAGAAGGAAGTTGCGGAAGGGTTGGTAGGGACTCACAGTCATTGCAGAAGCAATGCCCACAGTCCATGGTCGAGACCTCAGTGATTGAGAAGTCGTCAAAACACACATTGCAGGTAACACTTGTTGAGCGTGTTCTTGAGCCAGCCGCTGACATGCTATTCTTCAGCAAAACAATGCATGCCTCACTGAGCATGCGGCCTCGCCCTTTTCTGTCAAGGTGATCATAGATGCAATGCATATTCCACCGGTGGTGGATAAGGAGCGTGCGCGCATGGTGCTGCTTTATGTTGAGCAAGTTCATTACAATAGACAGGTCTTGTTGCTGTGGGTAGAGTAGATACACAAAAACAGTCAATTGATCAAGTACAGGTAGGACCAACATAATCTGAAGCTCGAGCTCGCAAGAATGACTAGAGCACCATTACCTGGGCAACCGGAAGTGACTGCTGTGTGATGGCCTACAACAACAGTTATAAATGTCAAAATAACTAATGTATCTTCTCAGGAAAAAAAATAAAATTAGCGCTTCAGTGAAGTTCACTAGTTTGAATGCATAAATGATAAATCCCAGGCAATGTAATTACGATAATATTTTTCTGTGAGTGGAACAAGATAATTATTTGGAGCACAGTTTTTACAGTAAAGAGCAAAGCATTAGTAGTGACAGATGGGAACTTTTTTTTAGAAAATAGATAAAAATCCAGCCTCTATATCGAAACAGATGGGAACTTAACTAAAATAGGTAAATTGTGTGAAAGATATCTATTCGTGATACCATAATGAGCAGCTATATTAAAGTAGTGAACAGGTGCTTTGCAAACATTAAGCTAATCACCACAAAAGAAGTGAATGCCTCCAATGCTGCTATACATGGTTCATGAGCTGCTTGAAGTTGTACACAACATATGTACACATTGACGAAAGAAAGCTGTGCATGTCAACCATTTTGTTTGTAAACCAAATTTGCATGTTCTAAGATACGATAATTGCAAGATTTTGAAGAAAATGCAAGTGCATAAACGCAAATTAATCATATAACAAAGCTACAAGGACCACTAATTTGTGAAAATTGGATGATTTTTATGCAAATGATCAAACCCTTGCAGCAAAAAGGAGGATTGAATTGATTTTGATCTCCTAATTCTTACGGCAAAAACCAGATTGAAACTAATCTAGCTACGAGGCTGCAAACAAGAGCAATTAATTGGCAACAATTTTTTTTTTCTTAAACCACACTGGAATTCCAAAAACAATCGATATTAGAAGATAACAAAGCAATCCCCATCCGAAGCCGATCTAGTAATGGTTTTTAAGAGACGTCTCCATAGATTGGTGGAATCAGAGCATTACTTGAACCATGACGCAGAATCCAAAGGCACAAAATTAGCACAATGACGATTTTCCTAATCTCACCGAGGCGGCAAAATTAACTCGACCCAGCAGCGAGCGAGTTCCCCCACTCCGTGGTCGTGTACTCACCCAGCAATCCGCGCGGCAGTCCGGCGGCAGCAGGAGGTCGGCCTCCTCGAGCAGGCCGACGTCGTCCATCGCCAGCCAGCTCGCCTCCTCCTCCTCCTCCTCTCCATCGCCATCGTCGTCGTAGTAGTAGCAGCGCTCCTCGTCGCTGTCGCTGGCCATGGGCGGTGCGGGCGTGCGCGGGGGAGGTTTTGATCGCCGCGTGTCGTGTGGGGGAAAGACAAGGGAGACGAGGGGCCGAGGGGCGATGCGAGAATTTGTTTCGGGTGCGGGGTCTTTGCGTTTGGGTCAGGAGCCCGAGCCGATCGGTGGCCCGGCCTCGGGCGGCACGCACGAGGGGGTTTTTAGGGCGCGCCACCCACTGCGTCGAGATTACTACTACGCAAGGTCGCAGAACCCGATACGTACGGCAATATCGTACTATACTACATATCCTATTAAACCTAAACAATACTACTCTCACCTAGTTTTCTATTTTTTATAATATCCCAATCCTACTATTTATTTCCATGCTATCCTACCAAATAAAACGAAGTATCTCAATTCTACGATCCCTACGATTCTAAAAAATATTATTTAAAATAAGATAGATTAATAATAATATAAATAAGTTCACTCAAATTTACAAAATATCAATTAAATTTATCAAAATCAATATTATAGGCTTTGATATGTATAATATATTACAAATACTATATAAAAATATGTATTTTTAAAATTTGATTGTATCTTGATTCTATGATAAAAAATGAAAAAATAGTTAATATTAGAATACTGGGTTGTAATGTTTTTTACCTAGTAGAATCGTGATACTGATTACTTTCCTGCTACCACGCAGAATTGGCTTGAGAAAACGAAAAGAAGTGCGCGCGATCAGGATGTTCGGTTTTGGGCGTCGCGTCTGCGTGTGGAACTCATCACGCGGTCATCCAAATCCTTCCTGGCCACGGTTTTATAGAACTTCTCAAAGAAGTGCTGGTATATTATGAACGGGGTGTGTTGGTCTACTTACGTCATTCCACTCTATCTGTTGTCAGTTGAGAAGACGTGTATAACGAGGTTGCACTGCATACTTCATGGCATGGTCTTGGGATAGAGTTCTAGATAACATTTGTTTTAGTATGGACAGTAGTGTTGCATGATTAAGAAGTCGCTCAAATATTAAGTGTGAACACTGTAATAGTTGGTATAAACGCTTATACACGTGCATCACTGATTATAGAGTCCATTCTACAAATATGAAACAACAGTGTATTCTAAACAAATACTCCATCTTTGCATAATTAGCAGGTGTCGTCCTTTACATAAATACTATTCTAAAAGTACTTATATTTATGTACAGGTAAAATACTTACAATATGTTTGATTTGTGCAACCTACACCGCAAAATACCCATCAAAAAACATAGAAATCCATTCAATCATTTAAAAGCATACATATAATTTATATATTTTAATGTGCTTCACAGGAGGAAAGAATTATCAACAACCGCAATAAGGCCTCGTTGATAAATTAAATATTTTGAGAAATAAATTTAACAAGTAGCTTAGAATAAGTAGAGGTAGACATTATTTTACCGGAACCGAACAGAACCCAAAACCGAAACCAAATATACCTAATTAGAGTTTTCTTTAGTTTTTGGTAGGAGTTTAGGTTTTTATTTCTGTATACTTTGGTTGATTGTTTGGTTTCTACCTCGTAAAAACTTGTTAAGCCATTTCTAGCGGAGACTTTCATTTCGCGGTTTATAGGAGTGCGATATTGTCTAAAGAGACTTGGGTTGATGAATGAAACAAGGCTTCCAATGCACAGTTTCATTTCACGGTTTCACATGCCGGCTATAGCATTTAATTGTTAAATTACGATGTGAAGTGATTCAATCACAATAGGGTTTCATTTTCTTTTCCAAGGCATACGATGAAACGATTTAGTCACAGTGAGGCTTCATTCTATTTCCAATGCATAGGTAAGTGTGTATACCAGGTTTCATCTAGATGAAACTCATTCGTTCTCTATCTTCATAAATTTCTTGACATATCATTAGTTTAGCATATATAGCATCTCATTTAATAGGATTGAAACTCTTATGAAAACTGAACTAGGAATGACTTTAGTACGTGCAACACATCTAGGTCCAAGGCCTAAGAGCCTATCCACCAGCAGATCTTTTGCTTCCCATCGATGCCGCCTGATGCCTTGCACTATGTGCAACGTCCTCGCGAGAGTCCCGCGCACATCAGGATGCATGATGGGTCAGCGCCGCCTCATGACTTGCAACTAGGGGAGGAGCCAGGCCTAGGGCAACTAGGGCCTGAGCCTAGGCTTGGCTCCATAATCCCATTCAAATCCTATGAAAAATGTGCGAAAATTTTGAAAATATATGATTTCTAGCTAGAATTGATCAATTCGGCCCTAGGCTTGCCCATTTGCTGGCTCCACCCTTGCTTGCAACATTGTGTTGATTGCTTTGTTTTTTTACCGAATACAAAAAACCGAACCAATTTTTCTCGGTTTAATTTAGGTCGGTTTTTATGTTCACTACAACTATTTCGGTTGGTGTTATTGGAAAACCAAACCGAACCGAAAAAAACTGGATAAAGAGAATGTCTAACCGTAAGAATAAGCGGATTAAAGAACACAGTTGAAGAAATTTTTTTCTAAGAAAACATATTCTCAGAGGCGTGGAGCAAACAATACACGGCAATAATCCAATCGTAAATTTTGACCTTTAGGACAAGATTTAGTTAAAATTTTTAAAATTTTGTTAAACAATTTTTATTGCAATAAAGTCATAACATCCAATAATATGTTTATAATATTATGATGGTAATTTTTAAGTCATATCAACTCATACCATTTTAATAAAAATAAGCAGTTGAGAAATTATTGATGATCAAAGTTCTAAACGTTCGACCAAATCTCGTTAAGATGAGAGGAAGTAGCTAGGACATGCAATTTTTTCATAATTGAATTTGATAACATATATGCATTCTAGAGGCGATATTTCCTCTAGAATGATGATAGGTGAGATCACTATCTCTACTATTATAAAAATTTATAACGATTCCAATCGTCACACACCAATTTCATCCGTCACCAACTTGCCATACGCTTTCCTCCGATGGGACTTCCCAGTCTGTGTTCGTTGTGGGTCGTCTGGGTCACACACGTGAGATGTTTGAAGCCACCGAACCCCCACGCCCCACCCCCTACCCTCCTCCCAAGCCCACCCCATCTCCAATCCGATTAGGAGTACTACTCTTGATTCCTCCTCCTCCATATCTGACTCTGATTCGGATTCTAGCAACAGAGATTGCAAATTAGGGCTAATTCGGAACAAAGGGTTTTCATCGGATTTTCGTAGGATTCACAATTCCTTTGGGTTTGCTACTATTTATGCGTTCTAATCGTAGGAATAGCTCAAAGAAATTTTAGAGAATTACTGTAGCATTCCCATGAAAACATAGGATTTCAAAAATCCACTCCGACCTCTTGATTTCAATAGTTGGCATAGGATGAAGGTTAATCACATCATCAACATATCATTAGCCATTACCACTCATTCAAGAAGAGGAGGAAGAATAGTCACGAACTAGAGCAAGAACAAGAACAGACAAAGAATGCACTTATACACAAAAAAGATATGATTTCTCATTTCTCCTAATATAAATGTCCAATCCAAACAAGGGTGCATCTGAATTATCAACTAATGAAAGATACTCAAATGAGAGAAAAGAACAGATAAACAAACATTTTTTTCCGGCCAACCTCATCTGTGAGCATGTTGACATCAACAGAGAGGATCTTGGACTCTTGCCTAGGGTTTCCCTTACCGTTTGGGGGAGGTTACCCCCCCCAAACCATGGTAAGGCGGTTACCACGGTAATCGCCAAAAACTGCACGAATTTCATCCTAAAAAATTTAAATTCTAAATTTTTAAATTTCAAGGTGAGGTCGCAGTTACCGTGGTTAGCTCGTGGTTATCGCACAATAAGCCATGATAACCTCACGGTAAACCACGGTATGTTGAAGCTAAAAAGAAAAAATTATAAAATATAGTAAAAATTCTAGAAAATTATAGAAAAATATAGAAAATTGTGGATATCTCTAGAAAGATAATATCATATTGCATATTTTTTTTGCATAACCCTTGCTATATTTTTTTAACTTAAACAAAGTATAAATTATATCCTAACTCATCTATTATTTTTTTAATTTCGATGGAGCTCCAAAAAATGAAGTAACTTCATCATTTTCACAAACTTTCTTCACCATAGTGATCCACAATTCAATTACTTTCTGCTAGAATTTTTTTAGATTTATTTTATTTTTAAATTTGAATTCCAATAAAATTTGGGTAAACCATACCGCCGGCTATCCCTACTATACTCCGGCGGTATGCGCGGTAACCGTGCGATAACCGACGGTATGGGAAACACTGCTCCTGCCATGGCCTCAACGAAGTGAGCCCGCAGTGAGCCAATGACGCCATTGCTCCCTCCCTAGCCATTCAAGTTGGCGCCACTAGCTCGAGCTCGTTTAGCTGGTCATGGCGCATGGCTACGTTTTCCACTTAAGCTCACATCGCTAGCAAAGGTTCGTGCTATCGATGGCAGCAGCTGGCCTCTACCCTTCCGCATCGATGATGCCACTCGCCACTATATCTTGCAAGATGTGGCGGAGATCAGAGATAGAGAGATGAGTTGGTTTGGTGATTGGTGAAGCAAGGGCTTGTTGGCTTGGAGCTAAGGATAAGTGAGAGAGAAAAATGCTATGGGTGAGAGCAATTTAGTTACAGTGCCCTTGGATCCATTTCAGTGCCTAAGGCTAAAGGCTCATTAAGATTACCATGCACTCCAAAATTTATGCATTCACGATAATCCTGTGTTTCAAACATCCTATCCTATAAAATTCCTCTAATCCTCTGTTTTTCACCTACAATCCTATCATACTCCTGTGTTTTTCCTACCCTGTATTCCGAACGAGTCCTTATTAGGGAATCCTAAAAATCATAGCTCAACTTTGTTCTTGTAGACGTATCGCTTTGTAATGTACACGAATATGGTGACCTCTAGAGCGGCGAACACGGCGACCTCTAAAGCGGCGAATGTGGCGACAATCCAGTAGAATTAGTCGAGGTGGGCGCGGTTGATGTCATCAAAGGACCAGCTCCCTCCTCCGCTCCTCGTGGTCGCTAGTCGATCGCCGACAAAAGCACGCCATTGCCGTAGCTCCTGATGCCCAACACGCTTAGGGACATGGCGAGCCCGACACTGTGGAGGACATTAGGCACCTAGTCGTAGAAGAACTCCTCGAGCCCGATGATGCCGAACACCTTAGAAATGCTTATGAGGACGTAGTGCAGCACTAGCCACAGAACCACCACACACTCATCGGCACCGCCTCGTCGAGCCGGTTGAGTAGGCTGGCGTCACCCGCGATGCAAAGCCGCTTGGCCTCAACAAGCACCGGCCATGGCAAGGCCGGATAAGTCCATGCTAACGCTGATGTCCTGGAGCGTGGTGATGCCTGCGGGGTGCTTGGTGAAGCGGCAGTGCGGCACGATGGCATGGTTGTAGATCGGCAACAGGGTGGAGGATGGTGACACTGATGGCAGCGAACTGCAACGAGGCAAGCGGCACGACGAGGCCTCTGCCGGTGTCGCCGACGTGCCTGTCCATTGTGCTGCCCTGCTTGGTGAACAGAGTGACATCCTGCGTGGCATTGATGGTGAACGCTATGCTGGTCACCTGGAATTGAAGTAGCTTCACTTGGCATCCACCTCTTCTTTGGACAGAAGCTTACAAAGAAAATGCTAATTAAATTGTTAAGAGACATTTTACGTCACACCAAGATCGCAGTTTGCATCATGCTCACCATTCTGTGCAAAGTGCGTCCTTCCAGGAACCCTCTTCGTCCACACGCGAGCAGCCGTGCCAGATGTCTCGGTGAGCTGCATGAGCAGGGCGCCGCCGATCGACAGGTCGCTCGGCGCAGTACATCCTTGTGCTGAGCAAGAAAATGGTGAGGTACATACACCACCATCGTTGCCTAGCATGCTGCGAACCTAACGGTCCAGCCAACGTTGTCCTCGACATAGCTTAGCTGCATCGTGCGACAGCGTAGCCCCAGGATATGGAGAAGTGGAACAATAAGGAGTATCGCTGTTCTAGAAGGACCAAAAGGAGTATCGCGCTGTTCGACTTACTGAGATGATTATATGATTTTTTTCAGATTTTTTCTGCCTGATATAGATCGTGTAATGTTACATGCACATCACTGTGATAGTCCATCAGTGTCAGGAACACAAATAGCTAATTATCAAATTTTATTATCAACGGTCAACACCATTTGGTTTGATTCAACCAAATATTTTGAAGGTATCTGTTATTATTATTTTCCTTTTATTCTTTGGAGGCTAATGTATCATGCTGCTACCAAGGTTTGCGTTGGCTAGAAATGCAAGGAATGGGTTTGATTCAATTGTTTTATTTTTTTCCTTAGTAATGGTTTATTAATTTTTGTATGATTCAAAGTAGCCATTCAAATAATACAATTCTAAACAACCCATTTTCCAAAATGCCTTGTGAGTTGTAAACTTTTCGATCAATTATTTTTAGACTTTCCCTACATTACTACTAATATAGCGACTTTTTTAGGATGCTTTTAAAATCAATTTGTTCGAGTTGTACGTAGAGAGCATATTACAATCAACTGCCTTTATCCGTTGCAACCTACGAATATTTTTTTCTAGTTGTATAAAGAATATGCAAAACTATTTTCTTGTATATTTGCCAGCGATGTCATTGTGCATTTTGCTGCGGTAGCAAGATGAAATCAGAAAAAAAAATACAGAGAAAAATGAAGGCCAGAATGGCCGTTACGGCAACGAGTCGCGACCGAACGAGTCCGTCCGGTACGTACTCCGGTTCCGCCGCAAGTCAAGTCCTACCAGAAGTCAACCAACCAAAACCAGGTCCAAGACCAACCCGCCCGCCCGTCTCCCACCGCGGTAAAAGGGTAAAGAGTAGAACACCTTCAAAGAGGCAGTAAAACGGTAAGAAATCCACCCCAGCAAGCGAGAAAAAAGAGAAAAAAAAATGATTTGTCTGATTAATCTCTCGACTCCGAGTCTGAGGCGACACCAACCCATCCCCCACCGGCCCACCGCTTCGCTTCACGCACCCCTCCCTCCCTCCTCGACGAGACGCGTCCCTCCTCCTCAGATCGGCGGCGAGCAGAGGGCGCGCGGCGGATGGCGAAGTCGAGTGCGGACGACGCCGAGCTGCGGCGCGCGTGCGCGCATGCTGTGGCGGCGTCGGGGGCGCGCGGCGAGGAGGTGTCCTTCTCCATCCGCGTCGCCAAGGGAAGGGGCATCTTCGAGAAGCTCGGCCGCCTCGCCAAGCCCCGCGTCCTCGCGCTTACCGGTCAGTGCCCCGTTCTTCTCTCTCTCTCTCTCTGCAGCTTTGCTTGCCCCTGCTTCGATTTGGTCGGGTAGCTGATTTGGTTGCTCGGAGAGGGAGGATTGTTTTGGTGCGACTCGAAGTTAGCTGATTTGGTTGCTCGGAGAAAGCTATCACGGTTTAGGAAGAAAATGTTTGGAGCCGAATTCACGCTGTCCTACTCCTGCCTGATCTTCACTAACGAGATCCTTGCTCGGATTTGGGATTCGAGGGTTGTGATCTGGAGAGCTTGGATCGAAAGAAGGCCTGTGGTTGGACTTGGCTTGACAGTCTTAGGCCACCAGGGGACTATACTTGGTGATGTTTTGAGCAGAGATCCATTTTTCTTATTTTATGCAGTTATCTGTAAATTGCTAAAATTAGTAATTTTTCTTGCATGCGCCACTGAAGTTCCAAATAGGAACCTGTCATACTGTGCAAGGACGCAAAATCATCAGAATTTTGGAAGTTGTAGCCTACGCTACAAATTGATCCACCGTGCATCTTGTACAAGGAACATTTCTTTTAGAGCTTTCATCATGTGGTGTTGAGACCGAAAGTTCAAATACTGGCACCCAAAAGTTGTGCATGGATTGATAGGAACATCTAAGCATTTCAAGTCACAAGACCAGTAACTACGCAAGGTGCTGGACCTGACTGGACAACTCCTTGTGAACTGTGGATTGAGCCTGGAGTTGATGACACATGACAGTCGGTTAGAGAGTGAAGCCTTGGCTAAGGCAATCAGAAGCCTTGGCTGGTATAGCCATTTCTGACTGTTAACTTGAAGCTTGCTTTGTTCTCGGCAGGCGAATAAGAGAATGAAGATGTTAAAAACATATGAAACAGGAATTGATGTCTCTCAACGTAATGACATCTACTACCTAGAAAGTGTCTGTACAGTGCATATTTTTTCGGTAGACCGTGTTACTTATTTGTACATTAGTTGGACACTTGGACGCATGCCAACACAGGTTTTACTAACTGTATTAGCTCAGCTGATGTAATCTCACATGATCTGTTCGTGACTCTTAGCAGAGACTGGGTGGTTTACTTGGAGTATTGCTAGACAGTTTACTTTGTTCTTATAATTTTACAGCTGTTTGAAGCATTTTTTGGCGTTAATTGTTTAAATGGAAGAAACAGTGACCTACATTGCCCTGACCCCAGTGATATTGTTGTTTATTTTTGTTTGAAGCAGCCATAGGGTTGTGGAATGCTCAATTTAGTGTGGATTGATGTGTGTTGCTGTGCTGAATCGATTGCACTGCCTTCCTGCTTCTTTGCAGTTGGATTTAATTACCTGTTCTGTCTGGTGTGCAACACTTTTTATAAATATTTGATTATTATAACAAGGAAACATTGACATTTTGATATTGATTGCTTTGATTGTTTTGACATAGTCTAAATGGAGTGAAGGGTTAATACTTGGTTAACTCAAACCAACGTGATAGTTATACTTTGGAAGTGTTGTCTGCCAATATGTTATAAACACATTTTGGAATTGTTAGTACTTAATAGTGGTGATTTGTTAGTATGTCTGTTTGCAAGCTGGTTTGGTTGACATATAATTAGGACTGAATTATTGCCATGCTAAACTTAAGACTTATCCGTTTCTATGTAAAGCATATGCTTGTAACAGCTGCTAAACAGTAGTAACTTCATGCAGTTAAACAATCGACAAAAGGTGAGGCAGCCAAAGCTTTTCTCCGAGTATTGAAATATTCATCCGGTGCAGTACTTGAGGTTTGTTTTCTTTACTATAGAATCTGGTTAGCTAATAGTTATTCAGTACAGGACAGGAACTGGTACTTTATTTTACTTAATGGCACCAATTTGTTAAGCTTTCATCTGGCTGGGTACTGTTATTACCATAAGAAACCTGTCTCTTCTGTGTATTTTCATGTACTTCTACCTCTTTTATTGTCTACCTCATGATATGTATATGTGAGCATCTAGCTTATGTTTACTATTGTAACTTGCCTGCATTATCAACTACTTCAATAAGCAAATCGCACTTTGTATTTTTTCTTACCACTTTCTACAGGTTCTCTTTAGTCTCCCTTTAGAAACATAATATCTTCCTTCTGTTTCAGCCAGCCAAGCTTTACAAGTTGAAACATCTCACAAAGGTTGAGGTTATTTCGAATGATCCTAGTGGCTGTACGTTTGTGTTGGTACTTACTTTGATCCCTCATTTGCATTGTTTTTCTGTAGTAGTTAAAAAAGCTAATGGCTTATCCACTTCTAACTTGTCCTTAATGGCTGGATTGCAGGGGTTTGATAACCTTAGAAGTCAGAGTGTTGCCCCTCCACAATGGACAATGCGCAACATTGATGATAGGTTGTTGCCTAGAAAATTTCTCAGTAGTATTGAACTGCTACTTCTTTTTTATGTTCTTTACATGCCTTCATAAATCTACAAACTGCAAATGTATACATAGTTCTATGTGTATGTGTAGTGTCTATCTACCTTCTGGTTGTTATGTTGAGTCATTTATTTCATTGGCATGAGTCCATTTGCATGTTGCGGGAGAATACATTGATATGTTTATTTGGACTCTTAACAAATTTTTGCTATTAATTTTTTTTACAGAAACCGTCTACTTTTTTCTATCCTGACCATGTGCAAAGAGATACTTAGTTATCTTCCAAAAGTCGTCGGAATTGATTTTGTGGAGCTAGCCCTCTGGGCCAAGGTGCACATTACAACTTTGCCTTCATTGCATTCAACTGTCTTTGACTTCCCCCCTGAAATGCTGAAACTAACTCACTCTTGACCTCTCCCTCCTAAATTACTAGTTTAATTAATGGGAATTGGAAATCCAACCTATTTTGGCCTAAAGTACTTCAAATTGGGGGATAGAAGTTTAATTTTTCAAGCTGCTGACATTATCTTTTGCATATTAAGTGACTTTGATGGATTTCTGGCTATATAATTTCCAATTAACCTTTTCCAGGAAAATACAGTGACACTGGATAACCAATCAAGCACCCAAGACGGGCAAGAAAAATCTGTCACTACTCAAACTGAGAGGAAAGTAACTGTAACTGTTGAAAATGATCTTGTGTCCCAAGCAAAGGAAGAAGAGGAAGATATGGAGGCACTTCTTGACACGTAAGTATGGGTGATGCCTTACGTGCGCATTATTGTCTAATTATTGCAAATGACTCTGAATTGTTTTAACTCTACTTTCCTATTTACTCTTCTGAGTAAATTGCACTTGGGTCACCCACCCAGCTTGTTCAGCTAGTTCAACTAGGTCACTAAACCAAACTTGCCAAGACCTATCTGGTAGTTATTCCGGTTTGCCTATTGGTATGGAATTTTTCAGTACCTTACTATCCCAGTATACCATTCTGTGTATATTAATCAATATTCAAAAAATGTATATGTGGTCATATATGCTATAATATTTGCAAATAGCCAAATGGTGTAATGCAAAGAATAATATCTAGCTGTAGCCAAATGAATAAACATATAGAGAAATAAATGCAAATATATCATATAATATAGGATTATACGATTAGTACTAGAAACCATGCTCGGGTATGTATTCCCATACAGGATATTGCCTCCTAGCCTTGCAGGTTGCCTCCTAGTAGCTACTAGCTAGCATGAGAGATGAACATAAGCTTGGGGTTCCATTCAAGCATCTACGTTGGTTTGCAGCCTGCAACCTTGTGGTTCTCCTGTTCTTCAGGTTCAAGTGCTTACCTGGATGCTCGGAAGAGTAAATTCCAGTGGAATAGGTGGTACCAACCAGAATGGGTGGAACTGAACGGAATTATATTTTTAACAGGATTAAAGCCTCTATATACCATTTTCCTTGACAAAACAGAATGTTCCAGGGATTCCAGGCAGAATGGAACGGTATTGATAAGTGTGGCACCAAACACCCAAGACTAAGTCACTAACTTGTTTATATCTGGGTCACTAAACTTGTTAAGTGGATCACTTTGGTCATTAGCACACCAGTCTGGTTATGACTAATGACCTGACATGCTGACTTGTGCTACCATGGTATAGGCACATATGTAGTTGTAAAAGTTGCATTAGATTGGAGATAAGCTTAGCCTTTGTCAATTGTCACACTCGCAGCGTCCTTGTTGTCCATAGCTAAACCTTCTTAACTGCCCTTGACTCCAACAATCACTATCACAAGTTCCAATACTTTCATGAGCCATATCCTGATTGCATCAATCATTGTTGCTCATATGTGTTTTAGATGGAGAAAGGGAATCCTGCAAGGTCAAAACTCATGGGCGAAGCGCATATTGTAGCCATTGCTGTCATCATGTGTCACCAAGTTGCACTTGTTGCCTTGAGGGGATAAGTCAATATGACAAGTATTAAAGTGTCAAACAAGTTTAGTCATACACATTTGAAAGTTCAGTGACCTAGTTAAACAAACCATACAAGTTTGATGACCTGTGGTGCAATTACTCTTACTTCATTTATACTTATTACTTGCATATGTTCTAATTACTTTCTGTCTGCCTATCTCTCACTTCAAACTTTTAGCATCACTACTCCTTTGGCAGCACAAATTTTACTATTGTAAATAATGCAGATATGTAATGGGCATAGGCGAAGCAGATGCTTTCTCTGAGAGATTGAAGCAGGAGCTTGTTGCTTTGGAAGCAGCAAATGTCTATCAACTACTGGAGAGTGAGCCTTTAATAGAGGAGGTACTGCCTTACTTGATGTGGCTCATATTTTTTTTGGGCAATGAATGGTAATGGGTATCTGATTGCATTGCTGTCTGCATTTAATCTTTTGTTCTTCAAATGACGATTGGTGTATTTTCTTGGCACTAATTATATTTCATTGATCGATACAATTACTGGATTTTTCAGGTCTTGCAGGGTCTGGATGCTGCTAGTGCAACCGTAGATGATATGGATGAGTGGTTACGTATTTTTAATCTGAAGCTCAGGCATATGAGAGAAGATATTGCATCGGTATGCTTATGGATATATGTTTGATATTATGTAGAAGTTTTTTGTGAGTGGATTTTTGATTCATTTGGTTAATATGTTAAAGGCTAGCACAGTATTAGTTTCTGAATTTAAATTATAGCCCCCCTTTTTTATAACAATTATAGCCCCTTTTGGTTTACCCTTGATCAATATAGCTTCGATTGTAGCATGGTTTCTACTGCAAGTCTGTGCTGCTACCTAAGGTAACTAATCTAAGATCTGCAACGTTGGACAGCAAATTAACTCAAAACTCATCCAGCATGTAAAAATTAGGACTTTGCATGCAACAGGCCATGAGGCCCTAATTTCAGTTGTTAGCTGGCTGTTATTCTGATTCACCTCCTTTGATTTCAAGATATTTTCTAGTCTGAGACTTATGGCAGTAAAAATAATAATTCCACCCAAACTTGTTAGTCACAACAACAACATTACTATTGTTGGAATTTCTGTTAACCTTTGGACGTAATGGGCTTCTTTAACCACCTGATGGCTCCAAAAGGCTTGTCTTGTTGTATTAACTGGCTAGTCACTATCAGTTTCAGAACCAAGGTCGATTTTTTTTAGTAGGCGCTACTAAGCTCTCCCAAACGGGTGGGGAAACACAATTTCCATATTACGGAAGGACCTAGTTCTATCCCCCCTTGTCGTGAACTTGCCTGCTGAAACCGAATATCTTCATTTTTGTTTTTGTGATCCTGGTATTGTCATGTGCTACAAGTTTGGATACTGTTGGTAAATTGTTGTTTGTGAAATTCTCTTACCAACATCTAGAAAATAAGCATCTTCTAGTCTAGTTACACATGTCTAATGGTAGTTAAAGAATACGTTTTCCACAAGTTAATGTGTATATAGTACATATTACTTTTCATTCTTTGCTTAAGTTCCTTATATTCTTGGTATTCAAACTATACATGTTCATATTTTGCAGATTGAATCACGCAACAATGGCTTGGAGATGCAGTCCGTAAATAACAAAGGACTCGTTGAAGAGCTAGAAAAGTTGCTCGAACGCTTGCGAATTCCACAAGAGGTATGATGCACAGAAAAATGTTATTCATTGCCTGAAATGTGATGCCTAATATGTGGTTATTTTAATTAATGTTGCAGTTTGCAGCATCGTTAAATGGGGGTTCGTTTGAAGAGTCACGAATGCTGAAAAATGTTGAGGCATGTGAATGGTTGACAGGGGCCATTCGCAGCCTTGAAGTGCCAAATCTGGATCCATGCTATGTTAACATGCGGGCTGTAAGATGTCTTTATCTTATCTTTTTCTTATTTAGCACATTTATTTCTTACCGAGGCATGTACTAGGATTTTTATCATGATAACAGTGTAATTATAATAAACCTACGTAATATAACACTGTTTTTCTTTTTGTAAATCTGAATCCCTATATTATAACAAACTAAAGGAGCCTTCTAGAATTACTCCCTCCGTCCCAAAATACCCTCTGTCCAGATTCGTAGTACTAGGATGTGTTTCATCAAGTACTAGATTTTTATATTTTGGGATGGAGGGAGTACTTTATAGTGGCTAGGTAGCCATTTATAGGACGTAGCTTTTTCACAAATAGACCCTTCCAGGAATCCAGGTTCTTGGTGAACAGTTATTGCTTCAAGTTTCTTGACGCTGCCTTTTGAGTTAAAACTGATTCTGTTATAAAAAACCTTCCAGGTTAGGGAAAAAAGAGCAGAACTGGAGAAACTGAAGACAACTTTTGTTCGACGTGCATCAGAATTTTTAAGGAACTACTTCTCTAGTTTGGTGGACTTCATGATAAGTGACAAGAGCTACTTTTCTCAGGTTTCTTCATAGCCCCATTGTTTGCAGCAATTAAACCTTCTATTTTGTTTTCTGGGATGACTTAGAGAGTTCACTTATAACTGAAAGTAGCGAGGGCAATTGAAGCGGCCTGATCATGCGGACCTAAGGTACAAATGCAGGACTTATGCCCGTCTTCTGCAGCACTTAAAGGTTCCAACCTCTTAACTTTTGTTCTGTAATTGATCCACGTATTACATATTCCACTTTCTCATTTCCCGTTGCTCATTGTGCAGAGTCTGGACAAGAGCTGTTTAGGTCCCTTAAGGAAGGCATACTGTCATTCTCTTAATTTACTGCTTCGTCGAGAGGTCAGAATAAAAACATTGAATGCTATTATTTTGGTATTTGGTATAGTCTACCTTCAGTTCTTCTCACTCTAATATCTAGCCTATCTATTTCGTTCTGATATGTTGTGTTTAAATTCTCAATATTATTTTAAGACAAGCTTGTGAACATGGGAGGAGGCAATAAAAAGGGACTTGAAAGGATGGAATATACCCAAAGATTTATCTTTGAATAGGTGTGCTTGGAAAGCAGCCATTTATGTGCCTGAACCTTGATCTGCAGCTTCTATTGGGTTTCAACTCTAGCCTACCCCAACTTGCTTGGGATTGAAAGGCTTTGTTGTTGTTGTTGTTGTTGTTGTACAAGCTTGTGAACGATACAATACCAATTTACACAAGCACTATCTGGTCCTTGTTTATTGCTTTTTTTTAAACTTGTCCATTCAACAACTAAACATGTAATCTTTCCCCGTAAATTTGATCTAGGCACGTGAATTCGCCAATGAACTTCGAGCAAGTACGAAAGCACCCAAAAATCCAGCTGTTTGGCTTGAAGGTTCTAATAGTGGTGGTCAGAATGGCAGTAATGCTGACACTTCAACAGTATCCGAAGCATATTCAAGGATGCTTACAATATTTATCCCACTTCTTGTGGATGAGGTTATTCCATTTATTCTTTAGTGCATTACTTGACTAAAATTTTCTTGAGGGTATAGACAAAATAATGAGTATTACATTTGCAGAGTTCCTTTTTTGCACATTTTATGTGCTTTGAAGTACCTGCCCTTGTTCCAGCCGGTGCTCCGAAAGCTAAAAGTAGATCTGGGGGAAATGACCCAGATGATGACCTGAATCTTATGGATCCAGATGGCAATGATCTCAAACCCGGTATCTTTCTAACCTCGAAGCTTGTCTTGATGAATATATGCCTCCGTGTTGCATTGATAGTGTCAATGCTCATTTTCTTACATGACAATTATATTTCCAGATGATACATCTGCTGAACTGGGTACATTGAATGATGCTCTTCAAGAATTACTCGATGGAATCCAGGTAAATTTCATTATGCTTGCATTGACAAGTGAACCAAAGAAAAACAAATTTTGAACAAAAAGGAATACAATTTTTCCTATGCAGCTAGCTTGTTATCAAGTATGGCGCCTCCTTATATTGATTGCAGAACACACCTTTTGCTGTTCTCTTTTAGGAAGACTTCTATGCGGTTGTAGATTGGGCATACAAGATTGATCCCTTGCGTTGCATTTCAATGCATGGGATTACAGAACGATACCTGTCTGGTCAGAAAGCAGATGCTGCAGGATTTGTTCGTAGACTACTTCATGACTTGGAGTCAAGAATTTCAGTACAGTTCAGCAGGGTTAGTGCCCTCAGTGCAGGCTGTACTGTCCTCTTCTTAGAAGAGATTCGTAGTCTACTCTCATTAATGTCTTTTTAATTGTCCATTTCCAGTTTATTGATGAAGCGTGCCATCAAATCGAGCGTAATGAAAGAAATGTACGCCAGACAGGAATACTAGCCTACATTCCGAGGTACTTGAATTGAATGCATTCGTCATCTCTAGCGGCATGGTGCTATGATTTAGTGTTACTTTAGATATTCTCTTTTTCTTTTGCGAAGTTGCTACTTTTGTTATTCTCTGAGAACATACTAATGAAATTCTTCATGAGTGGTGTCTTGACTGTCTCTCCAAGACTCTCCTCTTGGATGTTTTATTATTAATATGATGGTGTAGTAGTTCTTGTTATAATATACTCCCTCTGTCCCAAAATATAAGCACTTCTGGAGTTTTTCACGGACATTAAGGGGAGACGTGAAATTAAATGAGGGATGGTTGTGATTGGTTGAGACTTGAGATGAGAAAGTAGGTGGAGAAATTAAATGGGAGATGGATGTGATTGGTTGAGACGAGGGGGTAGGTTGATTGGTTGAACGCAAGAAGTAGCTATATTTTGGGAGGAAGGGAGTATCAAACATTTTCTATGGTTAGACACTTAGACTTAGACCAAGATAAAATTTCTAAATTTACATTGGATTCACTGCCAAACCCAGTAATTCATGTTTCATAAGAACATCCACAATGACAAAGGCCCCATTGGAAAACTGAAGATGAACATACATGGTGAAGAACCTGACAAAATGTTCAGTTATGCAACGCCTATGTTCAGTTGTCACTGGAGTATGTGAAAATTGATGATAAAGAGCCTTTCAATCTGGGAAACATTGATTTATATCATATTTCAGACCAAGAGAACTTTGGCAAGACAGTATGCTATTCTTTTTATAATATAAGGTGCAACATTGAGTAGTGCCTGTTTTAGCTCTGTTCAAAACCAATAACACTGTTCATATTGTGATGAGTGTCTGTGTTTTTTATCAACTGGGATATTTGTAATACAGATAATATATCACTGTTATGTGTTCTTCACTTGCATGTAGATTTGCTGTCCTTGCATCACGGATGGAGCAATATATTCAAGGGCAATCCAGAGATTTAATTGATAAAGCATACACAAAGCTAGTGAGTAAACCCCCCACCCCCCCAACCTTACACCTGTTTTCCTGTCTTGGGTATGCCACATATAACTATTCAATTTATGTTTTATGATTTAAATAATATTTCAGTCAGCTTTTCTGTAGGCAATTTCTATTTACTTCTTTGATAGCTGTATAAGTTTTTACTTTTTTCTATACCTATTTTTCTAACCAGGCTGACAGTTCGACCTATTTTTCCTATGTGAATAAATGGCTATTGGTATGATTTTATAGGTCAGCACAATGTTCACGACTTTGGACAAAATTGCACACAGTGACCCCAAAACTGCAGATATTGTATTGATAGAGAACTATGCTGCTTTCCAGAATAGGTTATGTTTCTTTCTTGTGTTGGTCATAAATCTTCTCAATCTTTTTAGCATGAGGTCTTTTTCATTTTGTATGTTTGTTGCCTCATCATTTTTTATGGATATGTGTGTGGCTAAACTAATAATATATGTCTGTTGGATGCAGTCTTTATGACTTGGCTAATGTTGTGCCAACTCTTGCAAAATTCTACCACGAGGCCAGTGAATCATATGAACAAGCTTGCACTCGCCATATCAGTTCACTTATTTATCTTGTATGTATCTATAATTAGATTCTATTTGCCGTATATATAATGAGTCCCAATTCTAAGCTCTTGTTTTGATCTATGGCAGCAATTCGAGAGGTTGTTTCAGTTTTCTCGAAAAGTCGATGAATTAACATACACCATAGCTGCTGAAGAGGTAAGCTGATACTATGTTTTAGTGTTCTGCTAGTTTCCATGGACCATGATTTGGAATCCTAATTAGTAATGTTGAACTGGGACGTTATATGAAAACTGGCAATGTTTATAGACCAGTATTTAGAGCCTTTTAGTACAAGTTACAAATGGTTCGTGTTCTAAATTGCTCAGGTTGTCTATTGTATTTAAAGGCAACAATTTATGAAGTTCTTTGTAATAAATTTGTAGTAGTTTAGAAGACTCTTTATTAGTTACAGCGGTGTCTGTTTTAGCAACACTGCCTATTGCCACATAGATAGGACTTATTAACTCAGGCGTTTTGGGATGGGTGGGTGAAGGTTACATTGCATGCTACAATTATTCACATGCTGATTTTACTGATTTCTACTGAAAAACCAAAAATGCCAATAATTTGTTATTCAAAATTCCTGTTCATTGAAGGAAACATCTAACTGTTTCTTGAAATTCAGATTCCTTTCCAGCTAGGGCTGTCAAAAACTGATCTAAGGAGGGTGATCAAATCCAGTTTGTCTGGGGTAAGTAAACAGAGAATTGCTTCATGATTTTGATGTATTCAAGTGCTTTTCTAGTTTCTTCCACGCAAACCATAAATAAGGGTTTGGACT
The DNA here is from genome assembly GCA_003991445.1 of Oryza meyeriana var. granulata. Lineage (NCBI taxonomy): Eukaryota > Viridiplantae > Streptophyta > Magnoliopsida > Poales > Poaceae > Oryza > Oryza meyeriana. Next base: position 68,508 of record RYFJ01001045.1, on the reverse strand, counting down.
AGTCCATTATTGCTAATGCCCCCCTCCCCCCTCACATATAGAATAATGGAGCAGCTTCTCGTCCCTTATTTATTTTGCTTATGAAGCTGGTGCAGCTTAAAATTGTCAGTATGAATTCACACTAAATTCATGCAATTCACATGTAAAACCTTGCAGACTGAAAAGTCAACTGGTGCCATTATTTCTTTTGTTTAAGATGCTCCGGTAAGCCGGTAATATAACATGTTCAATTTGAATTAACAAAATTGTGAACATGTGCAGATTGACAAGTCAATCGGTGCCATGTATAGGAGGTTACAGAAGACACTGACTTCTGATGAGTTGTTTCCTTCACTGTGGGACAAGTGCAAGGTAAGCTAGCTGCTTAACACCTTACGTACCTTTCTGATAAGGTAGGTTACGCTGAAGTTTTCTATCGCAATGAAGTCAAATATTAACCTTTTTTATGCATACCGATGATGCAATTTTGTTGAAAAGTAAAGCTCTGTTTGGGATACTGATGCAACATCGCAGAATAATTTCATCTTTATGGTTTTCCAATGAGGAATGGCCTCATGCTGGTTTCTATCACCTGCTGAATGTTTGCAGAAAGAGTTTTTGGATAAGTATGAGAGCTTCGTTCAAATGGTGACACGGATATACAGAAATGAGCCCATCATGTCAGTTGCCGACATGAAAGACGCCCTCGCTAACTTCTAGATACAAGTACAGTGCCATGTATCATTTCACAGTGCAGTAGCTATCTATATTCAATTCATTTGATTGAATTTTGCACATCCACTTTTGTTAGGCCTTATTAGAGTACATATATGTACCCGGTTAAGTTTATTTGTGTGTGGCCTCTGTATAGACGTGGATATGATCTGCTTCTGTAAACCATACATGCTGAGCAGTCGCATCAGGCTCAGAACTGTAAAACAGTTTTTTTTTAATCTGTGTCAATGTAACCCCCGTTGTTTGGATAAAACGTTTGTGTCCGGATACCTTGATGCCATTTAGGGAACTTACTGTCCATTTATTGCTGTATATTTAGGAAATGTATCCTATGCGCACAAGCTTCTCATGTACTCGCTATGTATACCAACTAATAATTGTTATAAAAAATTCTAGAAAATTTTATACATGTGCTTTTAATAGTATTACACCGATGTTTAAAGTTTCATATACAAATTCATTATATTTTAGGAGTATAAATTTATTAGAAATTTATTTTTTTTGTTACGACTAAAATACAATGAATTGAAACTTTATATATAGGTGTAATACTATTAGAAGTGCATATATAAATTTTTCTAGAATTTTTTGTGACACTTGTTAGTGTTGGAATTATTGTATGGGCTAAGACCCATGTAAAGAATATTTTTTTGGAAAATCACAAAGGTCCATCTCATGGAAGCATGCATGTGAACTTTTAATATCATCTTACTAATTCTAGGAGAGAGACATTTTTATAAAGTGAAATGTTTTCTAGTCACTTGAGTAATGTATGGTGGAGAGAACTAGAGGAACACGCGTGCTCACTCGTCTCAGCTCGTCGGACCAGGGCCAGGAGACGTGCACTCGCATGCGAATGGTCTGTTAATATTGGTTCCTCATGTTTGTGCAGACACGACATCCTTTTGTAGTTTTATTTTGCTGTACCTAATGGATATTCCGGTATTTGTTTTTGAAACTTATCGGATTGTTCGATGCGTTGGACTGGTGTGGAGTTCGGGTAGGTTATGCGTGACTTATCTGGTTTGGTTACGGGTTATAAAAGGCATCCTGATTAAATGTTCTATAAATACCGAACCGCCACCTCCACGCAATATATACGAAAGCAATATAGGGTTTTGCCTCTTGTCTGTGCTGCGCCGCCACACGTCGTCTACTCTGTCCCGCTCGTTGGCGTGCACCGACGATTGGGAGAGTAGGTCTCGGAACCGTTATCCTTGTGAAGTCCTGCATTGGGAGAGTGCGAATAAGTTTTTTTGCGAAACACTCCGTGCGACTTCTCATTGTTCATCCACCACGGCTTGTCTTCCTCTACATTCGGGCGCCGCATGTTGTCGTCAATATCCTGTACCACACATCGTACATGCGATGCGCGCTACTGCTCCGAATCCTTCTCCTGAATAGAATCCTCGGTATGTATTCATCATGTTTTACGTATTCGATCTATTTATGTATTTTTGTATTATATATATGTCTAGATCGTCTGAGATGGTTCTGCCAGTTTATGTATTTAATATCATGATTTATTTATGAAATAAATTAAATCTACATATGCTTATATTTTCAATAATCCAAAAACCTTATCATAAGCATTGTGATTTTACTATGGTTGGATTTGCTGATGCACTGAGGCCAGATAAATTCACCGGTGTGCACTTCAAAAAATGGCGGATTAAGGTCACTCTATGGCTGACGGATATGAAAGTATTCTGGATTAGTACTGACAGACATGAAGAAGTTCTTATGGCTGAAAAGTAGAAGGAATTTGAGAAAGTCACTACTATCTTTGTGGGATGCATTCTTAGCGTTCTTGGTGATCGTCTGGTCGAGGTGTATATGTACATAATAGACGCGAAGGAGTTATGGGATGCACTAAATACTAAATTCGGTGCTATTAATGCTAGCAATGATCTATACGTCATGGAGCAGTTCCACGATTATAGGGTCATAGACAACCGTTCTGTGGTCAATCGGACTCACGATATACAGACCATCGCTAAGGAACTCAAACTCCTAAAGTGTGCCTTACCCGATAAGTTTGTGGCTGCATGCATTATTGCGAAACTACCCCCTTTATAGAGGAGTTTTGGTGGTGCATTCAAACACAAGAGACATGAGTACTCCGTTGAGGGTCTCATAGCTTCTCTTGATGTTGAGAACAAAGCTCGGGAAAAGGATGCTGCGTTTAAGGGCGATGGTGGGTAGTCTAGCGCCAATGTGGTGCAGAAGCCGTCGAGCAAGAATAAAGAGAAATTTGTCAAAACCCATCATACCACCAACTTCAAGAAGATGAAGAACAACAACCAGGAGGACAGAACTTGCTATGTGTATGTCTTGCCTGGTCACTTGGCCAAAAAGTGTCCACAACACAAGTGAATGAAGGCACCTGCAAGACAGATTTCCAAGTCTGTCACCGTGACCACTGGCAATACTAGAGATGTGACAGGGTATGGTAATTTACCTAACGTTCTTTCAGTTTCTTAGTCTACTAATTGGTGGGTTGATAGAGGGCCAATGTACATGTTTATGTTGACATCTCGTTGTTTCCTTCTTATTAAGTCACTCGGGATTTCTCCGTCCTAATGGGGAATGAGTCGTCTGCTACTATTCATAGTGTTGGCACGGTAGATCTGAAGTTTACTTCAGGAAAGATCATGCAGCATGTCTCTATTATTGACAAGAATCATGTTAGTGGTTTCTGTTTATGTAGAGACATGTTTAAGTTGTTGTTTGAGTCTAATCAAGTAGTCATGTCTAAACATGAATATTTTACTGGTAAAGGCTATGAATGCGGAGACTGTTCTGTTTTTCTCTTTCTGATTTCTGCAATAAGTTTGTGAGCCATATTTGTGGCAGTGTGGATGATGAGGCTAATGTTTGGCACTCATGTTTATATGATATTAATTTTGGTTTGATGTCTCAACTTTCTAGTTTGAATTTAATTTCAAGTTTTTCTGTTGTCAAAGGTTCTACGTGCAATTATGGTGTGTAATCAAAGCAACCTCATAAGCCTCAGAAGGCTGCCGAGGAGAGAAGCTTGGCACATCTAGAACTCCTAAATTCAAATCTTTGCGAAATGAATAGGGTGTTGATGAAGGGTAAAAAACGATATTTCATGACTCTGATTGATGATACTACTAGATTCTGCTATGTGTATTTGTTGAACACAAAAGATGATGCTCTAGACTATTTTAAAATTTATAAGGCAGAAGTTGAAAACCAACTTGACAGAAAGATAAAAAGATTTAGATCAGATTGTGGTGGAGTGTTTTTCTTAAAAGAATTTAACTTATTCTGTGAGTAACATGGAATTATACATGGTAGGACACCTCCATTTTCTCCCGAGTTTAATGGGATTGACAAAGGAAAAACCGCGCACTAAGTGACTTGTGAATACCATATTAAATACTACGGGATTACCTAAGGTATGGTGGGGAGGGGGAGGGGGAGGGGAGACCTTGCTAACTTCGAATCATGTATTGAATATAGTTCCTAATAGAAATAAGGACAAAACTTCATACGATATATGGATTAGGAGAAAACCATCGCTCTCTTACTTGCGCACATGGGGGTGCTTGGCGAAAGTCAATTTACCAATAACAAAGAAGCCTAAGCTTGGCCCTAAGACTGTGGACTGTGTCTTTCTGGGATATGCTCACCATAGCATTGCCTATAAATTTTTAATAGTTAAATCTAAGGTAGTATCGATGTTTTGTATCGGCAATAATAATATAGGGATACTCGTGAGACCTAAACTTGATGGGCTGCAAAGGAACACGAAACAATTTATACTGATTCAGGTCCTTGAGATGAGGTAATACCTTACGTCCAGTTGTGGTGTATTGCCTTTGAGGTTTCTCTGGTGAGATTGTTCTTTAGCCCTCAGGGGGCGCCCTGCCTCCCCTTATATACCGGGGGACAGGGTTACAGAGTAGGAATCTCAGTCGGACTCTGACCAAGGGATTTCCTTCTAGGAATACAACGTGCCCGACTAGGACTATATCTTTTTCTTGTCGTACAAGGTTATGTATGCCGAATCCTATTATATCCCTAATTATAAGGTTAGACCCATCCTCTGTCCGAGTGGTCCAAATGCTTCTCATGAGGTACATGGGGCTCATAGCCTTCATAGCAGCCCTTAAAACCTTCATAGTTGAGTTATAGCTGATGCCGAGTGCTCATCCTCCACGGTGAAGAATTCCCGAGTGCATTGCTCCCGAGTACTCTTTGTCCGAGTGCTTCTTCTTCCGAGTCCTGCTTTATGTCAGCTGGCAACGAGGCTATGAAGGGCTTCATAGAAAAATATAAATAGTGTGCGCCGAATAGGCGCACTTATTAGATGTAGCCTCCGACTTTATGTTTAATTAATTTGTGCTTAATTGTGAAACAATTAAATATAAAGTCAAAGATTTTTAACTTTATAGTCTTTCCTGAGTAGTATACTACACGGTATGTAGACTCTTCAACATCATGTCAGTTGAAATAATTTTTGCTCAGGGCAATTGTTGGCTAAGCATATAAGCCGAGTGCCATTTCATGGATTTAAACTAACATGTGGTCAGGTGTACTTGAGAGATACCTGCATTCCCAATTTTAATGGAGACCAGCTGTCGGTCCTTATAAGGATATATCCTCAATACCTTAAAATAATTAAGATACCCGAATGTATACACCTGACTGTAGGCTTAGCATAAAGCGTATCTGATTATTTAATCGGTTTTTGTAAAATAGCACTTGCATCGTGATTTTAATGCGACCAGCGGGCGACCCACTAGGGCATCCTATTTAAGAACTCATATCTTTGACCTACTACTAAATAAGCCGGCCTAAACTGACCTACTCAGCGTAGCCCTATAAAATCCAGAGATTTTGAACATTGTTCAACCTGCCTGTCGTTTTGGGGGTGTACCACCGAAGCGTAGCATATTTTCATGTCGAAATCGTTGTAGAAATCTTTGAATATGCCGCCCATGAACCGAGTGCATTGTCCATAATGATGCAATTGAGGACGCCATGATCATGCACATATGATAGTCTGCAACTCCTGTGCTGGTAGGTGAGTTTGCCGAACGAAAAATCGACATCCCTTTTAGGACAGGACAAGTACTTCAGCGTCGGTAACCGCAATCTGCTAGAGGAATCCTTGTCTGCAAGCCTTTTCGACTTATGTTCTGGATGCAGTATGGTTGCCACAGATGCCCGAGTAGATATATTGCAGGATCTACTTGCCCTCCTCAGGTGTGACGCGTGCATGAGAACTCCGATGTGTTTGACTATATAGTCTCTCTGACTACGATGAAGGTTTTGCTCCATCGCTTGATTTATTCAGCTTCGTTGCAATCTTTAGGAAGTTCATCTTCCAGTAGGAATCGAATGATTGTAGTTTTCCAGTCTTGAAAAATATTGAGCACCTCCGTATGTTCTGGTTTTGATGCTGCTCCCGACTGAAAGCTCCAGTAGTGGCTTGTTTCCCTGTTTTAGCCAAATAGATACCCAAACGCTGTGCTAGCGTAGGATTCGGCTGACGAGCCTCTTGGGGCATACCCAACTTGGCAAAATTCTAGCCGAATAAGGTACCCAAACCTCGCATTAGCATAGGGTTCGGCTGGCGACCCTCATAGGGCGTACCCTACCCAACAGAGTTGTAGCCGAATAAGGTACGTGATCCTCGCATTAGCATAGAATTCGGCTGGCGACCCTCATAGGGCATACCCAACCCAACAATGTGGTACCCGAGCCCTGACTGGCGCCGGAGGTCGGTTATTAGCTCACATGGAGCGTACCAAAGTAAAGATGACATTCGAGTCCCGACTGGAGCGAGTACTCAGTCAATAGCCCTCGTGGAGCATTCCAAGTGATTCTTGAGGCGTCGCACTCCAAGTGTGTCATGGCAGACTGGTCCAGCCCTCGAGCGTAGGAGATAGGCTCGTAGCCCCGAGTTCCTGTTACGCGTATCCATAACTGGCCCTGCATTATAATCATATCGGATGAGTAGCATCTGATGAAGAAAACAATCACCCGAAGAAAATTGATCTATTTTACAATAGATGTAAATATGTGTTCCTCCTCTTATTGATATTAATTTCTCTGAGTAGTTGACCCCTTATGTTTAAACACTCTGCCTGACTAGTCATAGCCCCCTAGCGTTGGGAGTTAGCTTATAGCTCTTTTCTAGACACGCGTTTTGGGTGACTTGAGTTCGTTTTTCATGGAGCAAAGCTTCACGGATCGGAATTTATGCTACTCGAGTACTTTTACAATCATTAAGAGCAAAAACAGAAAATGCGCAGAATGTACACCTATTAGGTGTAAGCGGCTGCGGCATTGGCGAGGCCGAGTGAGGAATTGACGATCTCAGCCCCTAGATCCGATCCTGACTAGCACTAAGTCCTATTCGAGTAAAACCATAGGGAAGTGAGTTGCCTCCTTGCCCATTTAGATGAGAATATCATATAAAGGAACAAATATTTATCAGAAAGCGACTTAGCTGTTCGGTATTGCACGAGTTGGGAGTGGGGATGCCATCCTTGTATTTGACCTTTTGAGCTCCCGAGCATGTCACTTATCGTTCTGATAATATTCAGTTCTAGGAGGTCAAAGATGGTTGCGACCGACTGCCACAATGAAGTCGTCCGACTTGCGTTTGCGGTTCCCAGCCTTAGTCGGGGCCGCATCATCGGTGTCCTTCCTCTCCTTCTATCAGGGTGCCTTTTTGTCATTGAGGGCCTCAGCAACAGCATTGGCCGAGTCGGCGTATTTGTTCGCCATGTTGAATAGGGCTTTGACAGAACTTGGAGGCTTCCGAGTGAACTTAGCGATGAACGGGGTGTCCTTGACTCCTTTTCGAAAGGCGGCGATGACGACCTCATCCTTGATCTTCAGGATTGAATTCCTCTTCTCAGAAAACCTTTTGATGAAATCATGAAGAGACTCGTTCTTTCTTTGATGGCACTGATACAGATCGTACTCGGAAGATGACCTCTCATACGTTCCTTAGAAATTGGCGATGAAGCGTTCCCGGAGTTCTCCCTAGGAGCCGATTGACCTCTTAGGAAATTTAGTTAGCCATGTCCTCGCTGAGTCGGCTAGAGCAACTGGGAGGTAGTTAGCCATGGTCTTGTGATCTCCTCCAGCTGCTCGGATTGCCAGAGTGTAAACTGTGGGCCAGGACTCGGGGTTGGTCTTCCCATCGTATTTTTCAATTCTAGTTGGCTTAAAACTCGATGGCCAGTCGACCTATTGCAGCTCCTGGGTGAAGGCCGGTACTCCTTCATCTACATGAGGACTCCGACTACAGCGGTGAAACTGCTCGTGGTTGAGGCCGAAGCGTTCATTCTCTTCTTCCAGTCGGTGCCGCTCATTTTCCTCCCATTCACAGTGCTGTGCGTTGATGTCTTGTCGGAGATAACGTCGTAGTTGGCCTCGGAGATCCTGGTTGTCCCGACGGTCGTTTTGATGTCGACGCCATCGGTCGTTGTTAGGGTTGCCGAGTGACGTCTGGCGTTACTCCATGTGCGGCTAATTGGAGCCGGCCGCTCGGCATAGTGTTGAGGCGGACGAGACTGCCGTTGGAGAAGCCGACCAGTTGGTCGGTATGAGGGTATCGCCTGACTATTGGCGCTGTTGACATGCAGCAGTGGTGATCATGGCCTTTATCCTTGCTATAGTCGGGGTGGCCTGGTGATCAGGCCCAAACTAGAGCGTGTTTAGTAGAGTTGCAGCGGCCACGACGTTTTGCTGAGGCATTACGAAGATGTCGTGGTCGCCGACTTGGGTTTGGAGGATTTGTTGTTGAGCAGTCCGCCCAGCTTTGCCTAGATCGTTGTTGCGGGCATCGCCCTCGGCATGCAGGCATCTTGCTTCTTCCTCCTGTTGTTCCCGTAGTCGGTGGGCCTCCTCCTTTTGCTACTTGCGTAGTCGGCGTGCCTCCTAAGTGGGAGTAGAGCCCTTGGACGCCATGAAGACTTCGCGGGGTGGGGAGAAGCTTGCTGAGCTGCTGTCCAAACTGCTATCCGACTTGGAGTCAGAATCAGTGTAGTTGATGGGGGTAATCACAACTCCGACCTCCCTAGATCCAATCTCGAGCGGCTCTGGGCCGTATCCGAGTTGAACTCTAGGGGATCGGGTTTGTCGCATCGGATGTTGATTGAGAATATCTGCGGTGTTGCCGAGTCCGAACGGGAGATTGATGATCTCCTTCTTTCTTAGCCCAATCTTGGCTGGCTCGAGGCCGAGTCCGAGTCGAACACCGAAAGAAAGAGTTGTCCCGAGACCCGGGCATGTTGAAGATTGCCGTAGCATGTCGACGAGGGTTGCTGCGGCGTTACGTGGGCCGACCGTCGCAGAGTCGGCTTGATTCCTGGCCAATCGAAACAGATCTGAGTCGGACAGGGTGAGGTTGCCGAACTTGTCGGTGATGAGGTCGAGGCTCCTGAAGGTGATTGTTTCCCTAGGGAAGAAGTTGATGCTATCTACTCCGGTGGTTGAATCCATCAGGCTTATTGAAGATGATCTCGCTGATGCCCCTACTTGGCGCGCCAACTGTCGATGTTTTGTATCGGCAATAAGAATATGGGGCTACTCGTGAAACCTAAACTTGATGGACTGCAAAGGAACATGAAACAATTTATACTAGTTCAGGCCCTCGAGATGAGGTAATACCCTACGTCTAGTTGTTGTGTAATGCCTTTGAGGTTTCTCTAGTGAGATTGTTCTTCTGCCCTTAGGGGGCGCCCTGCCTACCCTTATGTACCGGGGGATAGGTTTATAGAATAGGAATCTCAGTCGGACTCTGACCAAGGGATTTTCTTCTAGGAATACAACGTGCCCGACTAGGACTATATCCTTTCCTTATCGTACAAGGTTATATATGCTGAGTCCTATTGTATCCCTAATTATAAGGTTAGGCCCATCCTCTGTCCGAGTGGCCCAAATGCTTCTCATGAGGTACCTGGGGCCCATGGCCTCCATAGGTAGATGACATACATGTCGATACAATTATAGAGTCTCGTGATGCTACATTCTTTAATAGCATTTTTCGAATGAAAGATACACATAACACTTGTATTGAAGCTTCTGAAATAATTCCCAGCTCAATAACACCACCTGAACAATCTGAACACTTACATAAATTTGTCACTGAGTAGGATGATAGTGAAGCTCCTAGGATGAGCAAGAGACAAATGATAGCTAAGTCTTTTGGTGATGATTTCACTGCGTACCTCGTGGATGACACTCCTAAGTCTATTTCAGAAGCTTATGGATCTTTTGATGCAAACTACTAGAAGGAGACTGTCCGTAGTGACATGGACTCTATTATCACTAACGGGACTTGGAAGGTGACAGAGCAACCTTATGGGTGCAAACCTGTGGGATGCAAGTGGGTGTTCAAGAAGAAGTTTAGACTTGATGGTACTATTGAAAAGTACAAGGCTCGGCTTGTAGCCAAAGACTATACTCCGAAAGAAGGCGAAGATTTCTTTGACACTTCTTCGTGGCTGCTTGGCCTATAGTAGGGATTTGGTACATTGCTTTATTGCGTTGTTAGCCTGTATTGGTTCAATACTTTATTGACTCACCTGTTGCTAGACTGAGCAAAATTTGAGTACTACTCTTTTTGACTGCCTCACATAGTCTTCTCGTTCATCAGATGGACACTAAGGTGGCTTTTCTTAATGGAGAATTGGATGAGGAAATTTACATGGATTATCCAGTTGGGTTTGTAGTAAAAGGTCAAGAAGGTAAGGTGCTAAAGTTGTTAAAATCTTTGTATGGTCTGGAACAAGCTCTTAAGCAGTGGCATAATAAATTTGATAGAACAATAACATCTGTAGGCTTTGTAGTCAATGAGGTAGATAAATGTATATACTATCGCTATGGTGAGGTGAGGGAGTAATTCTATGCTTGTATGTCGATGACATACTGATTTTTGGGACAAACATTGATGTGATAAATAAGGTCAAATCATTCCTATCTCAGAATTTTGATATGAAGGATTTGGGAGTAGCTGATGTTATCTTGAACATCAGGCTAATAAGAGGTGAGAATAAGATTACACTCATGCAGTCCTATTATGTGAAAAAGGTTTTGAACCGTTTTGATTACATCGATAGCAAGCCTTCTCCAACACCTTATGATCTTAGCTTGTTGCTTCGCAAGAACAAGAAAATAGTTAGAAATCAGTTGGAATACTCCCAGATAATTGGCTCATTTATGTACCTAGCTAACGCGACTAGGCCTGACATCTCCTTTGTTGTGAGTAAATTGAGCCGATTTACTTTTTACCTGGGAGATGATCATTGGCGTGCGCTTGAGCGAGTTATGCGCTATCTAAAGGGTACTATGAACCTTGGACTTCATTATATTGGGTACCCGTCGGTACTGGAGGGCTATAGTGATTCCAATTGGATCTCTGATATTGATGAGATCAAAGCACAAGTGGATATGTTTTCAAACTAGGTGGTGCTGTTGTTTCGTAGAGGTCTTGCAAATAGACCATCTTGACGAGATCAATCATGGAAGCTGAGCTTGCGGCACTAGACATTGCTGCAGTTGAGACAAAATGGCTGTGTGATTTATTAATGGATCTCCCTATGGTCAAGAAAACTATGCCGGCCATCCTTATGAACTATGACAATCAAACTATCATTGTTAAGGTAAACAGTTCTAAGGATAACATGAAATCGTCTAGACATGTAAAGAAACGATAGAAGTATGTCAGGAAATCGAGGAACTCTGGAGTTATAACATTGGATTACATCCAAACATTTAGCGATCTGGCAGATCTCTTTACTAAGGGACTATAATGGAATGTGATAGATATTGCATCGAAGAAGATATGTATAAGATCCATATGAGTTATACTATGGTGATAACCTAACCTATGTGATCGGAGATCCCGTGAATTAGGACCTGGGAAGAACAAGCCATTAGTTAGCTGGAGGAGAGTGCCTTTAACCCTCTCTAAGTGAAGATGTGTCGATATTTTACACCGGCAATAAGAATATGGGGATACTCGTGAGACCTAAACTTAATGGATTGCAAAGGAACACGAGACGATTTATCCTAGTTCAGGTCCTCGAGGTGAGGTAATACCCTACTTTCAACTGTTGTGTATTGCCTTTGAGGTTTCTCTGGTGAGATTCTGATATCCCCTCGAGGGGGTACCCTGCCTCCCCTTATATACGGAGGAGACAGGGTTACAAGATAGGAATCCCAATCGGACTCCAACTAAGAGATTTCCTTCTAGGAATACAACGTGCCCGACTAGGACTATATCCTTTTCTTATCGTATAAGATAATGTATGCCGAGTCCTATTGTATCCCTAATTACAAGGTTAGGCCCATTCTCTGTCCGAGTGGGCTTAATGCTTCTCATGAGATATCTGGGGCCCATGGCCTCCATAGCAGCCTCTGAGACCTTCATAGTTGAGTCATAGCTGATGCCGAGTGCTCATCCTCCTTGGGGAAGACTTCTTGAGTGTTTTGCTCCCAAGTACTCGTTGTACGAGTGCTTCTTCTCCAAGTCCTGCTTCATATCAGCTGACAACGAGGCTATGAAGGGCTTCGTAAAAAAAAGGGAATAGTGTGCGCTAAATAGGCGAACCTATTAGGTGTAGCCCCCTATGTTTAATTGTGAAATAATTAAACATAAAATCAAAGATCTTTAATCTTTTAGTCTTTCCCGAGTAGTATACTACTCGGAAATCAGACCCTTCTGCGTCATGTCAGCTGGAATTATTTTTGCTTAAGGCAATTGTGGGTTAAGCATGTAGCCGAGTACCACTTCATGGATTTTAACCCAATATGCGGTCAGGTGTACTTGAGAGATACCTGCATCTCCAATTTTAATGGAGACCAGCTGTTGATCCTTATAAGGATATATCCTCAATACTTGGTAAATAATTCAGATATCTGAACACATGTTTCTAGCAATTGGACTTTCATGAAGCATATCTGACTATCTAATCGGTTTCTGTAAAATAGTATTTGCATTGTGATTTTAACACAACCAGCGATCGATCCAATAGGGTATGCTATTTAGAAACTCATATCTTATGGCCCAGTACAGAATTAGTCGGCCCAGGCCCACTTATCAGTACATGCCTTATAAAGCGGGGGGAGAGAGAAAAGATTCCCCTTTCTTCTCCAGTCCGCCAAATTGCTTCGCCTTCTAGCTCCGCGCCCAAATTTCACACTTTTCGCCTCGCTAGGGTTCGCTGTAGCTTGCGCCCCCACTCGAGACTTGCCAGAATCTGCTCCGCCGCATCCATTTCTAATCTCCATAAGCCATTCCCCTAAATTTCTCACCTCCTACCATGCCGAAGGCTCCATTTGAGATCCCCGATATGACCGCCGGAGTTTGGCCGATGTCGGACCGTAGCCCGGTGAAGCTGAAGCTGCTGGAGAAGCGGATGATGCTGCAGTAACAAGACATCATCCACTGGTGCACCGCGGAGGAGGAGTCTATGCCAATGCCCAAATCTGGTGAGACCGTCGTCTTCACTTCGTTTTTTGACCATGGTCTTGCATTCCCCTCCTTGGATTTCCTTCGCCAGCTCTTGTCTTTCTACCAAATAGAGTTAGTGAATTTGAATCCCAACTCTATTCTCCATATTTCGATCTTCGCTACCTTGTGCGAAGCTTTTCTGGGAGTTAATCCCCACTTCAATCTTTTTCGGTACCTATTCCACATCAGAACCTAGCCATTCAAGAATAAAATCCAAACAATTGGGGGGCCCGGACTTCAGCTTAGGAACGAAATGAAGAAGGCCTATCTCAATGTTCCTCTGAAGACATCACTCAAGGCTTGGCACAAAGAGTGGTTTTACTACTCAAACCTTGAACCCTCTCTACCCCATTTCACTGGTGCTCCACCAACCGTCCTGCCAATCTGGTCATCAGTACCAACCTATGAGGAAATGGGGCAAGTATACCAGCTGATGGAGAGGATCGACCTCCTGAAGAGCACGGGGCTGACTAGTCCCTAGGTGGTAAGGTGCTTCCTAAATCGCCACACTAGACCACTAAAGGCCAGGAGTCATTTCGGCTAGGACTACCAGGGTAAAGATGACCCCAGCCGAGAATACCCCGATGTAGCCGACAAGAATAAGGTTACTTATACCTTGCTCGGCTTCTTCATCAATGGGGTGGTGGAGAACGAGGACGAGGAGCGTGCCCCCCAAGCCCTACTGCTAGGGCAGGCTCTGGCCAAAGGTATCCTTGAAGATATTGATGCTAGCTTGTTATTCACCTATGATGAATATCTGTTGATATCTATCCTGACTTGTTCTACAATGCATGAAACATAGATTGTTGAAATACTTGCAGGACTGTGAGGAGTTTGATAATGACTCCCAAGATCAGCTGGCCATAAAATCGAAGAAACGGCCAGCCAGCCCTTCTGTCACCCAACCCAACTCCAAGAGGGCTGGGAAAAGACCAATTGAAGACTCGGGGAAGATGAAGAGCACATTGAGTGCAGCGCCAGGGAGCCTGAAGCTCAAAGATCTTGTCTGTTCAGCCCCCAGGCCGCAAAGTCCAAGTCTGGCACCACCAAGCCTGAGGCCAGCGCCGCCGAGTGCCCCGGCTCCACATTCGGTTGCTTCGGGCACCGAGCCAGCCACAACCAACTCGCCACCGCTGACTGCTACACCGACTAGCCCAACAGTTGGCAGCTCGCCACCGCCGAGCAGGCTCTCGAGCCCTTCGTCGACAACCTCAGGAGCACCTCTATGGAAATTCAAGACTTCCAAGAGGTAATAACAAAAAATCTTCAATCTTCTGAGAATCTTAAATGATGTGGTAGTGTCTTGATATTTGACATATTGTGTAGGAAGCGAGTTGACATAGATCCCAAGGGGACTATGCCACTAGCTCTTGCCACCGAGCCCATCCCAGCCGAGCCAGAGACAGTAGTGCCACCTGCTGAGCCAAAGGTTGCCCCAGGTGCTGAAGCTAAAGTAGTCCTGACAGCAGAGCCACCAGCGTCGGTCAACCAGGGAGCGGATGCCAAAGTTGCAGCTCCAGCCCCCGAGCCGATCCCCGAAGTCCCTGCAGCTGTTGAGTTCAGGGCCAGACCCCATCGCCAGTAGTATCGATGTCTTCTGATGAAGGAAATCTCCCTAGGCTCGAAGCCCCTTCGTGCAATTTTCCAAGGACATTTTACTGGGTCACCCCCGAGGGGGTTGCAGAGAGCTAGGAGCATGACAAGCAAGCAGCACTGAGAGAGCAAAGAAATCTGATGTATGCTGCAATTGCTGCGTCCAAGGGAGTCCAGGTACATAGCGAATCTTGCCATGTTGAGTGCTTGACAGTTTTTGTTGATCTGGTATTCTGCCTTCTGACTCTGATTACCCTGGTTTGTGCTGAGCAGAAGATCGTTGATCGCTCGGGAAAGATGAGCAAAGTCCTGATTGAGCTCGCCCCTCAGCTACAACAACTGCGCCAGCTCCAGGTAGCCCAGGACGACCTGGAGCGAACCAGCCAAGAGAGGGAGACGTGGCTAAGGGGGTCGGTAAACATGCTCAGTGATGAAAACTAGGCCCAAGCTGAAAAGATCAGATGTAAGTCTTCTGTGTTGTCCTCCCGAGTGAATCTCGAGTAGATTTCCCTAGCATTATTGATTCCTAACTGCCTTGTTGAATTTTGACCGCAATCTTGAGTTCTTGACTGTTTTGCATTGCAGCCCACGAAGCTGAGCTAAAAGCCCAGACAAAGGAGAGGGAAAAGCAGGACAAAAAGCTGAAGGAGGTGGAGAAGGCCAAAGCCAAGGTGGAGGCCGACTATGCCAGTAAGTCTCCTGCTTAACCATGATCTTGGCCCAACTGCTTGTTGCTCCGACTGTTTGTCTTGGTTAACCAATATCTTTGTCGATGCATCTGAACAGGTTCGAAAGCCAACACCCAGATTCAGTTTGGCGCCTTCGCGGAAGAGATTAAGATGATCAAAGAATCACGAGATGTCATTGTTGAATCCATGAAGGCGCTCCTGGACATCATGCAGCCTCATTATCCTAGGACATGCTCCAGTTCTGTCACCCAAGTGCACGGATGCCTCAGCGAAGCCCCGAGTATCTTGAAGAAGTACTCGAATGAGTGTGTAACTGTCAGCGTCGGCCAAGCTCTCGCAATGACCAAATCGATCTACCCTAGGGTAGACATCGAGGCCATTGGTGAAGGTTTTGCTGAGGGGATAACTCCTAAAGAGGCGCTAGAGCTAATCAACCAGGTGAGGCCAACCACGGAGGCAATAGCCAGGGACCTGGGCATGTAAAAATAGAACAATTATGCAGTCGGTGTCCACTGATGAACATATATGACTTTTGTAAAGACTTTTGTAAATATCTGTAAAATGCTACCGAGTACTTTCTTATTCTGAGTTGTCATTAGCTTTACCCGACTACGTAGTCTGCGTCGAGTAGATCAAGACAAACTTAGCAAAAAATGTTCACCTCTGAGAGCTATACTCAGGAAAACTTAGTATAATCGTTGTAGAACTTCGTGACTTAGATAAAACAAGCTCGAATTTTATTAACATGGCACATAATACATGCAGCCCCTGACTCACTACTCGGTTGGGACAAGCGATGTAGTGAGTCAGAGTAAAGAACTTTATTCATGCATAAAAATATAATATAAAACTTAGGTATAGAAAGGACGTAGCTGTTCTATATTCCATGAGTTACTGACTAGGGCACCGTCCTTTGTCTTCAGTCGGTAGGCGCTCGGACGCGTTACCTCAGCGACAATGAACAGCCCTTCCCATAAAGGGAATAGTTTATGCCTGTCTTTGGTGGTTTGTATTTTTCTCAGGACGAGATGTCCCACTAAAAAGGCGCGGCCACGAACATTCCGACTGTGATAACGACGTAGACCTTTGTAACGCCCAGAAATTCGCACCGAAATTCTGAACATTAATGTGTAATAAATCCCTGCCCAGGAAAGCCAGGGTACACAAACCAAGTTGCCATACAGAGTGTCTTACAAACAGAGTAAACTGTATATTACATAAATGCAGCGGAAAAAGGTAAAATGGAGTCTATAAACATCTGGCCAAGCAGCCGATTCCATTCCCACAGGCACCTTGACGGCGGAGCCAGCCTATTCCTCAGGATGATCTTCATCTGACGCGTCCTCCAACACTGGGGGGAAAAATTGGAGCAAGGCTGAGTACCACCCACAGTACTCAACAAATCACACCCACAAATATGCATATGCACAGGGTACAAAGATGGGATAGGGTTTATTTGCGGAAAAGCAGTTGCAAAAGGGAAGTAGTTCGCAAACAGTAAAAAGTTGTTTTATTTAACAATATTATTTTCCACTGATTAACGTTACACCACGTTAACCAGGCCCAACCATTCCCAACCGATTGACGCTAAACCACGTCAACCAGTCTCCACTGATGAACGCTACACCACGTTCACCAGACACCTCCGGGTACCGTTACACCACGTTACCCGGACTCCACTGATTAACGCTACACCATGTTAACCAGTCACCACCGGACAACGTACCACGCTGACCAGTTTTTCCCGACCAACGCTAAACCACGTTGACCAGGCCGCGCTGATGGAGGTTACACCACGACCACCAGGCGTAACTGATGAGAGCTACACCACACTCACCAGTCTCCACCGATTAGCGTTAAACCACGCTAACCAGTCACGCCCGGTCAACTCAACCACGTCGACCGGACTCACACCTTCCACACACCAGTTTGATAAAACAGGATAAATTATCTAGGGTGAGACTAATCACGGTGAGTCTTGGCCAATGTGCCCATTACCGCGGGCGCGGCTATTCGAATAGTTTTACTCTGATCAGAGGTGTACAACTGTACCCACAAGACACAGCCCCCACACACGTTCCCGTGTGCCAGTACATCACCACGATGTCCCGTGCGAGGCTGTGACAGGACCGTTCACGCAACCCCTCCCTAACCATCCACACCACGCTGAGGTTGCACCTGCCGACAGGGCACGCCATATTGGCCAGGCTACCCCCCTTGCGCCACGGTGAAATAATGCAGTTTATTTGCGTAAACAAAGCAATTTAACGAAAAATGGGTACAAATTGATCAAAGTATCAGTGCGACTTGCCTTGCTCCGGCTCAAGGTATTCGGCTACGATCTCGAAATACGCAGGAGAATTACCGGCGTCGGATTCTACAACAAACAATGCATAAACAATTAAAAATAGTACTTGGGGGTCAACAAACATGGGCTGAAAGTATTTTTAATGGATTCTTGGCATTTTTCTGGATTTAATGAAATTTGAATGGACTTAATCAGAGTTCGCATGAAATAGTTATGATTTATTGAATTTTACTGCTATTTTCAGAGTGAATATAATTAACCAGTGATTTAATGCGCATTAACCGATTTAAAGACGTCACCCGAGAGGGAGGCGACGGCGCACAGGGGCGGGCGCACCACGTGGCGCCACCGCGGGCAACCACGCGGGCGAGCGAGCGGGCGGCCCCGATCTGCCACCCGGCAGATCGGACGGCCCCGGGGAGCGGCGGCCGAAGCCAGCCGTCCCGAGCGGGAGGCGGCGGCGCGCACGCGACCCGATGGTCGACGACGGCGACCACCCGGCGCGGCAACGACCACACGGAGGGGCGGAAAGGAACGAGAAAACGAAAGGGGTTCTCACCGGCGGCTCGCGACGGCGCGAAGACGACGGTGGCGACGAAAAAGCGGCGGCGGCCTCGGGACGATGTCGGCGACGGAACTCCGACGGCGGGGAATGGGCGAGAGGCGATTGCCGAGGTGTCCTGGAGGATGAGGAGGACGGGAGAGGAGTTAGAGCGGAGAATGGAGACACGGCGCGGCAGGAATCACCGGCCGGAAAGGAGGCGGAAGGCCGATACTCACCGTGCGCGCGGGCGAGGCGGTCCGGCGAGCTTCGGCTTCCATGGAGTGGCGGCCGAGATGCGGCGCGGTGCGGCGGAGGTGCTGGCGGTGGCGGGGTGGCCTGACGGCGTCCGGAACGGCGGCGAGCGGCGACCGGAAGCGGCGAAAAAAAACGGTGGAGCTCGGGTGCGCGGTGGCGACGGGGTTCTAGGGCACTGGAAAGCTCGGCGTGTTGGGGAAAAGATGGAGGAGAGGGTGGAGATGGTTTTTATACAGTCGGCCGGGAGAGATCGAGGCCGAATGGCCCCAATCGCGCACGGGAGAGTAGACGGCGGCGTGGGCATCGTGTGCGAGATTCTCGGGAGAGAGGGGACGTGGACGCCGGAGAATTCGGGGGAGTGGGGCGGACTCGGTCCGCGACTGTTTGAACGAGTGGAGGGCGCGCGGGATGAGGCGGGAGGCGGCGCCGGATCGGACGGCTCCGGGGAATTTCCCCTCCGCCCGATTCGGACGGAGGAGGAAGATGATGATGACAGGCGGGCCCGGCTTGTCAGCGGGTGCGTGGGCGCGGGTGCGAGCGAGGGGGCGGGAGCTCGGGCGCGAGGGCGCGGGAGCTCGGGCGCGGGCGCGGGCGCGAGGGCGCGGGTGCGAGGAGCGAGGGCGCGGGCGCGGGCGCGAGGGCGCGGCCACGGGGCACGGGCGCGAGGAGGAAAAGGCCGGGGAGGGAAAAAAAGGACCCGGCACAGTGCTGGGCCGGCAGCCCAGCGATGGAGAAAAAGAGAAAGCAGAGAAAACAGAAGGGAAAAGAAAAGGAAAAAGATTTCCAGGACGATTTAAATTCCGATAAGCGTATTTGATTTATTAAAAATAGTTCCTGTGCTCTGTAAATTCCACTAAAAATCCAGTTAATGTATTTTGGCACAGAGAATACAAGAAAAATATTCCCCGCCACGATAATTTATTATCTTGCATTTTACACCATCAATTAATTTCTCTATCCTTTTTAAAATTCCTTTTCTTAGGTATTTTCTCCGGTAAAGTTTCTGTGTGGCTAATCTCAGGGTGTGACAACCTTGAAGATACCTTACCGACTGAATAGTTGCGATGTCCCTTGTTTCCTCCAATTGATCGAGTTCTACCAGTCGGTCTTCGTTTGATTTATCTTCTGAGTGGGCTTGAACTTATGGTGAGCCGAACTCCAACTCGGTTGGTAACATAGCCGCAACACCATAGACTAGGAAGAAAGGGGTTGCCCTGTTGCCCGACTAACCATGGTTCTTAGAGGCTAGAGAACAGGTGGGAGCTCTTGTACCCACCGCCCTGCATATGGTTGTAGTCGGTCGAATACCCTAGCCTTGATACCTTGTAAGACCATGCCATTAGCACACTCGACCTGCCCATTACTTTGCGGGTGTGCCACAGAAGCATAACAGATCTTGATGCCGAAGTCGTCATAGAAATCTTGAAAAATGACGTCAGTGAACTGAGTGCCGTTGTCTATTATGATGCAGTTGGGAACTCCAAATTGGTATAAAATACTCACGATGAAGTTCTTTGCTCGTGCTGCTGTTATGGTGGCAACGGGTTTTGTCTCGATCCACTTTGTGAATTTGTCCACTGCAACAAACAAGTGTGTGAGCCCTCCTGGCGCTTTCTTGAACGACCCGACCATGTCAAGCCCTCAAACTGCAAAGGGCCAAAAGATTGGAATTGTTTGAAGTTCTTGAGTTGGAAGATGTGTTTGCCTTGCAAAGAATTGGCATCCCTCACATGTGTGAACTATGTCTTTAGCATCTGTTACCGCAGTCGGCCAGAAGAAACCCTGCTTGTAAGCCTTTCTGACTAACGTCCTGGATGCAGCATGGTTGCCACAGATGCCTGAGTGGATTGATTGCAGAATCTGCTTGCCCTCCTCAGATGTGACACAGCGCATGAGGACTTCGGATGCGCTTCGATGGTAAATGTCTTCTCCGACTACAAGAAAATATTTGCTTCAATGTTTAATCCGCTCGGATTCGCTGCGATCTTCTAGGAGTTCGTCGTCCAAGAGGAAATTGAAAAATGGAGTCCGCCAGTCTTGAGAGATGATTAGCACTTCATTTGTTGCCGAGGTAGGTTCAGCCCCCGACTGTTCAAGCATTTGTTTCTTCTTCACTGATGGCTCCAATAGTTGCTCGACAAAAATCCCAGTCGGGACCACTTCTCGTTTGGATCCCATGTTGGCCAATTCGTCTGCAACTTTGTTGTATTGTCATAATACATGAGTTATCTCTAGCCCATCAAACTTGTTTTTTAGCTTTCGTACCTCCTGACAATACGCCGCCATATTATCGTCGAGACATGTCCAGTATTTCTTGACTTAGTTAACCACGAGTTGAGAATCCTCGTGTACGACTAGTCGGCGGATGCCGAGTGATATGGCAATGCGGGCCGGAAATTGAATCTGGAGAACATACTTCAGTTTTTCGCCAATGGGTGACGTCAGCACGATGCCAGCCCCTGTATCGCTGATCCGTAGAGAATCACCGAAGTACATCGTCCAGTACTCTAGCTTGTTCGTGTTTGTAACTGTCTGGACTTCTGTCCACTCGGCAACAAAGTCGCCTTGAACTTGAGACTTGATTGCTGTCCGAGGCTGAAAGATGATGTTAAACGCCATCAACTCGAGTGCCCATTTAGCAATTCTGCCAGTGGCCTCGCGGTTGTGTAGGTCGTCCCCGAGTGGATACGATGTGACAACAATTACTTGATGCGACTGAAAATAGTGCACCAACTTTCGGACAGTGATGAGTAGGTTGTACAATAGCTTCTGGACTTGAGGATTTCTTATCTTGGAGTCGGCTATGACCTCACTGATGAAGGAGACTGGCCTTTGTATTTTCTGTATATGCTCTGGCTCTGCTCACTCGACTACCAGCACCGTGCTGACTACCTGAGTGGTTGCCGCCAGGTACAACATTAGTGGTTCCTGGGGCATGGGTGATGCCAACACTAATGGTGATGTGTGAAATTTTTTGAAGTCTTTGAAGGATTGCTGGGCTTCATGTGTCCATTGGAAATTGTTCGCTTTCTTCAATAGTTTGAAAAAGAGCATGCCCCGTTCACCAAGTCGGGAGATAAATTGGCTGAGTGCAGCCATGCAGCCTGTCCGCTTTTGGACGTCCTTCTTGCTAGTTGGGGGTGCCATGTTCATGATAGCATTGATTTTCTCTGGATTGGCCTTGATGCCTCGGTGTGATACGATGAAGCCGAGTAGCTTTCCGGACGGTACTCCGAGGCACACTTCTCCAGATTCAATTTCATCTTGAATCTCCAAAGGCTTTGGAAAGTTTTCTCCAAGTCAGCGATGAGGTCTTCCTTGGATTTTTGTCTTGATCACCACGTCATCGACATACGGCTCCACGTTGCACCCGAGTTGAGTGTGTAAACACCACTGGATTGCTTGTTGATATGTTGCTCCAGCGTTCTTCAACCCGAACGGCATAGTGACATAGCAGTATGCTCCAAACGGCGTGATGAAAGAAGTCTTCAGGCAGTCTTCCTCTTTCAGGTTGATTTGGTGATATCCCGAGTAACAGTCGAGAAAGCTGAGTAGCTCGCACCCCGCAGTTGAGTTAAACACTTGATCTATTCTGGGTAGACCAAATGGATCTTTTGAGCACGCCTTGTTTAAGTCGGTGTAGTTGATGCACATGCACCATTTATCGTTCTTTTTCCAGACCAGGACTAGGTTTGCCAGCCAATCCGGGTGATAGACCTCTTTGATGAACCCAACTGCAAGAAGCTTAGTTATCTTCTCCTGAATAGCATCTTTGCGGTCTTGTGCGAAGCGCCATAGTCATTGTTTGACTAGTTTGGCGTCCGGCTTGACGTTGAGGAAATGCTCGATCACCTCCCTTGGTACATCAGGCATGTCGGAAGGTTTTCAAGTAAATATGTCCTTGTTCGCCTAGAGAAAGGTGACGAGCTTGTCTTCCTATTTGGGGTCGAGTCCGGTCCTAACAAGCGTAGTTTTGGAGGGGTCGGAAGGGTCCAGGGGGATCTTTTTTTGTTTTAGAGTCGGCTGAGATTCCCAACTTGGCTGCTTTTTTTTGCCAAAACTTGATCATCCTCGCTTGCTGTTGTAGCGGCTAGTTGGATGTTGTTGCACCCGATTGTCACTTCTTGGGATTGGGCCAGCTCGCAGCTCTCCTTGTTGCAGGTGAAGGCTTGCTTGACATCACTGCGAAGGGAAAGCACTCCAGCTGGTCTTGGTATCTTGAGCATTCTGTATGTATAATGTGGCACTACCATGAATTTGGCTAGTGCTGGCCATCCGAGTATGGCATGATACACGGTCTCGAAGTCAGCGACCTCGAAGCAGATGTTCTCTGTCTGGAAGTTCTCCCGCGTGCCGAACGTAACTAGCAGAGTTATCTGCCCGAGTGGAGTGAAAGATAGGCCGGGGATTACCTCGTGGAAGGGCGCTATACTTGGCCGTAGCTCGGAGCGAGGGATCTTCATCTCATCGAGCGTTTTGGCGAACAGAATATTGAGAGCGCTTCCTCCATCAATGAGAACCTTCTTCAATTTGATGCTTTTGATGACCAGGTCCAAGACGAGTGGATAGCGTCCTGGATGAGTGACCTAATCAGGGTGATCCGCGCGGTCAAACATGATTGGCGTTTTTGACCAATGTAAGTACTGGGGGGCGTCTGTGGAGACCGAGTTAACATGTGAGCTACTGCTTCCTCTTGGACTCATATGCAGTCGGCCCTTCAATGATGTGGTTGAGCTCAACCTTGGGATCCTGGTAGTCACCGGCTGCGCCCGTATCTGGCTTGTCCTTGTCTTTATTGCTGCCAAATGTTGAAATCTGCTCGTAAGCAAACTTCTTGAGCATGAAGCAGTCCTTAGCCGCGTGCTTGCCCTTTGGGTGGAAAGGGCATGGCCCGTTCATCACTTTTTGGTACTCGTCTGTCTGGCCGAGTACGCTCCACAGGGATGGGTTGAGAAAGGGAGGAGGTTGGCCCGGCTTGCACAGGAGTCTTTATTATTTTCTAGAGAATGATTTGAATAGTTTTTGAAGGTTTTGAATTTGGAAATTGATTCAAATAGAGTTTGAAAATTCTGCAAAAATTTGGGTGAGTTATGCAGAGGCTTCTAGGGCTGTTTTAAATATTTTTGAAAATTGTCTTGAGATCACCCATGGCACAAAATTCCAAATTGATTAAAGAGGCAAATTTTTGAATCTAGCTTTTTATTAAAATAGTTTTGCACAAGATAAAAAAATGCGGTCATTACAGTACCCGAACCTTGCATCAGCATAGGATTCGGCTGGCGACCCTTATAGGGCGTACCCTACCCAGCAGAGTTATGGCCAAATAAGGTACCCGAACTTTGCATCAGCATAGGATTCAGCCGGCGACCCTCATGGGGCGTACCCTACCCAGCAGAGTGGTACCCGAGCTCCGACTGATGCCGGAGGTCGGTTATTAGCTGTATAAGGTACCCGAACCTAGCATTAGCATAGGATTCGGCTGGCAACCCTCATGGGGCGTACCCTACCTAGCCAAGTGGTACTCGAGCCCCGACTAGTGCTGGAGGTCGGTTATTAGTCCACATGGAGCGTACCAAAGTAAAGGTGACATTCGAGTCCCGACTGGCGCAAGTACTTGGACAATAGCCCTCGTGGAGCATTCTAAGTAATTCTTGAAACGTCGCACTCCAAGTGTATCATGGCAAACTGGTCTAGCCCCCGAGCGTAGCAGATGGGCTCGTAGCCCTGAGTTCCTGTTACGCGTATCCGGAACTGGCCCTGTATTATAAACATATCGGATGAGTAGCATCTGATGAAGAAAACAATCACTCGAAGAAAATTTATGTATTTTACAATAGATGTAAATATGTGTTCCTCCTCTTATTGATATTAATTTTCCCGAGTGGTTGACCCTTTACGTTTAAACACTCTGCCTAACTAGTCATAGCCCCCTAGCATCAGGAGTCGGCTCATGGCTCTTTCCCAGACATGCGTTTTGGGTGACTTGAGTTCGTTTTTCATAAAGCAAAGTTTCACGGATCAGAATTTATGCTACTCAGGTACTTTTGCAATCATTAAGAGCAAAAACAAAAAATGCACAGAATGTACACCTATTAGGTGTAAGCGGCTGTGGCATTGGCAAGGCCGAGTGAGGAATTGACGATGTCAACGCCCTAGATCCGATCCCGACTAGCACTAAACTGTATCCGAGTCAAATCATAGGGAAGTGAGTTGCCTCCTGGCCCATTTAGATGAGAATATCATATAAAGGAAAAAATATTTATTAGAAAATGACTTAGCTGTTCAGTATTGCACAAGTTGGGAGTGGGGATGCCATCCTTGCATTTGAGCTTGTGAGCCCCCGAACATGTTACTTGTCATTCTGATAATCTTCAGTTCTAGGAGGTCGAAGACAGTTGTGACCGACTGCTACAATGAAGTCATCCGACTTGCGTTTGCAGTTCCCGGCTTTAGTCGGGGCCGCGTCATCGGTATCCTTCCGCTCTTTCTGTCGGGGTGCCTTTTTTGTCATCAAGGGCCTTAGCAACAACGTCGGCTGAGTCAGCGTATTTGTTCGCCATGTTCAACAAAGCCTTGACAGAGTTGGGAGGCTTCCGAGCGAATTTAGCGATGAACAGGGTGTCTTTGACTCCTTTTTGAAAGGCGGCGATGACGACCTCTTCCTTGATCATTGGGATTGAATTCCTCTTCTCAAAAAATCTCTTGATGAAATCACGAAGAGACTCGTTCTTTCTTTGATGCAACTGATATAGATTGTACTCGGAAGATGGCCTCTCGTACGTTCCTTGGAAATTGGCGATGAAGTGTTTCCGGAGTTCTCCCCAGGAGCCGATTGATTTCTTAGGAAGTCACGTTATCCATGTCCTCGCCGAGTTGGCTAGAGCAACTGGGAGGTAGTTAGACATGGCCTTGTGATCTCCTCCAGCTGGTCAAATCGCCAGAGTGTAAACTGTAAGCCTGGACTCGGGGTTGGTCTTCCTGTCGTATTTTTTAATTCTAGTCGGCTTGAAGCCTGACGGCAGTTGACTTGTTGCAGTTCGTGGGTGAAGGCCGGTACACCTTTGTCTGTGTGAGGACTCTGACTTCGACTACGGCAGTGAAACCGCTCATGGTGGAGGCCGAAGCGCTCATTCTCGTCTTTTAGTAGGCAACGCTCATCTTCCTCGTGTTTGCGGCGTCGTGCGTTGATGTCTTGCCGAAGATCACGTCGTAGTCAACCTCGGACGTCCTGGTTATCCCGACGGTCGTCTTGATGTCGGTGCCGCCGGTCATTATTGTAGTTGCTGAGTGACGTGTGGCGTGACTCCGTGTGTGGTTGACTAGAGCCGGCCGCTCGGTGTCGCGTTGAGGCAGATGAGATTGCCGTGGAGAAGCCGACTTGTTAGTCAGTATGAGTGTGTCGCCCGGCTGTTGATGCTGCTGGTATGCAGCAGCGATGATCATGGTTTTAATCCTTGCTATCGTTGGGGTGGCCTAGTGATCAGGCCCAAATTGCAGTGTATCCAGTAGAGTTGCAGTGGCCACAACATTCTGTTGAGGAGTTATAAAAACGTTGTGGTCATTGACTCGGGTTTGGAGGATATCTTGTTGAGCAGTCCGCCCAGCCTTGCGTAGATCGTCGTTGCGGGCATCGCGCTTGGCCTGTAAGCGTCTTGCGTCTTCCTCCTGTTATTCTCGTAGTTGGCTGGCTTCCTCCTCTTGTTGTTCTTGTAGTCGGCGTGCCTTCTGAGTGGAAGTTGAACCCTTGGATATCATAAAAACTTCACGTGGCGAAGAGAAGCTTGCCGAACTGCTGTCTGACTTAGAGACGGAGTCCGACTGAGAGTCAGAGTTGGAGTAGTTGAGAGGGTAATAACGACCCCAACCTCCCTAGATCTAATCTCGAGCGGCTCTAAGCCGTATACGAGTTGAACTCCAGGGGATCGGGTTTGCTGCGTTAGATGCTGATTGAAGTTATCCGCGGCATTGCCGAGTCCGAATGGGAGATTGACGATCTCCTCCTCTCTTAGTCCGATCTCGGCCGGCTCAAAATCGAGTCCGAGTCAAACACCGAAAGAAAGAGTTGTCCCTAGACTCGGGCATATTAGAGATCGCCGCAGCATGTCACCGAAGATCACTGCAGTGTTACGTAGGTCGACCGACGCGGAGTCGGCTTGATCCCTGGCCGATCGGATCGAATCCGAGTCGGACAGAGTAAGGTTGCCGAATTCGTCGGTGACGAAGTCGAGGCTCCCGAAGGTGATTGTTTGTCCAGGGAAAAAATTGATGCCGTTGACTCCGGTGAGTGGATCCATCAGGCTTGTTGAAGATGATCTCGCCGATGCCTCTACCTGGCGCGCCAACTGTCGATGTTTCATATCGGCAATAATAATATGGGGCTACTCGTGAGACCTAAACTTGATGGACTGCAAAGGAACACAAACAATTTATACTGTTTCAGGCCCTCGAGATGAGGTAATACCCTACGTCCAGTTGTGGTGTATTGCCTTTGAGGTTTCTCTGGTGAGATTGTACTTCTTCTGATCTGCCCTCAGGGGGCACCCTGCCTCCCCTTATATATCGGGGGATAGGATTACAGAGTAGGAATTCCAGTCGGACTCCGACCAAGGGATTTCCTTCTAGGAATACAACGTGCCCGACTAGGATTATATCCTTCCCTTGTCGTATAAGGTTATGTATGCCGAGTCCTATTGTATCCCTAATTACAAGGCTAGGCCCATCCTCTGTCCGAGTGGCCCAAAGGCTTCTCATGAGGTACCCGGGGCCCATGGCCTCCACAGTTGGTTATGCCTTAATGTGTTCTGTGGGCTTTAAATAGCGAAAATATTGTCCTGCGGAGTATTCTTGAAAGAACACGTCTACATGAGCCCGATTGTTAGTCGCAGTCTGAATATTTTGGGTGAATCTCCTATGAAGCTCATGAAGAGACCAAGGAGTATGACTTATATGCTCCAACCAAGGGGTAGACTACTAGCGGACTAGTATCAGTTAAGTCTCTAAGTGAAACTTGCTCGGACAAAACTTGCAATTCAAGGCATAGTCCATTGTTCAAGTTGTGAGTAAGTGTAGCTTGGAGATCTAGATGGATGTTCAACCTTAACTGGTCTCCAACGAAACACTGGTATAAAAATATTACTTTGGAAAAGTCAAACCTCTGTGGGACTTTAATGTTTGGTGGGGGATTGTTGGAATTATTGTATGGGCTAAGGCCCATGTGAAGAATAATTCTTTGGAAAATCATAAAGGCCCACCTCATGAAGCATGCATGTGAACCTTTAGTACCACCTTGATAATTCTAGGAGAGTGAGACTGTCACACCCGAAATTTCCATCCAAAATTCAGGTGCTCTATTGTGTGTAGATCCTCATCCAGGAATCGACTGAGGCACACGAATGACAAAGTTGATAACAAAGCAATGTTTTACAAACTCGAAAATATTTATTACAGAGGCGAATGACACCCCTCAAAATAATAAAGAGCTAGGTAGTGGAAATAAACTATGGACGACGCGATGACATCCACTCCACAAGCACCCGACTAGGCTCCCGCTTAGTCCTCGAAGAAGTCTTCCTCACTGTAGTACTTCTCTGATGATGATTGTTGATTCCAAGGTGAGTACATGAAATACTCCGCAAGCCACACATCAAATATGCAAGTGCACAGATTTTCAAATGATGGCATAATATGACTTAATTTACATAAACATCATTTAATAAAGCATTTAAGAAAGTAATAAAACAGTAATCATTAAACAATATTAACCAACACTATACTGCTCTCCAAAGCGGTACAGGCCCAACCACTCCAACCTGGAGTATCAATATTCCATCATTCAATATAAATTAAGGTAGTGTGAGACTAATCACAAAAAACATTGCTAGGCCTACCCATTAACCGCGGACACGACTATTCGAATAGTTTTACTCTAGCCAGAGGTGTACCAATTTACCCACAAGACACAACTCCACAACACGTCACCATGCGCCTCATTACCACCATGGTACCTTGGAAAAGAGCTGTGACAAGACCCTCCATGTAACCCACACAATAAGAGTGCCACCTGCTGGACCACCAGTCTCCGGCAGGAGCTGATCAGGCTCCCAACAGGGAGACAATCCAACGCCCAAAACATGGACTTATTAACAAAGCCATGGTGGTCTTATTGACACAGCCACAACACACCGTGGGGCCTTCGGTTGGACGGATCACACTTTAGTTTCAGCCATTACCCATTCTGGCTTGTGGTTAGTACGGGTATTGCTTCGCAACAAGTAGCCCGCGAACCGGTCCTTAAGTGTCAAGAGCACCACTAGCAACAACCACAACCCCGGTGCTCACAACCCACCATTTAGCCAAATTTTAGTGGACTATTAAATTAACCTCACATGACCACATGTTAACGCCAAAATTTGGTAAGGCCCTGTATTAGATTCGGTCAAAGGAGAAATTGCAGTCAACTGACGGAGAAGAGACCGGAATCGGGAAGGAGCCATGAAGACCGTTATTTGGCAATTATTTACTGTACATATTAATTAGGCAGATGTTTATCTTTAGGAAACCTGACCTCGTGTCCGGTCAGGATTAGTTAGCATTTTCTATTATGGATAGGAAATTGTATACCGTGTCCTATAAGGACTCATGTAACTCGGGGTATATATACGTATGCCCGGGGACCTTGTAAATAATCACAACGATCAATACAAATTTCGGCGCATCGCCACCCCTTCGACGGGATCCTGCTTCTCGAGCCGGGCTGCATCGGTTAGGTCCGAACTCCTGCGAGAGGGTAAGTCTCGTCACCCCGGCTACCTATCGGCTAGGACTTCCTCGGTTAGGTCCGATATTCTAGTCGGTTTATGGTAGTCGTCTTACCACGATATATTTACTTTATCTATGGCTGCATCAGTTCAGTTTGACCTCATAGATTGATTAGGTATATCACATCACGCGTGCATAGATCGTATCGGCTTACTGGGAGCGATTTATCATCAGTTCGTGCTGCATCGGTTAGGTCCGACCTACTGAACTGCTAGTGATAAGTCGGTCCTGCTAGGCCGATGCTTTGTGTGCAGGTGTTTTATCGGAGTGCATAGCCGGTAAGTTATCTTCATCACGGTCGCATCATATCTATCGGCCCATTGAGGTATCGTTATCATTGTTGGTCTGTGCTGCAACGGTTGGGTCCGATCTACTAGACTGACGATAATAGCTTTACCCTTGATGAGCCGATGGTGTTGTGCAATGGTGTTATCCGAGTGCTTAGCCGATAAGTTATCTGTTAAAGCCGACTACATTTATTCATTGTCTTATTCTATACTTGCTCTGTTCAGTAGCCGGCTGGCTCATCAATTATCTATCATTTATATTATTGCATACCTTATCATATATTCTTGCCTGTATTATTCTTACAATCGGCTAAGGACTAGCCGATGGGTTTATTCTGCCGATCCAAGTACAAGTACAAGCAGGTTCCCGGGCACGACCCCAGGTGAGGGCCCGGGCACGAGCTTAGGTAAGGACCAATGTACGGGCCCGGACAGCGGATGAAGACCCCGGGAGCCGATATAAGCAAGGGCCCGGGCACAGGCATATCTTCACGGCAACATCAGTAACACTAAATTATGATCGGCTAGGATTTATTTGATTTATTTATTTATGCATTATACCTGTTTATTTTACCAAGTTTATAGCCGGTTTTTGAGTATCCCTTCGATGATCGGCTAGCACGATACTTGTGTACTATTATGCTATTGCTCCTGCCATCATCGGCTCTAAGCCGATGTATAAGTGCTACAGTGCGTATCGGCCATCGGCCGATGAGATGAGTCCAAGCCGGCTTCCAGCCGATTGGCTCACGAATTTAACACTTCTTTCTCCTTGTCAATTACAGGGTCAAATTGACTGGCACGCCTACGAACCTCAAGACTTTAGGACCTGCACTGGAGTTAAGCAGATCTCCCAGGCCTTCGCGTGTCAACCCGACGCCGAACTAGAGCGCGGCGGTTTTCGGCGTCAACATGCTTTTGGCACGCCTGGTGGGACACGAAGTTTCAACCCAAAGTTTCAACGCAAAGTTTAGCAATCAAACCTGCAACATGGCTGGGAAAGAGATCAAGACAGACAATGTAATACCAGTCACCATGGAAGATCTAACTGAAGAACAAAAACAGCAAGTTGAACAGACCATGACAAATTTCCAGAAGCTGTGCCTAGAATCCTTCAGTATGACAAGGCAAGGGCCGATTCAGAAGTCTCAGTTTCCGAAACCAGTACTGGTAGGAGAATCGAGCCGCACGCAACCCGAGAGTCCACCAATCAAGCCTTTGCAGGAGATGGTTAATGAGGCTGTTCACCATGCGCTCATCAATCAGTCAGGAGTCTTGGTAAACACACTGCATAATCTCATCAAGAAGACTGTTGATGGATCAATTGCCCAAGAACCAACTCGGGGTCCTGTTTTTCTCCCGCCAAAGATGGAATCAAATCAAGTTAACTACAACATCAGTAGAGATGTACCAGCACATTTGTTCACACAGAACCAGGCTGGGGGGCAACAGGATATTCCTGCTGGATATCACCGGTCTATTTACTATGGAGGATATCAGCAGAATTGTCCAGCAGGTGGAGCCGATCCGGGCACTTACCAGAGGGAGTATCACAGACAGAATCGGCAACCGATCCCGCCGATACAGTATCAGCAGTATCAGCAGGAGAATGTAAGAGAAGAACACTTGTCGGCACGGGTTGAAGAGATAGTAAGGGAGCAATTCGGGATCAAGCCCAAGGAACAAGCGTTCATGTATCGGCACCCATATCCTGAGTGGTTTGATAGGGTTCCGTTACCACACCGATACCGGGTCCCGGATTTTTCTAAGTTTTCAGGGCAGGACAACACGTCTACAGTAGAACATGTCAGCCGATTCCTGGCACAGTGCGGGGAGGCATCGGCTGAAGAGGCCCTGAGGGTTAGGTTTTTTTCCCCTATCACTATCTGGATCGGCTTTTACATGGTTCTCCTCATTACCGCCGAATTCTGTTCGGGGGTGGGCCGATCTAGAGAAGCAGTTTCACAAATATTTCTTTGCTGGAATTCATGAGTTGAGATTGTCAGATTTGACATCGGTTAAGCAACGACCAGATGAAACAGTACCGGAATATGTTCAGCGATTTCGGGATATCAGAAACCGATGTTATAGTTTGAACCTGAGTGATGGGCATCTGGCCGATCTAGCTTTCCAGGGTCTGCTGGCGCCGATTAAGGAGAGATTTTCTTCACAAGAGTTTGAATCCCTGTCACACCTGGTACAGAAGGTATCGGCTCATGAAAGCCGATTTCAAGAGGCGAAAAAGGACAAGTACCAGAGGAGGGTTGCTCAGGTTCAGGTATATTCAATGGACTCAGATGATGAGGAATCCGATGCTGAAGTTGGATTGGCGGAGTGGGCCAGGAACAAGAAGTCAGTATCATGCCCGTGGGTCAAAGATATCGGCAAGGAGGAACGGTATGATTTTGATGTTGGTGAAGCCGATAAAATCTTTGACTTGTTGTTACAGGAGAAGCAAATACAATTGCCGCCAAACCACGTAATTCCCTCAGCCGAAGAACTAAAGAAGAAGAAATATTGCAAGTGGCACAATGCGATATCGCACCATACTAACGAGTGCAAGGTTTTTCGGCAACAAATTCAGTTGGCTGTTGAGCAAGGACGAATCAAGTTTGAAGACAAGAAGCCAATGAAGATAGATGGGCACCCGTTCCCCGTAAACATGGTCTATGCAAGGTCATCATCAAGGAATCGGGCTGATGGAGCGAGACATCAAAGGTACAAGTCAAGGATTACTTCATCGGACATGATAGAAAAATATTCAAGATATGAGGAACAGAGGGATGAACCAGAACAATATAATCCACACTGGGACTGCCCATTCTTCCGGTTCTGCTGGGATCAAGGGATGAGACTGCCATCAGTTGAAAATTGCCCCGAGTGTAGCAGTGTAGTAAACCGCCGTGATCAGCAGCAGAGGTTTTCACAAGATCGGCCGTTTGGGAAAAGAGCATCGGTTTATAGCCGACTAGGGCCGATCCATGAAGAGTTTTTTGAAGAGGATGAAGAAGAAGCACATGAGAAACAGGTCCAGAATCCTCAGTGGTGTCCTAGCGGCATATTCACGAAGAATCAGAAGAGAAGGGCACAGCGGTTATGACACCGAGAGCAAAAGGAAGAGCAGCGCCAGGATCAGGAGGAAGCCGATCATCGTCCCAAGAGGACCAAGCAAGTTTGGCGAGTAAGGAGGAAGGACGATGAAGATGCATCAGCTCCGGTGGACATGGTTTTCTTTCTGCCCAGGGAGTATTAAGCGCTTTCATCAGATGAAGAAGGCGATGAGGAGGTTTTCGCTCAACTGACATTACAATCTGATCAAGCCATATTTGATAAACCTGAGGAGTCAGAGCATCGGCACCTAAAGCCGTTATACATCAAGGGTTACGTAAATGGGAAGCCGATGACAAAGATGTTGGTTGATGGAGGGGCCGCGGTTAATCTCATGCCTCATGCCACATTCCGGAAGTTGGGAAAGACTGCCGAAGATCTGATCAAGACAAATATGGTGCTAAAAGACTTCGGTGGGAATTCATCAGAAGCAAAAGGCGTATTAAACGTGGAGTTGACAATAGGGAGTAAGACATTACCTACCACGTTTTTTGTCATTGACGGGAAAGGATCATATAGTTTACTTCTCGGCAGGGACTGGATTCACGCGAACTGTTGCGTGCCCTCGACAATGCATCAATGTTTAATACAATGGCAGGGAGATCAAGTCGAGATGGTTCTAGCAGATCGGTCGACCAACATCGCAATGACCGATCTACCAGTCTGGGAAGCCGACGGTGTTGACTGCCTATCCGAAAAAATATGGGAAGGAGATTACCTCGAGGTCACTAGCCAGGGGATACAGCCGATCCAGCAAGTCGGCTCCGAATTGTTACTCTGATGGGATCTATTGAAGACTTCGAGGGGAAACTGGGGCAAGGATTTACGTCGGCTGATGATTTGGAAGAAATCGATATTGGACCAGGAGATAGACCAAGGCCGACGTACATAAGCAAGAAATTAAGTCCTGGACTACGAGAGGAATTGATAGCAATGCTGAAGGAGCATCGGGATTGTTTTGCCTGGGAATACCATGAGATGCCAGGATTAAGCCGATCGATTGTTAAACATCGGCTGCCTATTAAACCAGGGTATCGGCCATTCAAGCAGGCTCCAAGGAGGTTCAAGGCAGAATTATATGAGCCGATCAAGGCGGAGATCACGAGGTTATATGATGCCAAGTTCATAAGACCATGCCGATACGCTGAGTGGGTTTCTAATATCGTCCCGGTGGAAAAGAAAAATGGGAAATTGAGGATATGTATTGATTTCCGGGATCTAAATAAAGCTACCCCTAAGGATGAATACCCAATGCCGATAGCGGATTTGTTGGTGGATGCAGCCTCAGGTCACAAGATTATCAGCTTCATGGACGGCAATGCAGGATACAATCAGATTTTTATGGCCAAGGAAGATATACACAAGACTGCGTTTCGGTGTCCTGGAGCTATCGGCTTGTATGAGTGGGTAGTAATGACTTTTGGATTAAAGAGTGCCGGTGCAACGTATCAAAGAGCGATGAATTATATATTTCATGATCTCATCGGCTTGTTGGTAGAAATCTACATTGATGATGTGGTGGTTAAGTCTAAAAGTGAGGAAAGCCATATAGCCGATTTACGAAGAGTGCTGGAGAGGGCCAAGAAATACGGACTGAGGATGAATCCCAATAAGTGCGCTTTCGGTGTGTCGGCTGGGCAGTTTTTGGGCTTTATGGTGCATGAGCGAGGGATTGAGGTTAGTCAGCGAAGCATCAGAGCTATTAAGACTACAGAACCACCAAGCAATAAGACAGAGCTGCAATCATTGATCGGCAAGATTAATTTTGTAAGGAGATTCATATCAAATTTATCAGGGAAAATTGAGTCTTTTACTCCATTGTTAAAGTTGAAAGCCGATCAAGAATTTGTGTGGGGGGCAGCACAGCAGAAGGCGTTCGACGAGATAAAGAACTATCTGAGTTCCCCACCTATTTTAATTCCGCCGCAGAGAGGAGTGCCGTTCAGGTTATATTTATCGGCCGATGAGAAGTCCATCGGATCCGTTTTGGTACAAGAGTTTGAGGGGAAGGAGCGAGTTGTGTTTTATCTGAGTAGAAGGCTTTTGGATGCTGAAACAAGATATCCTGCGGTGGAGAAATTATGCTTGTGTTTATATTTCTCGTGCACAAAGTTAAGGCATTATATCCTATCAGCTGAGTGTACAGTAGTTTGCCAGGCCGATGTGGTCAAATATATGTTGTTGGCTCCAGTCTTAAAAGGACGAGTTGGCAAGTGGATTTTTGCTTTAACGGAGTTCGACTTGAGGTATGAATCGGCTAAGGCGGTTAAGGGACAGGCAGTGGCCGATTTTATTGTGCAACACAGAGGGGCTCACGAAGACTATGTAGAGCCGATCCCATGGACTTTGTTTTTTGATGGATCGGTTTGCAAGCATGGATCTAGTATCGGTTTAGTGATCATGTCGCCTCGGGGGGCAAGTTTTGAGTTTGCTTTTACAATTAAGCCTTATCGGACTAACAATCAAGCAGAATACGAGGCGGTGTTAAAAGGACTTCAACTCTTAAAGGAGATCGGAGCCGATGTCATAGAGATAATTGGCGATTCTTTGTTGGTGGTCAAACAGTTGTCTGGAGAATATGAGTGCAGGGATGATGTTTTGAGGTCATATTATGAGGAGTGTACGGATTTGTTAAGAGATTTCAAGATAGTATCAATAGATCATATTCCCAGGAAGCAGAATTTAGAAGCCAATGATCTTGCACAGATTGCTTCAGGGTATCGGCTGAATAGGCAAGTTGAGGTTGAGATAGCCGATATTGACATCCAGAACAAGGCCGATGACTGGAGACAGGAGTTAGTTGATTACTTGCAAAATCCATCGCAATCGGTTTCCAGGAAAATTCGGTATAAAGCTACTAAATATGTGCTGCTTGATGGGGAGTTGTATTATCGGACTTTTGAGGGAGTTCTGCTTAGGTGCCTGAATTTGGAAGAAGCCAAAGTGGTTATGTGCGAGGTGCATGAAGGCGTCTGTGGGACTCATCAGTCGGCTCATAAGATGAAGTGGTTGCTGAGAAGAATAGGGTATTTTTGGCCGACAATGCTGGAGGATTGCTTTAGGTATTATAAAGGGTGTCAGGATTGCCAGAAATTTGGAAATATACAGCGAGCACCAGCATCGGCTATGAATCCTATCATCAAACCATGGCCATTCAGAGGTTGGGGAATTGACATGATCGGCCAGGTTTTTCCTCCATCAAGTAAAGGGCATAAGTTCATATTGGCGGCAACGGATTATTTTACCAAGTGGGTAGAGGCGGTTTCTTTGAAGAGAGTTACGTCCAAGGAGGCGATCGAGTTTGTAAAGGAGCATATTATTTATCGGTTTGGGATTCCTCAGATGATAACTACTGATCAGGGGTCTATCTTTGTGTCTGATGAGTTTCAACAGTTTGCTGCCAGTATGGGAATTAAGCTATTAAATTCGTCGCCTTATTATGCTCAGGCCAATGGACAAGTAGAAGCTTCTAACAAGAGTTTGATCAAGTTGATTAAGCGGAAAATTGATGAGCAGCCATGGCGATGGCATACTACATTAGCCGATTCACTATGGGCCTATCGGATGGCATGTCATGGATCTACTCGGGTGCCGCTGTATCAGTTAGTATATGGACATGAGGCGGTTTTACCATGGGAAACTAACATCGGCTCTAGAAGAATTTCTTTGCAGAATCAGTTGATAGCCGATGATTATTATAACTTAATGACAGATGAACTTGAAGATTTAGCTCAGAATCGGTTGAGGGCGTTGGAGAGGATCAAGGAAAATAAGGCTAAGGCAGCTCGGCATTACAACAAAAAGGTGGTGAATAAGTCGTTTGCCGAGGGAGATCTCGTGTGGAAGTTGATTTTGCCGATCGGGTCCAGAGATAATAAGTTTGGAAAATGGTCGCCTAATTGGGAGGGGCCCTATCGGATTAATCGTTGTGTGCCTGGTAATGCCTATGTGTTAGAAGATCTTGATGGGACAGAGTTTGCTAAAGCGCTTAACGGAAAATATCTCAAGAAATACTACCCTAGCGTGTGGATCGATTCTTGAATCGGTTGAGTATAGCCGATTTCTAAATCAATTCGGAAAGCCGATGTTTTTCTACATCGCCTAAAGATAGCCGATATCGATCGATATCGCCTTTAGATTAAACGAGCAGAAATATTATCAGGGTTGAAAGGGATAGGTAGCAGAGCCGATCGGATTATATGACAGCAGAAGGGTGATCGGCATGTTCCAGAAAATAGTCAGTTACGAAGGTTTAAGATTTACAAGAATTTTTGGATCACTTCAATTGCGTGCAGGCGGATCTGATCAATCTCATTGATAGCACGGATGTCATCTTCATCGGAGCCCGGGATGGTCTTCAGGTTCTTGCGCCGATGAATGACTTGACGCACTGTCGCTGCAACCTTGGCTTCTTGATCTTGGATGGCTTGCGGTAGGCCGATTAGTTGGGATTTTGTTGCTATAAGATCCTTACGAACTCTTTCAAGTTCTGCCAGCAAATCGGCCTCCTTCTTCTTCAGCTGGTCTAACTTAGGTTGGAGCTCTTGGGGGGCAGCAGCCATGTCATCAAGCTTTTTCTTCTCTGCTTGGGCTAATAGCCGATCGGCTTGGATGTCTTCGGTAGTCTTCTGTTGGTCAGCGCGGTCGGCTATACGTTGTCTAAGCTTGATGAGTTTAAATCTATGGGATTCCAGATATGCTGTGGGAGTTAGTGCGTCGACAAGTTCTTCGGGTAGATGGTGTTCAATTTCTGCGAATCTTGCCCGGATTGGCCCGCAATCTTCCGCTAGCGCGTCAATTGGGTTTTCCAGCCGACTGAGGATGCTCGTCAGATATTCGCGTACGTCGGCTGGGAAGGATGGTTTGGTTGTTGCGCTGGTGGCTGTGGATTCTTCTACTTCTAGGTACTTGCCGATGTCAAAGGAGAACAGATTGGCTAAGGACTGCAAAATTGGCATCGGTAAAGGAATCAGTAAAAAAGTTAAGAGCGGAGTATGGACATAAAAGAGTTACCTGAGGAAGGACATCGGTAACTTGCGCGACATCGGCTTCAGGGGGATGAATAGGTTGTTCTCTGGAGGGGCCGATGTCAGCCGATGGAATAGGGGCAGTCTCATCGACAGCTGGAGAACTTGGTGCCAAGAGTGGGGCAGCTGAGGAGGCCATCGGCTCAGTACTTGGGGGGACGTCGAAAGAAGGTTGAGGATCTGGAGCCGATGACTCGAGCTGAAGATGGAGCTGGTGAGATAAATGAAAACACGGGTAATAATGATGTTAAGACTTGGCGCATACCTGAGGAGATGAGGGAGCTGATGTGGTCTGGGGAGAAGATGGCGTCGTGGCAACGATATCAGCATCGGTTTTCTGTTTCTTCAGGGAGGGGCGATGCGCTAACTTTTTCCTTTTTGGTCCCGTCGGCCGAGGCGCCTTGAGGAGAGCCGATGGGGATGGAGCGTCGCGCCCTAAGTTTGGAGTGGCCGATGAGGGTTGATATAGAATCGGCCGACCACTGTTGCTTCTTGATGGGGGCTCGACGCTGGCAGCCTGCAAAGTAGGGGTTAGAGATGATTGGAGATGATGGTTAAAGCTTGTGGGTATTACCTCTTCATCGGATTCGACGTACTCAGTGTCAAGACGAGAGCAGTAACAGGTGGGCGCTAAGCTGAACAAGTGTTTCTTCCATTCTGACCACCATCGGACAAAAGGCTTGGTGTTGGCAGTGCAGATGTACACCTCGGTGGCGGCGCCTAGCAGGAGGGAATCTGTCAAAGTCCGCAGCCGATCATATTCCAGGGCGCTGCTGACCGTGCCTCGGGCTTGAAGTTTGTTGATGAAGAAGAGGCCGATGGGAAGTTGCCCAAGACCAAACTGGCGAGAGCCGACTGATGGATGATAGAACTCATATGAAGGCTGCGATCGGCCCAGAGAGAAGCCAGTTGGCAGCAGACAGGGGGTGACGGCCGATAGGAAGATGGACTTGGATTCATCATTGTCCAGGGCTTTGAGCGGGTTAAAGTTAGAAGGCATCTCAAATGATGATGCATCATTATAAGCAAACCAGAGAATGGCCTCCCTGGTGAAGCCATAATAAAACCCCTTGAACCACTGACTAACTTCAGCAGGGGTTATCTTGCCGCCAGAGAGAGCCGATGCAGCTTCGCCCATAGAGATGCATCGGCGATAAACGGGGTCTTGATCTTCTGGGTAATCGGCTAGGAAGGATTGCTTAAGAAGAGAAGTTTCTGGGATGGCCTTGGAGGTGTAAACATTGAGCCAGAGCTGTACAAACCACCAAGGGCCCCCAATATGGCCGACGGGCTGGCCGGCCGATAGCTTAGTTGCCACCTGATGAAGCAGCTGGTAGGTGGCGCCAAGGAGATAGTGCCCCAACGGAATTTGTTTCCTATCGGCCAAGCACTCTGCCAGGCATTGCATATTGGTCGTCGGGCCGAGGGTTGCACCACCAAAGACGAACCGTTCCAACCACAAGTTCAGAAAAGCGACGTGCTCCCGATCATCAACCGGTCCAGTTCCCTTATTGTGGAGAGATATATACCTGGACCAGCCGCCGATGTTTTTTGTTTGGAGCCGGTGAGCAGGCTTGAACCGGAGTTTGAAAGGGTTGATGTAGCTCGTCGTATCCAGGCAGGTGAGCATGGTCATATCCAGCAAAGTGGGGGTCATCGGCCCATGCCCAAACATGAAGGCATTGAGGGCATCGGACCAGTAGTATGAGGCCGATGCAAGTAGGGACTCGTTCCTTTCCATATCAGCCAGGGAGAGATTAATGCAGTGGCCGATATGTGATTCATCCCAAAGGGTTCTCTTCACAGCCGATACTCTGAGGTACCAATCTCTCCATCCAGGCAATCTGCTCGGCCATGACCTAAAGCTGTTGGTCCAGTCACTGACCAACATAGCCGAGTTCTTGA
This sequence comes from Oryza meyeriana var. granulata, assembly GCA_003991445.1. Taxonomy (NCBI): domain Eukaryota; kingdom Viridiplantae; phylum Streptophyta; class Magnoliopsida; order Poales; family Poaceae; genus Oryza; species Oryza meyeriana. The sequence goes on along the minus strand of RYFJ01001045.1, from coordinate 28,752 downwards.
AGGGAATACGTTGGGTTTCAGCACTGATGAAATCGGTGGGATCTTCGCTGCCCATGGGGCCATGATAGAAAAAGCTGGGGTAATCGGCGGCCAAAATCAAGATCTGGGCTCTAAGATGCTACAGTAAACAAGAACACGACGAAGAACAGGTGAAGAACATAGCAGATCAGGTTCGTATAGATTGCAGATTGGGGGAAAATAATCGGGTGAGAAGATTACCTCAGGAACTGCAGATGCCGATGCCATCGCGGGAGTAGGAGAAGTTGCAGGGATCGACGGCCGGAGCAAAAGGTTGCAATGAATCATCTGGATTCGCTAGAGCTTGGTGGGGATTTGGAAGATGAAGCGGTGGTGCTCTGGTGATGTGAAAGCATAAAAAAGGCAAGGAGACGAAGCGTTTTTATAGAGGTGTGACAACCGAGCGGGAATCGAGGCCGTTGGCACTGTTTCAAACATTTATGGCAAGTGAGCTATCTTGGGCCGCCTCGGTATGGGATAAATCTGGAGGCCCAGAATAGAAGAATTTCGAAGCCCTATTGAAGAACTCCGAAATTGGGGGGCATGTGTTAACGCCAAAATTTGGTAAGGCCCTGTATTAGATTCGGTCAAAGGAGAAATTGCAGTCAACTGACGGAGAAGAGACCGGAATCGGGAAGGAGCCATGAAGACCGTTATTTGGCAATTATTTACTGTACATATTAATTAGGCAGATGTTTATCTTTAGGAAACCTGACCTCGTGTCCGGTCAGGATTAGTTAGCGTTTTCTATTATGGATAGGAAATTGTATACCGTGTCCTATAAGGACTCATGTAACTCCGGGTATATATACGTATGCCCGGGGACCTTGTAAATAATCACAATGATCAATACAAATTTCGGCGCATCGTCACCCCTTTGACGGGATCCTGCTTCTCGAGCTGGGCTGCATCGGTTAGGTCCGAACTCCTGCGAGAGGGTAAGTCTCGTCACCCCGGCTACCTATCGGCTAGGACTTCCTCGGTTAGGTCCGATATTCTAGTCGGTTTATGGTAGTCGGCTTACCACGATATATTTACTTTATCTATGGCTGCATCAGTTCAGTTTGACCTCATAGATTGATTAGGTATATCACATCACGCGTGCATAGATCGTATCGGCTTACTGGGAGCGATTTATCATCAGTTCGTGCTGCATCGGTTAGGTCCGACCTACTGAACTGCTAGTGATAAGTCGGTCCTGCTAGGCCGATGCTTTGTGTGCAGGCGTTTTATCGGAGTGCATAGCCGGTAAGTTATCTTCATCACGGTCGCATCATATCTATCGGCCCATTGAGGTATCGTTATCATTGTTGGTCTGTGCTGCAACGGTTGGGTCCGATCTACTAGACTGACGATAATAGCTTTACCCTTGATGAGCCGATGGTGTTGTGCAATGGTGTTATCCGAGTGCTTAGCTGATAAGTTATCTGTTAAAGCCGACTACATTTATTCATTGTCTTATTCTATACTCGCTCTGTTCAGTAGCCGGCTGGCTCATCAATTATCTATCATTTATATTATTGCATACCTTATCATATATTCTTGCCTGTATTATTCTTACAATCGGCTAAGGACTAGCCGATGGGTTTATTCTGCCGATCCAAGTACAAGTACAAGCAGGTTCCCGGGCACGACCCCAGGTGAGGGCCCGGGCACGAGCTTAGGTAAGGACCAATGTACGGGCCCGGACAGCGGATGAAGACCCCGGGAGCCGATATAAGCAAGGGCCCGGGCACAGGCATATCTTCACGGCAACATCAGTAACACTAAATTATGATCGGCTAGGATTTATTTGATTTATTTATTTATGCATTATACCTGTTTATTTTACCAAGTTTATAGCCGGTTTTTGAGTATCCCTTCGATGATCGGCTAGCACGATACTTGTGTACTATTATGCTATTGCTCCTGCCATCATCGGCTCTAAGCCGATGTATAAGTGCTACAGTGCGTATCGGCCATCGGCCGATGAGATGAGTCCAAGCCGGCTTCCAGCCGATTGGCTCACGAATTTAACACTTCTTTCTCCTTGTCAATTACAGGGTCAAATTGACTGTCACGCCTACGAACCTCAAGACTTTAGGACCTGCACTGGAGTTAAGCAGATCTCCTAGGCCTTCGCGTGTCAACCCGACGCCGAACCAGACCCCGGCGGTTTTCGGCGTCAACACCACAGTCATGAACTGAATCATCATTTCATGTGAATCTGATATGATAATCAATATTTAAGTGATAGCCCATAAGTTATGCTATAGTTTATAGGCATGGGTAAGCAGGGTCCTAAAATTATTCTAACTAACCAATAATTAAAGCTAGCTAGTCACATTATTCCCATAGGTACAATATCAGGTAATCAGATCAATAAGGTCATAATCAAAGAATAGGGTTTTCCCTCCAAATGACATTATAAAAATAAATGCATAGTTGAAGAAAAAGTATAGCTTAAAACATAGGTACAATATGCTCAAAGGTGTTGAGGAATCTGTGTGACTTGCCTTTTTGCTCTGCAAGCGCTTCAGAACTCTTCTCGAGAAATCCCGACTCTTCCGGAACATCGGCCGTTAAAGGTAACAAACAAAAACGAGTAAAACAGTACATAAGCACACATTAACAGTGCAATATTATATTTTTAATGGATAGATCTTAATTTTTAAAGAATTTTGCAAGTTGAATCACCCCAAACGGAGTTTGGATGAATTAGTTATGAATTTTAGAAGTTTTAATCGTTTTAAATCCTATTAAAAGAATTAAACCGATTTATCTCATCATTTACGATTTATTTTAATTTAGGAAAAAGATTTATGGCGTCAGCACTGAGTCAAAGGGCGGCTGACACCTGGGGCCCACTGGTCAGAGAGAGAAAGGCCCAGGTCCACGGTAGACCGGGTCTACCTATGGTTCACAGGGATCCAACGGCATAGATTGAAAAGAGGATGATCGAACGGCTCAGATTGATCTTGGGCTTTAAGGTAGATCAGAGGGCTGAGATCTAATTGATCATAGATCGGGCGGCGGGAATCTAATCTAAAGATCCAACGGCCGAGATTGATCCCGATCAGATCAGCTTGTGGCGTTGAGGTGGCACTGGGCTCACGTCTACGAGGTGTCCATGTCGGCGACCATGTTGGCAACAACGACGGTGGAGACGGCGGCGGCGCTCGACTGGAACTTGGCGGTGGCGGCGGCGGAACGGATGGTTACGGCACTAGGGCACTCAGGGCTAGAACAGGCTCGGTTGATGGCGGAAAAAGAGAGAGAGGCACCGGGGAATGCTTTATATAGGAGAAAGGAGGAGAGATTGGCTCGGATACGGCGCGGCGGTGATTACGGTTTTCTTCAGAGGCCCTAAGCTCTACGAGCTCGGATAGCCGCTGATCCCGGGGGTTAGCTCCCACAATTTTTGGTGGAAAAGGACGAGGAGGTTGAGGGGATCAAAACCCCTCAACTGATTCGAGGATTGGGCGTGTGAGGAGATCGAATTGGCTTCGGATTTGATCGCGGCGCCAGCGCGGGCTCGGGCTCGGTGAAGACGACGGATCCGACAGGTGGGGCCCACCTGTCGGCAGAAGGAGAGAGGCGCTGGCGTGCGGGGGCCGTGGGCCGCCGATACGCATGGGGAGAGAGAGAGGAACAGGGATAGGCCGGATTCGGCCCAGGAACAAGGAAAGGGTTTTTAATTGATTTTTCTTTTATTTAATTGCTGTAAAGCTTGTTTTATTCACAAAAAAAATACTTTCCTTGCTCAATTAATTCCTAGAAAATTCCAGGAGGTAAAGGATTAGGCAAAGTATTTTCTAAAATTAACTCTAGGCTAACTTTTGTTGAGAAATTTCTCTGATTTTAATGTTTTCACTCCTTAAGGCTTTTAAACAAATTTCTAAAATTCCTTTTCACACAATTAATTTAATTAGGAAATTTCAGGGTGTTATAGAGACATCTTTATAAGGTGAGATGCTCCCTAACACTTAAGCAATGTGTGGTGGAGAGAACTAGAGGATACATGTGCACGATCACCTCGCTGAAGGCTAGGGGCTGCGCGCACGCGACATGCGCCTGAATGGTCCACCAAAATTGGCTCCTCATGCTTGCACAGACACAATATCCTTTTGCAGTTTTGTTTTGCTGCATCCAATTGATATTCCGGTGTTTGTTTTTGGAACTTACCGAATTGTTCGATGCGTTGGACTGGTGTGGAGTCGAGGTAGGTTACGTGTGACTTATCTGTTTTGGTTACGAGTTATGGAAGGCGTCCTAATGACACGTCCTATAAATACTAAACTACCACCTCCACGCAACATACGCGAAAACAATCTAGGGTTTTGCCTCTCCTCTGTACTGGGCCGCCACACGTCGTCTACTTCATCCCACTCACCGGCGTGCATCGGCGATCGGGAGAGCAAGTCTCCGGAACCTTTGTCCTCGTGAATTCCTACACTAAGAAAGGGTGAATAAGTTTTTTGGAAAGCGCTTCACGAGACTGCTCATTGTTTGTTCACCACGGCTCGTCTTTCTCTAAGTTCAGATACTGCACGTCGTATGTGCGGTATGCGCTACTGCTCTAAACCCTTCTCCTGAATAGAATTGATTGGATGTACTCACCATGTTTTAAGTATTCGATATATGAATTTCCGTTGTATACATGTCTAACTTGTATGTGTTCTTCTATTAGCTTATGTATTTAATGTCATGATTTATTTATAAAATAAATTAAATCTACATGTGCTTATATTTTTAATAGTTACTTAGTGTGTACGATGAGGACACGAAAAGTTTGTGCACATAGCATATATTATCGTATATTTAAACTGCAAACTAAGCTTTTACTTCACTTGAGCTACAGATGGAGAAAAACGGTTTACTTGCAAGCTGTCCATATCAGGTCTGAGTTCCTTCCTTTGCTGGTATCTGATTCGTTCTTTTTTTTCCCCTTTAACGTGGTTGTCTGAATGGAGCGGATAACGGTGAGATCGCCTTTTGTTTGTCAATCGACAACTTTTGACCTGAACGTTCGGTCACTCTGTCCTTGATTCCGTATGACTACTTACCTGCGGCTCCTCAATTACGAATTCATGGGGAAAAAAAGAAGTCTTCAACAAAAGATTTCACAATGCCAGATAGAGAATGCAGCTCAACAGTGCTTGAAAGCAATCATGGTCTATTCGCGGCCAAACCTCATAACCATATTGAGTCCTTTTTGCTTATCATCACTGCTGCATGTCTATCTGAAATGTTGATAAACAAACAAAAAATGATTCAAAAGATTGCGAAAATGAACAAAGCACCGAAACTTGTACCATCAGAACCCAAAAACGACCTCCATGGAAACAAACAAACGAAGAAATCACTAATCATTCATCAGAGAAACTCTTTGACATAAACTTTCCACCATTCTCCTTTTATTACTCCTATTAAAAAATCGTTGCTAAACGGGAAGTGAAGTTGTTAATACAAAAGAAAAATAATAAAAAAAGAATTAAGGGGAAGGAGCTGGTTCTCTCATACAAATGCCTCTATTTGTCCTCACTAGAAATTGATTTCGGACTCTTCATAGATACTTCTCGTCATCAGGACAAGCTAGCTCTCGAAATAAAGAACAAAAAATGATTAATCCGAAAGAAGTGAGGAAATCCCAAAGCATCAAGACTCAACAAACCACCTGGGAGAAACAGAAATTGAAGCAGCTGAGCTGACTAACGCAGAGCTGGCGGCGGTAGAAGCAGCAGCATATTGGCACACTAGAAAAGCTTTATAGCAGCACGGGGAATCTAGGGTTGGAAATAATACTTTCCGGTTGTATTTACAATTTTACCCCTAATCACGTGGTTCATGCTGGTTCATTCATTCTGCACAGGCATATCCAGGCAAACCGGACTGGCCAATGGCCAATGCCATTCGTTCTCACTGCTATCGCTGCTCCACAAAATTGTACAGTAACCTTGAGGGTGGGATATGGTAGTTTTTTTATATGCAAGGCATGAACCGACCCGTGGGTAATTGGTGATCTATTTTACTATAATTAAATGAATTAAATATTATTTTGAGAAATATAAAAGTAAAACTTAGTTTATTTAGTTAAATAAAGTGGGCCAACTATTACCTACGGGTCGGCCTATACCCATCGCTAGTTTTTTTACTTCTCTTGCCTTTGTTTCTAAATAGGACTTCCCAAAAACTTACCAAATATAGGACTTTTCTTTCTTTTACTTTTTTTCTGCATTTTTCTTACATCTAGATCTGAATCCAATAAAATCATAAGCTTGTGATATATCAAAGGGTCATAACAACGAGTCCCACGTACTTCAGTTTTATGGTCTCAATTATTACTACCTCTATTTTTCTATAGATAATACTGTTGATTTTTGATACGATGTTTGATCATTCATTATATTTAAAAAATTTAAGCAAGTTATAGACCCACTCCAATGTATGAGCTACTCCCTCCGTTCCAAAATAAATCAACTCGTAGAGTTCAAACTTTGTCCCAAAATAAACCAATTCATATCTTCTCATCTATCCCTAGTCCACAGATCGAGAAATTTTATCTCTTCGATATTCGTTACTTATTCACTCACCAATACTACAGTCACATTAATGAGGAGTACTGCACGCGATCTTTTTTCTCACCCCTAATTATGCTTCGGGATGTGAGGGTTGGTTTTTTTTTTGACAGAGGGAGTAGATACTAAGGGACTTATAATCTCTCATGTTTCTGCATTGCTCATACAAAAGCATGGAATAATATTAGGATTTTTTCTTTATATATTTAATTTTTAAAACAAATTTACAAAAATATTTTTTTGATTTCAAAATTTATGCAAATACATTTCTCCCGCCCTCTAGGAGGGTTTTTTTTAAAAAAATCACTCTCCTAGAGGGTGGTTTATGTGACGTGGCAGCCTAGCGTGTGGAAAAATTGTATTTAGGCCCTTCCCGTCCATAATTATGTATACATTACTTTGATAGTTTATAAATAAGTCATAGAAATCCTATGAAGGCAAACTTTATATCCACATTCGAAGGGTGGTTTTATAGCCCTCTCTTCTCAACAAATCACAATCTCCATTTAATTTCTCTACCTACTTACTCATCTCAACCAATTCTAACCATCCAACTTTCAAATCCACATACTTCCTTGATACCTGTGCACAACTCTAAAAATCCTTATATTTTGGGATGGAGGCAGTAGCTGATTGTAAAAATAGGGCCTGAGACTAGTCTTTGGTTTTCTTGTTCAGTCGTTCCTATAGGTGGCCAAACGGGTCGGCCGTGCTGACACGACCCGAGGCATGACTGGGCATAGTTGGCTTAGTGGGCCATGTCGTGCTGACCCACGTGTCAATGCCAGAGCCCAGGCGTAGCACAATGAGGTGTTGGACTGGCACGGGCACTATTACAGGGTTGATGTAGTCACCAGCACGTATGGCCCACAAAATTTCAGATGTGAAGTGGGAACAAAACACCAAAAAAAAACAGATCTAGTCTTCTCTTTCTCCACGCGAGAGGCAAAGATCGAGCAGGAAAAATAGATCTAAGCCACTCTTACGGTTTTAAGTCTCAACCTTCTCAACTATGCTCAATCTTTCGCATAACAATTTCACAGGATCTATCCCAATTTCTCTAAGCAAACTACAGTTTCTCACCCAGTTGGATCTATCAGATAATCATCTTGAAGGTCAAGTGCCAAGAGATGGAGTATTCAGAAATGCTACGGCCATCTCGCTTGAAGGCAATCGTCAGCTTTGTGAAGGAGTACTGGAGTTGCATATGCCTTTTTGCCCCACTGTTTATCAAAGTAGAACTGGACGACGACATTATTTGGTCAAGGCATTGGTCCCTATATTAGGGATTGTATCTCTCATATTACTGGCCTACCTTGCAATTTTCAGAAAGAATCAGAAAGCAGTTACCATTGACTTCTTCTAGCAATCATTTTGCTATAGTTTCTTTTAAAGATCTAGCTCAAGCAACAGAGAACTTCGCAGAAATTAATCTGATCGGGAGAGGAAGCTACGGTTTCAGTGTACAAAGGAACGGTAACCCAAGCAAAAATGGTCGTCGCTGTGAAAGTTTTCCATCTCTATATGCAAGGTGTAGATAGAATTTTCATGACAGAATGCAAAGCTTTGAGGAGCATTCGGCACCGGAGTCTACTTCCAGTTCTAACTTCATGCTCAACAATTGATGATATAGGCAAAGATTTCAAGGCTCTAGTATATAAGTTCATGCCCAATGGTAATTTGGATACTTGGCTGCACCCTGGAAGTGGTACAAATGCTTCAAATCAACTGAGCCTGTCCCAAAGAATAAAAATAGCTGTTGACATAGCAGATGCATTGCAATGTTTACACCATGACTGCGAGAATCCTATAATACACTGTGATCTAAAGCCAAGTAACGTCCTTCTAGACGATGATATGACTGCTCATTTGGGAGACTTCGGCATTGCGCATTTCTACCTTAAATCCAAGTCACCTGCCGCTAGAGTTTCAAACTCGATCAGTTCTATCGGTTTGAAGGGAACTATAGGGTATATTGCCCCAGGTATGTTTGTCTAGCTGTAACTTTTGCACTTATGTGACAACCAGCTGGTTATTTCGATGAGCTCTCTTACCTTGCACACTTCACATGAATTCAAAATACGCCGATGGCGGACGCCTCTCAACCTCTGGAGATGTATACAGCTTCGGTGTAGTACTACTGGAGTTGCTAACAGGGAAAAGGCCAACAGATCCTATGTTCTGCAATGGACTTAGCATCGTCAATTTCATCAAGAGGAACTATCCAGATGCGATAGCTCATATCATTGATACTTACCTCCGAGAAGATTATCAGGAGCTTGCTCCAGCAATGTTGGACGGAGAGAAGGCAGTGTACCAGTTGTTGTTGGACATGCTTGGAGTGGCACTTTCCTGCACACGCCAGAATCCCAGTGCACGAATGAACATGAGAGAAGCAACAGCCAAATCGCACGCGATCAAAATGTTGTATATATCTGGGATGAAGAGCTTTTGATTAGGATTAGTAAGATCCTCCTTCATGCATGCACGCCTTGTTTAAGTCGGTGTAGTCGATACACATGCGTCATTTACCGTTCTTCTTCCGGACCAAGACTGGATTTGCCAGCCAATCCGGGTGGTAAACCTCTTTGATGAACCCAGCTGCCGGGAGCTTATTTATCTCCTCGCAGATAGCATCTTTGTAGTTTTGTGCGAATTGCCGTAGTCATTGTTTGACAGGTTTGGCGTCTGGCTTGACATTGAGGAAATGCTCGATTACCTCTCTTGGTATGCCAGGCATGTCAGAAGGCTTCCAACCAAAAATAACCCTGCTCGCCTGGAGGAAGGTGACGAGCTCGTCTTCCTATTTAGGGTTGAGTCTGGTTTCGACAAGCGCAATCTTGATGGGGTCGGAAGGGTCCAGGGGGATTTTCTTGGTTACTGACTCCGCTGAAATTCCTGACTTGGCCATCTTTTTTGCTAGGACTTCGTCATCCTCCCTCAAAGTTGTTGCTGCTAGCTGGATATTGCTCCGTCTGACTACAACCTCTTGTGACTGGGCCAACTCGCAGCTCTCCTTGTGGCAGGTGAAGGCTTGCTTGACATTACTGCGTAGGGAGAGTACTCCTGCCGGGCCAGACATCTTGAGCATCATGTATGTATAGTGGGGTACTGCCATGAATTTGGCAAGCGCCGGTCTTTCCAGTATGGCATGGTAAGCTGTCTCAAAGTCAGCAATTTCGAAGCAGATACTCTTAGTGCGAAAATTCTCCCGCGTGCCAAAGGTAACCAGCAAAGTAAGCTGGCCGAGTGGGGGTTGAAGAAAGGCCAGGGATTACCCAGTGGAAGGGAGCTATACTCGGTTGTAACTCAGATCGAGGTATCTTCATCTCGTCGAGTGTCTTGGTGAAAAGGATGTTGAGTACACTTCCTCTGTTGATGAGAATCTTCTTCAATTTGATGTTTTTGATGACTGGGTGTAGGACAAGTAGATATCGCCATGGGTGTGCCACTCGGTCAGGGTGATCCCTGTGGTCAAACATAATCGCCACTTCGGACCAGCGTAGATACTCGGGGGTGTCAGTAGAGACCGAGTTCACTTCTCGAGTAGTTAGCTTTTGCTTGCACTTAGACTCGTATGCTGACGGTCCTCCAAATATGTGATTGAGCTCATCCTGGGGATCTTGGTAGTCACCAGCTGGGCTCGAGTCTAGCTTGTCTTTGTCTTTCGGTTTGCCATACGTAGACATTTGGTCAGAGGCAAACTTCTTTAGCATGAAGCAGTGTTTCCCCTTCGGGTGGAAAGGGCATGGCCCGTTCATGACCTTCTGGTAATTGTCCGCCTTAGGGTTCGTGGTTGGGCACGGTCAACGATGGCCACGATATCTTTTGACATGCGCTTGCGATTCCCAACCTTGGATGGGGCCGTGTCATCAGTGTCCCGTCGCTCCTTCTGTCGTGGCTCCTTCTTGTCGTCGAGTGCTTCAGCGACTACGTCACTGAGTCAACATACTTGTTGGCCATGTCGAAGAAAGCTTTGAAGGATGCAGGCGGCTTCCGAGTAAACTTTGCGATAAACAGGGTATCTCTGACTCCCTTGCGGAAGGTAGCAATGGCTGCCTCGTCTTTGATCTTGGGGATTGAGTTCCTCTTCTCAAAAAAACACTTGATGAAGTCCCTTAGAGATTCATTTTTCTTCTGGTGGCATTGGTATAGATCGTACTCGGATGCTAGCCTTTGGTACGTTCCCTGGAAATTGGCCACGAAGCCCTCGTAGAGTTCCACCCAGGAGCCAATAGACCCTTTGGGAAGCCCCGTTAACCATGTTCACGCCGAGTTAGCCAGGGTGATTGGGAGATAATTCACCATGGCTTTGTGGTCACCTCCGGCCGCTCGGATTGCCAGGTATACATGGTGAGTCAGGATTCAGGATTGGTCTTGCCGTCGTACTTCTCTATGCCAGTCGACTTAGTGTAGCTCACATGAGAAAGCAGGGACTCCGTCGTCCGAGTGAGGGCTTCGGCTCTGACTGCGCTGGTGAAACCGCTCGTGATGAAGGCCGAAGCGCTCTTGCTCGTCCTCGCTCTCTCGGCGTCGAGCGTTGATGCCGTGGCGGAGGTCGCGTCATAATCGTTCTCGAGTGTCACGGTCATCTTGACGCCCGTTGTGCCGGTACCGCCGATGATCATCATTATGCCCTTGTGAAACATGGTCTGACTCCGAGCGGCGCTGACCAGTACTTGATACTCGGCGTCGTGTCACAGTTGACGATGCAGCAGCATCTGAAGTTGTTTTGCCCGATGGGACAAAGGTGTCTCCAGATTGCTGTTGTTGTTGGCAAGTTGTAGCGGTTATCATGGCTTTCATCCCTGCGATAGTTGGGGTAGCTTAGCGATCAGGCCCCAGCTACAGGGTGTCTAGGAGTGTAGCCATGGCCACAATGTTCTGTTGGGGTGTTACGAAGACATCATGGTCACCTACTCTGGTTTGGAGGATCTTTTGTTGTGCTACTCGGCCGGTCTTGCGTAGATCGCGGTTGCGAGCATCGCACTCGGCCTATAGGCGTCAGTTTTCTTTCTTCTGTTGTTCACGTAATCGGCGAGCCTCCTCCTCTTGTTGGTCGTGTAGTCGGTGCACATCTTGTGTCAGAGTTGATCCCTTTGAAGCCACGAAGACATCGCGTGGTGCAGAAAAACTCCACGAGCTAATGTGTAACGCCCAGAAATTCATAACCAGAATTCTGAACATTTCTGTGTATTAAATCCCTGTCCAGGAAAGCCAGGGTACACAATACCAAGTTGCCATACAGAGTGCGTCTTACAAACAGAATAAAATTGTCTTACATAAATACAGCGGTAAAGATAAATAAAGCCTATATACAGCTAGCTAAGTGAAGGCTTCCATTCCACCGGCGTCTTGATGGTGGATGCAGCCTAGTTCTCCTGATGATCCTCATCGAACAGGTACTCCACCACTTAAAGGAGAAAAAAGGGAGCAAAACTGAGTACCACCCATAGTACTCAACAAATCACATCCACGAATATGCACAATGCACAGGAGACAAAGGAAGGCTCGGGGTTCATTTGCGTAAAAGCAGTAAATAAACAGTAATAGTTCGCAAGCATTAAAAAGGTTAATTAATTAAGCAGTATTAATCCTCTACTGATCAATGTTACACCACGTTGACCAGGCCCAATCATCCATCCTACCTCTATAGCAAATTTTAAGTCAACTTACCATGGTGAGACTAATCACGGTGAGTCTTGACCAAAATGCCCATGACCGCGGGCATGGCTATTCGAATAGATTTTACTCTGACCAGAGGTGTACAACTGTACCCACAAGACACAGCCTCACACACGTTCCCGTGTGCCAGCGTGTCACCACGACACCCCGTGAGAGGCTGTGATAGGGCCGTTCACGCAACCTCTCCCTAACCATCCACACCATGCTGAGGTTGTACCTGCCGACAGGGCACACCATATCAGCTAGGGTACCCCCCTTGCGCCACAATGGATCCGGAAGTCGATAAACCCGACCCCGAGCTGACCTAACTCCATCACGCCCATTCTCACCAACGGTGCCTACAAGAGGGAGAAGATACGTTATAAGCCCAGCTGTTGCCCACGCTGGCTTGTGGTATGTACGATTAATTGCCTAAGGGGTTCCCGCGAATCGGTCCTTAATTGCCATGGGTGCGACCAACAAAACCATACACCCACAGCCCACCAATTAGGTCCAATTTTAGTAGTTTAATATCAACATTTCAAATGTTCCATTTCCCGACATAGAGTCGAACAATAAATGTAAATAATAGTATTTAATTCCCCATGTGAGTTAATAGTCTCTAAGCATGGCTAAGCTTCCTAACAATATTCACTAGTCATATTATTACCTAGCCACAAAGGTATACAGGAGGAATCAAGTCATATCAATTAAAATTGCATCCATATAGGTCAACCTTCCCACATGAAATAATGAAATAATGCATGTTTATTAATTTAAAACAAACATTTTGCAATAAATGGGTACAATATGATTGAGAAAACGATGTAACTTGCCTTGATCCAGCTCTGCGAACTCTGCAATGACTTCGTAATATACGGGAGGGTCGACTGCGTCGAATTCTATATTAAATAAAGCACAAACAATTAAAAACAGTACATGTGGGCACTAAAACTGGGGCTAAAAGTATTTTTAATGGATTCTTGGCATTTTTTAGGATTTAATGAAAATTGAATGGAATTAATCGGAGCTCGTATGAATTAGTTATGGATTTTTGAAGTTTTACTGTGATTTTGATATACAAAAATAATTCCTTAATGATTTATTGCGCAATTATATGGATTATGGCATCAGCGGACCATAGGGCCAATGCCAACAGGTGGGGCCCATGGGTCAGTGACCCACGGGTCAGTGGCACACGATGGACCGAGTCCACCGCGGCCCGACGGGGACTGGCCACGTGGCTGCCACACGGCAGCCACGGCGGACCGAGAGGCCGACATGGCACCGAGGTGGCGCCAAGATGGCGAAGGGGCATGGTGCCTGTAGGGCTCCATGCGGCTGGTCTAGATCTACCCGGGGTAGATTGGATGGCGCAGGATGAAAGGGGCCTTGTCCTAGCCGGCGTGGCCACGCCACGGCGGGGTGAGCTGCCCGATGGTCGCCGCCGGCGACCATTTGGCCCCTGGAGGACGGCGGCGAGTGGCGGAATGGAACGGGTAAGCTGATGGGATGCTCATTGAGGGGCGACAATGACGGGACGGCGGCGAAGGGCGGCTAGCTGAGGCGAAGGGCGGCGGTGAAGCTCGGGAGGACGGCGGCGATGGCGTCTCGATGGTGCAGAGGGACGACGGAGGTGCGGACGGGGTCCAAGGCGTCCTAGCGGAGACGTAGGAGGGGATTAGGACCGAAATGGCCGAGCGAATCGACGGGAAGGCACGGCCAAAGGTCAACGGAGGGCTTACCGAAGGGGAACGCTGACGGTGGAGGGGTTCCGACGGCATTGGAGCACACAGAGGTGGGAGCCTGGGCGCCCCGGAGTGCGGCGAAGGCAGTGACGGCGGAGGCCGAGGGCGGCGGTGGCTACAGCAGTGGCGGCACTCGGCTGGAGATGGCGGAGCACGGCAGTGGTTCGGAAACACGGCGCGAGGAGGCTAGAGAGTGCTAGGAGCTTCAGTAAATGGGGGAAAGATGCAGAGGGGCACGGCGGAGGTTTAAATGGGAACGAGAGAGGGAGATCGTGGCCGTGGTGGCCGAATTTCGCTAGATAGGGGGCAGCGGCCATGGTGGGATAGGGTGAAATCCGCACAAGGTCGTGGCAGAGAGATGCGGGGGATGTGGGGCAGTGGCGCGGGGACTCGGTCCGCCCTGTTTGAACGAGGGGCAGGCGCGCGAGGAGGCGGCGGAGGCAGAGATCGGACAGCGGGGGAAAATTTTCCCCTCTGCCCCATCTGGACGGAGGTAGACGACGGGCTCGACATGTGGGCCCTGGCCCCATGTCGGCGAGAGGGAAAGGGGGCGGGCGAGCATGGCTGACAAGCGGACCCGCGGTAGAGAGTGAGAGAGAGAGGCATGTGTGCGGTGGCTGGCAGGTGGGGCCAAGCGGGGAGGGGTGCGCGGCACGGGGCACGGCAAGCCGAGGAGTAGTGCTGGGCTACGGCCCAGCGAGAAGAAAGAAAAAAGAAAAAGAGAAAGGGAAAGAAAAGAAAAGAAAAAGGGATTTCCAGAAGGAATTTAATTCCGATAATTTGTTTTGAATTATTAAAATTATTTCCTGTGTTCTAAAAATTCCCATAAAAATACTATTAGTGTATTTTGGCAGGAGGTATATAGGAAAAATATTCCCAGCCATGATAATTTATTGTTTTGCGTTTCTCTTATTTATTTAATTCACTTGGCCTTTATAAATAATTTCTTTGAGGCTTTTTCTTTAATATATTTTGTGTGGCTCTAATTAAGGGGAAAACTAGGGTGTGACAAACCTACTCCCCTTAAACAGAATCTCGTCCTCGAGATTCGGACGTGTTGGCGAAGAGGTGCAGATGGGCAAACTTCAATTCATCCTCTCGTTCCCAGGTAGCTTCTTCCTATGAATGGTGGCTCCACTGTACCTTGTAGAACCCGATCACTCAACTTCTGGTGTTCCTTTCACTAATCTCCAAGATTTGGATCGGTCTCTCCACATATGTAAGGTCTTCCTAGATCTCGATCTGTTCCGGATCGACCTGTTCTGCTGGTACCCTTAGAAATTTCTTCAGTTGTGACACGTGAAACACGTCGTGTATACCTGCCATCGAAGTGGGAAGATCCAACTAGTATGCAACTTCGTCTGGTAAGGTCTCACGAAACGTGGTGCTAACTTCCCTTTGGTTTGGAGCCTGTGTACCCCGCGGAGTGGTGTGACGTGAAGATATACATAATCTCCTTCCTCGAAGCTTAGATCTATGTGACGGTTGTCGGCATAACTTTTCTGTCTTGACTGAGCGGTCTTTAATCATTACCGGATAATGGCCACTGTCTCTTCTGTCTCTTTGAGTGCATCGGTCCCGAATACCTGGCATTTGCCTATCTGATCCCAGAAGAGGGGTGTACGACACTTCCTGCCATATAGAGCTTCGAACGGTGCCATCTGCAGACTGGCTTGATAGCTGTTGTTGTACGAGAACTCTGCGTAGGGCAGACTCTTATCCCATGTCCCACCGAAATCCAAAGCACAAGCCCTTAGCATATCCTCCAATATCTGATTGACTCTTTCAGTCTGCCTGTTTGTTTGTGGATGGTAAGCTGTGCTGAAGTTCAATCAAGTTCCCAGTTCTGCTTGCAGCTTCTGCAAGAACTTGGAAGTGAACTGACTACGGTGGTCAGATACAATCCTCTTGGGTACTCCATGTAAACACATTATGCGAGCCATATAGAGTTCTGTCAGTCTCTTGCCCAAGTACGTTGTATGCACCGAAATGAAATGGGCAACCTTGGTGAGCCGATCCACGATCACCCAGATGGAGTCGTATCTTGAAGATGTCCGGGGCAAACCAGTGAAGAAGTCTATCCCGATCTCTTCCCACTTCCACTTTGGGACTCCGAGCAGTTGTAAAAGTCCTATAGGCCGTTGGTGTTCTGCTTTGACTCGCTGACACACATCACAGAGTGCCACAAATTCCCTGATTTCTCTTCTCATGCTGGCCCACCAAAACTTTGTCTTAAGGTCTTGGTACATTTTAGTGCTTCCAAGGTGAATGGAGTACTGAATCTCATGAGCTTCCCAGAGAATTAAGTCTTTAAGTTCCTTGTTTTCGGGGACGCACAATCGTTCTCCCATCCAGACTGTCCCGTTTTTGTCTTTCGTGAAACCCTGGGCTTTTCAACTCTCATGTTCTTCTTGAGTTCTTTAATCTCTGAATCATTCGCTTGTGCCTCACGAACCTGATCGAATAGTGTGGCCTGGGCCTCTAGGGCTACCACGAATCTAGGGTCAACGATGCCCAGATTCAAGTGTTCAAATTCCTGCTGCATTTCCTTGCACAACGTCTCGGCTCGAGCAGTGTTGCAGTAACTCTTCCTGCTCAGAGCGTTTGCTACCACATTGGCTTTACCCGGGTGGTAGTGTATTCCCACATCATAATCTTTAATCAACTCTAGCCACCTTCTTTGACGAAGGTTTAGGTCGGGCTGGGTAAAGATATACTTCAGACTCTTGTGGTCTGTATAGATCTCACAGCTGTTACCGATGAGGTAATGCCACCAAATCTTCAAAGCATGGACCACTGCAGCCAATTCCAGGTCATGTGTTGGGTAGTTGCCCTCATGGGGGTGCAACTGGCATGACGCATAGGCTACGACTCCATCAACACGCATCCTAGCCCTTGGCGAGATGCATCGCAATACACCTGGAAGTCTTTCTTGGGATCTGGCAAGATCAGAACTGGTGCCGATACTAACTTCCTTTTGAGTTCCTCAAAGCTGCGGTTACACTCGGCTGTCCAAACAAACTTCCCATCTTTCTTCAATAATTGAGTCATGGGTCTCGCAATCTTCAAGAAGTTTTCGATGAACCGACGATAATAACCTGCAAGTCTGAGAAAACTTTGCACTTGTGTCACTGTCCTGGGCGGTTTCCAACTGGTAACTGATTCCACATTCGTTGGGTCCACGGCAACTCCCTGGGTGGTGATGACATGCCCAAGGAATTGCACTTCTTTCAGCTAGAAGTCGCACTTGCTAAACTTGGCGTATAGCTGGTGCTCTCTCAACTTCTCGAGAACCAATCGGAGATGTTGCTCATGTTCTTCTGCTGATTTCGAGTAACTGAGGATGTCGTCGATGAAAACCACCATGAACTTGTCTAAAAACTCCATGAACACCTTGTTCATCAGGTTCATGAAGAAGGCCGGTATGTTTGTCAGTCCGAAGGACGTAACGGTGCACTCGTACAGCCCATACCGAGTGGTGAAAGCTGTCTTCGGAATATCCTCTTCTCGAATCCTTAGCTGGTGATAGCCTGATCGTAGGTCTATCTTGGAGAAGACGGTAGCAACCTCCAATTGATCAAAGAGATCATCAATTCTTGGCAAGGGATACTTGTTCTTGATTGTGACGTTGTTTAGTGCGCGATAATCCACGCACATCCATTTTCTTTTGTCTTTCTTCTCCACGAAGATGACCGGTGCACCCCAAGGCAACGTGCTTGGTCGGATGTAACCCTTCTGTAGCAGGTCGTCGACTTGCTTCTTGACTTCTGCCATCTTGTTTGGTGCCATTCTGTACGGCCTTTTGTATATTGGCACTGTTCCTGGTGCCAAATCAATTCTGAACTTGATTTCCCTTTCTGGTGGCATCCCCGGTAGATCTTTCGGGAACACATCTGGGTACTCCCTCACTATCGGGATTTTCTCTATTTTCTGATCTGGCTTCTTTCCACTTTCCGACTGTTGCTCTGCTGTGACCTGATTCAAGCTTGCTTCCTGCCTCTGTGGCACTAGCGACTTGAAGGTAACTGCATTTCCTTCTGGACTGGTTACTGTAATGGTGCGGTCGGCACAATTGATCACTCCTCTGTGTCGGGTCAACAATCCACTCCTAGGATGACATCTAGGTCTTTGGATTCTAGAAGGATGAGATTGGCTAGGAAGGGTGATCCTTGGATTTCTAGGCTCACTGAAGGGCTACAGTGAGTTGTGGTCATGCAGTTCCCTGGTGTATGAACCTGCATGGGGATCTTAAGTTCCACTACTTTTATCCCATGTATCCCCACAAATTTCTTGGATATCAATGAATGCGTTGCACCAGAATCAAAAAGTACCGTTGCAGGTATTGAGTTCACGAGAAATGTATCCAGTACCACTTCAGGTACAGCCTGCGCCTCTTCTGCGGAGACGTGGTTAACACGCCCTTTTATCACCTGCTAGTTAGCGTTGGGGTTTTGGGGAGCTGCAGGCTTGGCTCCCATGTGCTTCGGTTTTGGGCACTTGTCGGTGAAGTGGCCTGGCTTGTGCAGTTGAAGCAGATGAGAGTCTTGCCCCCGCTGTCCTTTCGTGGCTGGCCTTGCTGTGCTGGTGCCAGTGGTGGGCGTGGAGCGGGGTGACGGTTGTGTTGCCTGCTATTGCTGTTGTTGCCTCCGAGGTGCCCTAGTTGGAACGGGCACTGCTGGCGGACGATCATGGTGGAAGATCCACCCTGATGCCCCAGCATCACCCTTAGCCTCTGGTGCTGCCCCTAGTAGGCTTGGAATTGGGCTGCCTTCCGCTTGCGGTCCATCTTGCTGCGCTAATTTTCCTGGCGAATCGCCTTGTCCACCAACTTCTCGAAGTCAGGGTAGTCACTAGAGAGGAGCTAGCTAGTCAGCTCGTCGTTGAGTCCCTCCAGAAACTTCTCCTGCCTCTCCACATCGGTGCGGACGTCCTCGGGTGCGTAGCGTGCCAAGCTATTGAAGTCATGGAGGTACTCCGTGACTGTCTTGCTTCCCTGTACCAAGTCCCTGAACTCCCTCTTTTTCTGTGCCACAATGCCGGCTGGAATCTGAGACTTCCGGAAGTTGTGGCAAAATTCAGCCCAAGTGACCTCCGTTGTGGTAGTGCGGGTCACGAGGAAGTTCTCCCACCAAGCTGAGGCGGGACCCTACAGCTGGTGCGTGGTGAAGGTGACCTTTTCCTGGTCGGTGCATTGGAGGAAGTTGAGCTTCTTCTCAATCGCCAACAGCCAGTCGTTGGCATCCATGGGGTTGGTGGTGCCAGAGAAAGTAGGTGGCCTGACCCTCAAGAACTCAGGTAGCTTAGACTGGGGAGCGAAGGCTAGGATGTGGGGTTGTTGCTGCTGCTGCTGTAGGTTGTTTTGCTGCATCTGCTGCATCATGATCGCCATCATCTGGTTCTGGTTGGCCAGAACTTGGGCGAGTGTCGGGTTCTCAGGTATGGGAGGTGGCATGTGGTGGGGAGCCCCGTTGTTCTGTGGCACTCCATCCTGTTGATTCGTCGCACTGGCATCGCTGGCAGCGCGGTTACCGGTCCTTGTGTTCACCATCTGAAGGGGATGGAAGTGGAAGGGAAGGAGAAAAATAGGTGGCTCAGAAACAGGAGTGATAATTTAGTGACTGAATTAAATTAATTGAAGTACATAGTTTAGAAACATTACAAAAACAATTCGATTCCTAACTGAGGCGGCCATACCACAACAGACGGTATGAACCCCTGACTAACCCCAAGCAAACATCCTGACATTACAACTAGGCATGAAATTAAACTAAGGAAAATGATAAAGCTAAGGACAGCGCGTCTAGTGCTCCGAGCGGCTCCTGTGGTCGTCCAAGTTGTACTCTGGCTCCAGCTAGTCGCCCACCTTGTCGTCGGTGCTACTCCTGGATCCGCTCACGTAGTCCTCACTACCGTGAGCTGATGAACTGGCCTCACTGCGGGTGCAGGATCCACTAGGGGAGCTACTATCTTTGGTGGAGGTGAAGCCCCCGTGGATGCTGGTACCTCCCTGAGAGCTGCCGTCGCTCGACAACACGCTGATCATGCCACCGGTTGGTGTTGGTGCGGGTGCTGGAGCTAGTGCTTGTGCTGGTGCAGGAGCTGGTGCTGGTGCAGGAGCTGGCGGTGCGTGTGGCCCGTTCCTAGGGGCCAACTGAATACGCACCGTAGGAAGGGTCCTCTTCCTCAGGGTCAGACGGATCCTGGCCCCAACAGGTGGCGGCTATCCCTTCAGCTCCGCGACCTCCTTCTTCAGGCTGTCAATCTTGTTCTAGAGACCGATGATGGTCATCCTGTTGGCATCCTCCCTGTCGTGGGCCGCACGCACCCAGTTGGCATGCATGAAGTCCATGGCCCACATCGCCCGCCTCATGTGGACGATGGTGGTGTCGTTCTCGTTGTCAGCCGGCTGGATGGTGCTGTAGACCTGGTAGTGTGCCTGGTAGGGGAGGTAGCGGTAGGCGGTGGTGCGGAGGGTAGACTGGTGCCTCCGGCGTAGCTCTCCAATCAGACAAAAGGCTGCCTCCTAGTAGGCGTGGTCGTAGGTACTCCCGTTGATCTCAACCTCCATGGCTGGTAGGAGGTACAATTCGCCTGGCAGCTCCAAACGAACACGATGAGGGAGCTCTCCCTCCATGGGCTCCACTACGGTGTACTTCGGGGCATGGCTGTACCCCAAAATGAAACTCATCATGCGAAGCTCTTCAACGAATCTACCCATATTTGCACCATGTTGGTTGGGGAGGCTATCCATCTATAGAAGGCAAGGAGGGAGAATCAATGTATGCTCAGATCCAAATAGAGTGAACAATAAATAATTTGGAAATAAACAACAATTTTATGCATGAAATAATTTTGTATATAAACTTTATTAAGAGACCGACAGAATAATACAAAAGAACCAAATAGTACCGAATAAATTTTAAAAAATAATTGCAAAGCAAGTAGAAATATTTTATGCATGCCTTAAATCATACATCACCCCGATAAACCAACGTTTTCCCAAAATTTGGACACCTATGCCATAACCCTCGAATAAAATTTCTATCCTAGCTTGACCTGACTTAAAAATTTTGGTCAAATAAAGGTCAAGATTTTATCCCAATCCGAGAACAAATTTCCAATTTTTCTCGATATAACTCCAAGTGCAAGAAGCATATGCAAATGAGAATCTCAGAGGGCTCTTAGGGTTTCCATTTGGTTGGTCCTACGGTCAAGTTCGGCTTTGACACCAACTTGTAATGCCTAGAAATTTGTATCCAGAATTCCGAACATTTCTGTGTATTAAATCCCTGTCCAGGAAAGCCAGGGTATACAATACCAAGTTGCCATATAGAGTGCGTCTTACAAATAGAATAAAATTATCTTACATAAATGTAGCGGTAAAGACAAATAAAGCCTATATACAGCTAGCCAAGCGGAGGCTTCCATTCCATAGGTGTCTTGACGGCGGATCTAGCCTAGTCCTCCTGATGATCCTCGTCGGATAGGTACTTCACCACTGAGAGGGGGAAAAAGGGAGCAAGACTAAGTACTACCCACAGTACTCAACAAGTCACACCCACGAATATGCATAATGCACGGGAGACAAAGGAAGGCTCGGGGTTCACTTGCGTAAAAGCAGTAAATAAACAGTAATAGTTCGCAAGCATTAAAAAGGTTAATTAATTAAGCAGTATTAATCCTCCACTGATCAACGTTACACCACGTTGACCAGGCCCAATCATCCATCCTACCTCTATAGCAAATTTTAAGTCAACTTACCATGGTGAGACTAATCACGGTGAGTCTTGACCAAAATGCCGATGACCGCGGGCGTGGCTATTTGAATAGATTTTACTCTGGCCAGAGGTGTACAATTGTACTCACAAGACACAGCCCCACACACGTTACTGTGTGCTGGCGTGTCACCACGACACTCCGCAAGAGGCTGTGACAGCACCGTTCACGTAACCTCTCCCTAACCATCCACACCATGCTGAGGTTGCACCTGCTGACAGGGCACACCATATCGGCCAGGCTACGCCCCTTGCGCCACAATGGATCTGGAAGCTGATCAACCCGACCCCGAGCCGACCCAACTGTCGATGCTTTGCACCGGCAATAAAACTATGGGGCTACTCGGCGAGGGTGAATTCGGTGGACTGCAGAGGAACATAAGAGAATTATACTGGTTCAGGCCCTCAAGATGAGCTAATACCCTACGTCCAGTTGAGGTGTTATTCCTCTGAGGTGTATGTAGATCGATGATCTGGTTGCTCTTGTTGTGCTGGCCCTGAGGGGTGCCCTGCCTCCCTTTATATACTAGGGGACAGGGGTACATGATAAGGATCCCAGTCGGATACGACCAAGGGATTTCCTTCTTAGAGATAGACTCCTATCTGACTAAGACTATATTTCCTTATTATACAAGGTACAGCCTGCCGGGTGCTATCTTATCTCTAATTACATGGTCCGGCCCATCCTCTATCCGAGTGGCCCATGTACTGGTAATGAGGTACCCAGGGCCCATGGCCTCCACAGTAGCCCCTGAGACCTTCATAGTTGAGTCACAGCTGATGCCGAGTGCTCGTCCTCCACGGTGAAGGTTGCCCGAGTGCGATGCGCCCGAGTACTCTTTGTCCGAGTAAGTCTTCTCCCGAGTCCTGCTTCATGTCAGCTGGTAGCGAGGCTATGAAGGGCTCATGTAATATATGAATAGTGTGCGCCGAATAGGCGCACTATTAGGTGTTAGCCCGACTTTGTGCTTAATTGTGAAGACAATTAAACATAAAGTCAAAGATCTTTAACCTAGAAGTCTTTCCCGAGTAGATTACTATGGGTATTTGTGACTCTTCGGTATCCTGTCAACCGGAATAAACTTTATAGTCTTGCCGAGTAGAAGACTACTCGTATGTAGAACTCTTCGACTTCATGTCAGTCGGAATATGAGTTTATAGTCTTGCCGAGTAGGATGCTACTCGTATATGGGACTCTTCAGCGTCATGTCAGCTAGAAAAAAGGGGTTTATAGTCTTTTTCGAGTGGCGTCCCACTCAAAAGTTAGACTCTTCCGCATCATGTCAGCGGGAAAAGATATCTATAGTCTCTCCCGAGTAGTGCACTACTCGAAAGTTAGACTCTTCCGCATCATGTCAGCGGGTAAAATGTTGCTCACGGCAACTGATGGCCACGCATGTAGGCCGAGTACCACTTTATGAAAACAATTCCATGGTATGGTTAGGTGTACTCGAGAAAGATACCTGCATCTCCAATTTTAATGAAGACCAGCTTGCGATCCTTATGAGGATGTATCCTCAAGACCTGGTGAATAAAACAGATATCCAAACATATATGTTTAGCAATAAGGCTCTCATGAAGCATATCTGTTTACCTCATCGGCTCCTGTTAGCAGCACCAGCACTATAATTTCAACTCAGCCTGCTGGCGGCCCACATAGAGCATGCTACTGTAGGAACTCATATCTTGTTGGCCCAGTGCGGACTGTGTAGGCCCAAGCCCATTTAGTCGGCATCGGCTCTATAAAAAGACGGGGAGAGAGAAAAAGATTCCGTCATCTTCCCCAAATCAGCCAATCTCTTCATCTTCCAT
This sequence comes from Oryza meyeriana var. granulata, assembly GCA_003991445.1. Taxonomy (NCBI): domain Eukaryota; kingdom Viridiplantae; phylum Streptophyta; class Magnoliopsida; order Poales; family Poaceae; genus Oryza; species Oryza meyeriana. The sequence goes on along the minus strand of RYFJ01001045.1, from coordinate 5,178 downwards.
CTTCGCGCCCAACTTTTTGCCTCCCACCCGGCTAGGGTTAGCTGCTGCTATTCCCCACCCGAACTCGGGCGATTTCAATCCTCCCCGTTTGCTCCAAGCCCCCGATTTGCTTTTCCCAAATTCATCGCTCCATCATGCCGAAGGCTTCGGATCTTGCGGGGGCGCCGGGAGGTTCTTGGCCGGTGTCAGATTGTGGCTCGGTGAAGCTGAAGCGGCTGGAGAGTGAATTGAAGTTGCCCAGCCAAGAGGTGATTCGCTGGCGGCCAGCCAGGGATGAGTCGAGCCCGAATCCCTGACCCGGAGAAACGGTAGTCTTTGCCTCCTTTTTTGATCGAGGCTTGTGCCTTCCGTCTTCTAATTTCTTCCACCGTATTCTCGACTTTTACGGGCTGGAGTTGGTGCATCTGAACCCCAACTCTATTTCTTCAGATTTCTATATTTGTACTCTTTGCGAATGCTTCTTGGGTGTTGAACCATTTCATCTCATTCCGCATCTGTTCATATCAAGCCTCAACCTCAAGAGCAATATCAATGTGATTGGAGGGGCCGGTCTTCAACTGAGGCTACTCTGGGAGAAAACGTATCTCGATTTGCCCTTGAATCTTCTCTGAAGGCTGGACAAGAGGAGGGGGGGGGTTCTATTGCGCCGATTTGGCTCCTCCTTGAGGCATTTAGTGGTCTGCCACCGACGGTGTTTGCCAAGCTGTCAGCAGAGCGCACTTTTGAGGAAATGGGCCAGGCACATCTGCTGTTGACGAAGATAGATGACTCAAGAGGGCGGCTTGACAGGTCCTTGGGTGGCTCGTCGCTTCCTGACAAGGCGCGTTCAGCCCGCTGAAGCTTAGGAGCTCATTCGGCTGGGCCTTCAAAGGCAAAAACGATCCTGACCGAGTGAGCAACAAGTCGGCGGACAAGAGGGAGGTGACGCGACCCTGTTTGGCTACTTCTCTGAAGGGGTGATGCGATCGAGACGACAAGACGCCGGATGCGGCTTATAGCTTCATTCGGCCTCGGACCAAGGTAACCTTTAACTTCCTCTGTGATGGATACCGTGGACCGTAGTTGTTCAGCTAGCTGTGACGCATTTGGCTGACTCACTTGTAGTGGCATGAAGAATTTTGATGAAGATCCCGTCCATTGTCGGCTGTCGCGTCGAAGAAGAGGCCGAGGCAGTCCATCTGCTGCCCAACCCGACTCTAAGAGAGCGGGGAAACCGATTTTATATCGGGGCGAGGAAGCCATGACGGCGCGCGCCGTGAGCGGAAGCTTGAGAATAAAGGACGCCGCTGGGGGCTGCAACCCACGCGGTCAGTCCCAGGTTGAGACTACGGGTTTGAGCCGACGTTGTCGAGCCCGGCGGTGGCGCCACCGAGGGGCTGGCTAGAGCAGACGCGCTGGGCGAAGGCGCCGAGCTGACAATACCGGAGTCAGGGCCGACTCGAGTTGATATGCCTCTGTCGAAATGACGCGATCGGCGACTGCCGGAGCTATGGCTAGCGACTCCGCCGGGGAGCAGGGTCGCCCGGCAAGAAGCTAAAGGTTCTCCAGAGGTGCAGGGGTTTCTGTAGTCTTCCAATGTGTTGATAGTAATGTTCTTGATGGTCTTGCTTCGTCGTGCAGGAAGCGGGCCGATATCAATCTCAAGGAGGTCGACCCGTCTGCTCCACTTGATGAGCCTGCCCCAGCCGAGCCAGCGGCCGCGAACACCATGTTGAGCCACGGCGGCCAGCGGTTGCTGAGACCGAGGTGGCTCTGAACTAAAGGGTCGTGGGCCCCCGAGCGACGAGGTGGCTGCTGAAACTGAGGCCCCAGCCCCGAGGCGCCGCACGTTGCGGAAGCCGGGACGGCAGCCCATGAGCCGGTCCCGAAGTCGTGGGGGAGGGCGGTGCTGAGGCAGGACCCCGTCGCCGTCGTGGTTGTCGTCGTCCGTCGCCGCTGCGGTGCGCGCCGCGCCGGAGATCCCACAATCTGCCTTCGGATCAAAGCTCCTCCACGTGTGATTCCAGGACTTTACGGGACAGCTCGCGACACGGCATGTGAAAGCTTCAGGCTCGATGAAGTCATTGCCAGGAGAGAGCACGAGAGCTGCTTCGTGTCACCATTCAGCGGGTTGCAGGGGGTCGGGTATGAGTCTTGTAGTAAAGCTTGGTAATCTTCGTGTTTGATGTCTGACTTCGTCCTTGATTCGTCTTTTATCTTGGGCAGAAAACTTGTTGACGCAATGAGGAGATGACGGAGAATCTTGGTCGAGGTAGCTCCACCTCGCAGAGTTGGAAAAGTCCGGGCCTTGAAGGCGAGATGGAGGAGCGTCATGCGGGGAGGGAGCCTGGTTGAAGGGCGCCGATCAGGCTCAGGGTTGGAGACAATAGGCCCTACGGAAAGATAAAGAGGTACACATCCTCGAGTATAATTCTCCCGACTGAACAGTTGATGATTCATCCACTGCGTTGTTTCCGACATGCCTCGTTGTGTCATGACTGGCAGGTTGAGCTCTTGGCTAATCTGTGGTGCAGACCCGAAGCGGAGTTAAGTCGAACAGAGAGGGAATCGCAGCTGAAGGAGGCCGAAGAAGCCAAGGCGAGCTGAGAGGTCAAGGCCGACCTACAAAGGCAACACGAGCTTTGGACCGGGAGAGTCCGAGTTGGAGAAGGCCGTCGTCCAAGCTCGGTAAGGAGAAAGGCCGAACTGGAGAAAACCGTGGCCGGGTGGGAGGCGATAGAAAGTAAAGTTAACCCGACTATGATCTTAGCCAATCATATAGTTTATCCTGTGTGGTAGCCGAATTTGACAAGCTTACTTGCCGGTGATCTGGGCAGACATGAGAACTAATGTCCGGCCAAGTATAGTTCTACATGGAGGAGATAAGGTTGATCAGGGAGTCACGGGAGGCCCTCGTCGGGTCGTGAAAGGGCTCCTTGATTATAGATCCCGCCCGGTGGGACCAGCTGGGCAGAATCCTCAGATTAGTGGGCGTCTCGAGGATGCACCAAGTGCCTTGAAAAGGTACTCGGATGAGCAACGTTGTCGCCGGCGTGGCCCAGACCCTAGCGATGACCAAATCCATATATCCCTAAGGGCGGATATTGAAGCCATTGGGGGGTTTTCCGAAGAGACGACGCAGAGGAGGCGCTGGAGCTGATCGCCGGGCGAAGCCGACTACAGAAGCCAATTAGCGAAGACTGGGTCTGTGAGAGGGGCAATATGTCATGTTAGTCGGGACAATGAACTTGTTATAAACAGCATGTGTAAATATGTGTACACTGCCGCTAGGCTTATATTCAGTTGTCATTAGCTTCACTTGACCGTGTAGTAATGCAACGAGTTAGTCCTGTCGAATTAATAAAAACGTTCGAAGTAAGAGGCTGTATGGAGCAAACGTGACAGTCGTAGTAAGGCTTCATTACGAAGTGAAATAAGCTCGTGTTATTGACAACGCCACATATATACAATGCAGCCCCGACTCACTATCTCGGTTGATACAAGCGGCGTAGTGTCGAAGGACTGTACACATGAAAATTATAGAACTCAGTGTATAGAAGGAGTAGCTGTTCTATGTTCCATGAGTTGTTGGAGAAACGCGTCTTCGTCTTTAGTCGTAGGGGGAAAAAAGGCGCCTGGCCGCGTAACTCCTCGGCTATAATGAACGGCCCTTCCCACATTGGGGATAATTTATGCCTGTCTTTTGGTGGTTTGTATTTTCCTCAGAACGAGATCCCCGAAAAGGCGCGGCCACGGACATGCGATTGTGGCGGTAGACTAGGCTTGAAGATACCTTGCGACTGGATAGTTGCGGTGTCTCTTGCTTTTCAGCTGATCTAGTCTCGACAGTCAGGTATTTGTTGGAGTATCTTCTGAGTAGGCCCCGGACTCGTGAGAGAGCCAAACTGTAACTCGGTAGGTTAGATCCTCGGCACGGGTAGACCAGAAAGAAGGGGATTGCCTGTCGCCGAGCTAACCGTGGTTCTGAGAGACCAGAAGAAACGGATGGGAGTTTTGTACCCACCGGCCCGCATATGGTTGAGTCGGTCGAATATTCTGGCTTGATGCTTGTAAGACATACGTTGGCTCGTTCAACTGCCGTGTGCTCCGTGGGTGTGCCACAGATGCATAGTAGATTTTGAGCCGAGTTAGTCGAAAGTCTATGGAATACGCCGGCGCTTGAACTGAGTACCGTTGTCGGTGATGATGCGGCTTGGGACTCCGACCACCGGTATAATCTCATATGAAGTCCTTGCTCGTGCGCTGTAATTGTTGAACGGGTTTAGCCTCATCACTGGTGAACTTTATCCACCGCGACGAATGAATGTGTGAACCCTCTTGGCGCTTTCTTGAAAGGCTCGACATGTCGAGCCCTACTGCAATGGCCAGGAGATAGGGGATAGTTTTGGATTCCTCGGGCTGGAAGGTTTGTTTGTCTTGCGTAGAACTGCAACCCTCGCACTTGCGAACGATGTCTTTGCGTCTGTTACTGTGGGCCAGAAAAATCCGTGCGGTAAGTTTCCCGACTAACGTCTAGATACGGCGTGTGTGTGCCACATATGCCGAGCGTGGATCGAGTTGCAGAATCTGCTTGTGCCCTCTCTCGTGGTGAACCAGCCGCATGAGGAACGTATTTTTTTCCAATGGAGTGTGCTCCTTGGTATACAGTCTTCTCGAATAGTAGGAAGCTTTTGCTTGAGCTTTATATGCTTGGCTTGATTGGATTTTGGGAATTCGTCGGTCCGTGAGAATTGACAACAGGAGTTCCAGTCTTGACATATGTGCAACACTATTGTGGTGGGTAGGCTGTCCCGACTGATATGGTGCCGGTTTTTTCTTGACTGATGGCTCCATGAGTTGCTTTCGAAAAGATTCAGTGGAACTGCTTTGTTGGATCCATGTTTGCAGCTCAATCTGCTTACGTAATTGTATTGGGCAGGAATTGTGTGATTTCCAACAGTCGAATTGTTTTCTAGCTTGCGGACCTCTGCAAGTTGCCATGGTATTGTGAGCGGTAAGTTTTCATATGATTGGTTTAAGAGTTGAGAATTCCGCGCACTACAGTCGAGTATGCGAGTGATATAGGATGCGAAGACCGTGAAAAGTGGTTGTCTCGGGAGTTGTGGGAAGGCGGGAAGTGGATTTGTAGAAGTACTTCGTTTTTCGCCAGTGGGGGACGTCAATGATGTCGGCCGGATC